>VZTB01007322.1:1736-50328 GCA_013397245.1 Thryothorus ludovicianus
TCCCGCCTTGGGTCGTGTACCCACCACTGTGTGGGATGTGGGCCTCGCTTTGGTTCATTCCCCCCACTGTAGGCTCCCCTACTTCTGTGTTGTGTACCCTTCCCCCCGTGTGAGATGGAAGCTCCCTCCATTCGGGTCTCAGCCCTTGCCCCCTGTGTGGGGGCTTTGGGTTGTGATGCCCCCCCCACCCCATCCCAGTGTGAGATGTGGGTCACCTTTGGGTTGTGCCCCTCTCCATAGCGTGGTTTGCCTGCTCCCCCTTTGGTTTAGCACCCCCGATGGAATGCAGGCACCCCCTTCCTTGGGTCTTGCCCCTCTTTAGCATGGGAAATGCCCTCCCCACCCCGCAGCAGGGGAGCCACCTTTGTGTGCCACTCTGTGCTCTTCACACAGGGTGGAGTGGGATGGCTTCACACCCCTGCTGTGGGATTGTTTTCCAGCAGGGGCTTTAGCTGAGCACGGGAGCAGGATCCGCTCTGCCGGGTGACCTGACCCAGCCCAGCTTCTCCTGGGGCCTCTCTGAGCACAGTGTGCTTTCTTCATCCCCTTTGAGGTGTGGATGGTTGGGTTCCCCGGCAGTGCTGCCCCTTGGATAGGTGTGGATGCTCCAGAATGGGAGCAGGAATTCCGAGGCTGGCCGTGCTTTGTGGAGAGAGCCATGTTTTGTTGTGGTCGAGCCATTTTGGCGTTGTCTCGTGCTGTGTATGTGAGTGATAGACGATACAAACAAAGCAAGGGGTGCTAGAGGAATCCTTTCATTCAAGGAGCAGTTATGTACCAGGAAAAGCAAATGTGTCCAGAGGTATTAAAATGAGTCCAAATCATGAATTTTTCTACTAAACGAGTAAAGCTTGGCAGTAAACTACATCCACTTTCCCCCCATCTGTCAGCTGCTGACCAGTCAAGCACCTGAGTGTCTCCTCTGTTTTCAGTGATGTTCAAACATGAGGTTCTGTTTCTTTGGAGGATACTGAGAGGCAGTGCTGCTTCTTTATATGAATTACTCCATAAGAGAGCCTCAGCTCTCAAATGTACACAGCAGATTGTTCTATCTTGAGAGGTATAAACCCCCTGAGTAGTGCAAGGTGATTAGGCTGCTATGTCCCACTTCAACAGAAAATCTTTCCATGAACTTTTTAAACAGTTAAAAAAAAAAAAAAATCATCATAGGAATTTCCAGAATAAACTGTTATTTCCAAAAATCCTTGCAGACTCTTGTCCCCATTGAGCCCGCAAAAGTAAATCGATCAGAAGTTGATAAGAGGTCCAGCAGAGGATGTAGAAAAATGTATAAATAAAGGAAATTCCTCTGATTGCATGTTTTCATATTTTACAGGCTCCTTATCTGGTTGCTTTCAATTTTTTTTCCAGAATGTTGTGGTTTGGTGGAAGTTTGTTAAGGAGAAGCTAAGGAGATTAAATACAGTTCTTAAATTTATAGCTAGTTACATCCTTACTCAAGAATTTTCTGATACAACTGCCAATATTCTTTAATTAGCAACATTAATGGCATATAAATGTTAGAGTTAAGCCACAACCATGTTTCACAATGTGGTTACCTATTTAATAGAAATCTTTGTGATCATTTAAAAGGAAACAGTGTAAAAATTTTACCTTACCCCTTAAAAACAAACTTGAATTGCACCTCTGGGTTTTTAATTGCTTTTCAATATGAGAAAGCAATGAAATACTTAGGTCGCAGTGCAGAAGAAAGAGAAATTCACATCTAAGTGAAACTGCTTTGTAGGACGTGTGAAATTTAACCTCCTTTCATCTCAGGCTAGTGTTTGGTAAATGTTTCTGTTACAGAATATGAAATGTGATACTTTGTGTTGCTTTGAGGAGATACTTTACCATTAAAAATGCTGCTTTGTGTCTGAATATCCCAGGTGTTCCCCCCCCTCATCTCACATCCATCACCTCAGGTGATGCCCTCATCAAAGCTCTGGTTAAGTGTGTAACCATTGGCAGGATTGGATTTATAACCTGCTGAGGGAGGTATAATGAGCAGATTCAGCAATCTGATGAGCGTTTTGATTGGAAAATGCTTGCAGTCATTGATGACATTTACCCTGCCTTGTAATTAATTCTCAGTGTCAGCGTTTTAGGCATTTCTGGGGATAGAGGCTGGAGGGAGAATGTGAGGGAAAGGGTAAAACTGGGGAGGAGGAGTTCTTGATAGATTGTATTAGACCATGGCACAAGAGCATTTATAGAAATTCTTGAAGTGATGGGAAGAGAAAAATGGCAGGACTTATCCAGAATGTTTGGGTTTTGAGAGGAAGGTGGGAATTTCCAGCAGATTGAGGTTCCTGCCTAGAAAGTGAGATGGATGGAACGTGAGCAGTGCAGATGCTGGAAGGGCACAGAGCAGAGTGGGATGTGAGGAACCTCTGCAGAGCTGGGATTGGGATGGATGTGAGGCTGCTGGAGCAGTGTGTGTGTGCTGTGCTGCATCTGTCACGTGCTGCTGAGCTCTCAGCTGGGTTTTTCCTCTTGCAGGATGAGCAGAGGGAAGAGTCGTGGCTCCTCCATCCCTGATTTTCCATCTCCCATTCTGCCTGCGTTTGTGCCCTTTAGCTCAGCAGAGCTTTCTTAGAGCATCCCAAAAAGGGGTTCAGCTGCACTGACCTACTTAGCTTTGCTTGATTAATTAAGCTGCTGCATTCTGCTCATTGATGATGGTACTGTACTCAATAGCCATTAGAGGGGTTGTACACTTCCAGATATTTGAAAGGACTCCCTGAAAATAGAATTCAGATCCTTCAAAAGGGACATTTCCAAGTGTGCTGTGTCCCTCTGACCCTGTGTTGCTGTCCAGTCTTAATTTTTTAATTTTTGTCAATAAAGAGGAAGCTTCATTCTGTAGGGATTGTAGTTGTAATGTCCAGTGCACTTGACCCTTTCTCCCTTCTCCCAAATTTTCTCCTCTAGTAAGTGAAAACTAAAATATTGACTGGAAATTCTCAATGTGACTCATTCTTTTTCTAGATTCTGGAAGTTACAGTCAGTCTGGGGGCCAGCAGAGGTATGTGAGGATTTTTGTTTTGCTGTTAACAATTGTACCTGCAAACTAAAAGACCATTTAGTATTCCCAGCATGATGACTGATTGTTCAGGACAGAGTATTGATAGGTTTTTGGAATTAAGGCTGCAGAAAGCTTGCACATGGGCCTTTCTCAAGATGTTTTATAAAACAAGAGAAATCAGTCTGTATTCCTGAAAAGAAGACAATAATCGTGTAATGTAAATGGATGTAAATTGGAATGACATCTTGTAATAGTAAGAACTTCTGAAATTACTTGAATGTAGAGAAATACTTTTCATGTGACTTCCTCAAGCTGTTCACTAAGATTTTAGCCAAAGGTTATGATATTTGTTATATGGCCCAAGGCTGCAGGGCATGTTTTAATCAGTGAGAAAAGTGTTTTTATAGAAGTATAAAAATCATGGCTTATGCTGCCTGTGCTGATGAAGATCATGAGGTTTGTGCATGTAGCACTGCCTGAGTTTGGGTTTGTATCTAAGTATGATGAGTTTCAGCACTTGCTTCTTCATTCAGTTCATGAAGGTATAAAGTGGCAGAATAATGAGTAAGTATAAGATAAAATTACAGCAAACCTAAGTTTCATGTACTAAAAGTTTGTATTTGAAACAGCAGAAATTAAAATTAGCTCTTTTGGCTTCTGACAGTCAGCCTTTAATTCATTGATGCAGTTTTAATATGAACTGCAGTACTTGGATTAAACACCTATTTTGGAATGAAGAGAAACTTAGAGACACCAGAAATACCTTTACTTTCCAACCTGTGTGGTGGGCACTCTTGAGTGTTTCCTAAATGCATTTTTCTCTTCCAGCTACTCCTCCTATGGCAATCAGAGCAGTCAGAATTATGGACAAGGACAGGTATGTTGAAAAAAACATTGTAGCTTTCAAAGCAGATGTTCCTTGAGTGAAAATAATTGCTCCTGGGCCAGGAAGAATTCCAGTCTCAGCTATGCTTGATGTTTGCAGTTGTGTCTAGCCAAGGAAAACTGTAATTTATTGCTATGGAAGTTACACTTATTTGAGTACATTCTTGAAATTACAGGGATATTCTGGTTATGGGCAGAGTGGAGACAATTCCTCCTATGGACAGAACTATGGAAGCTATCATGGGAACTATGGACAGAATCAATCAGGTTTGGCTAGCTTGTTACATTCATTGGCAGGATTTAAAAGGTGAATATTGACTAAAACTTTTCTTCCTCGATTTCCAGGTTATGGACAAGATTCCCAGGGATACGATGATGAATCCAATTATGAAAATCAGAATCAGAGCTCCTACAACCAGCAGTCCTATGGCAGCCAGGGGCATCAGAAAGGGTCATCCAGAGGGTAAGGAAGCAAAGTTTACCACTATCTGTTTAAAGTATTCTCTAGTAGTTGTACATTCTTAACTAGAGGTATAACATTTCTTGCTAACATTGCTGAGGAAAAGACAAATATTTGAAGATCCTCATCCTTGAAACATTTTTAATGTCTGAAAGGACAGGAGGAACATTTATTTATGTAAGAAGGATGGGTGTAGTTGTTTTGAAGTCAAGCTGTAGGGAGATACACACTTTAGAAAGTCTTTGGATTGTAGTTACAATGAAGAATGGACTTGGCAGATTGTTTTGATTAGGACAAGAACCTATCAAATCCCTCTCCAATCACATTCTTTTGTATAAACTTACAGTGCTCTTTTATTAACTTCAAATAAGCTCTTAGCAAGGGAACTCTTTGCTGCTCTCGGATTCCAGGCTGCTTATCTGGCTCAGAATGCCTTTTCTTGAAAGAGAAAGGAATCAAAAATGTCATTTAAGAAATATAATTTGGTTTTCCAACTAAGTAGAGTTCTCAGAACATCGTGGGTTTATATCCTCATCAGGAAATTAAATGTGCACATGCATGCTGCACTCTGTGCTATTGCAAATGTATTTTACTTGTGATGTTGTACTGGATTCAATTTCAGGAGGATTAATGATACAACTTTGAAAGTATATTGGAAAATACAACCTAACTTCCCAGAATGACTTAAAAGGCCACTTAATGCTGGAATACCTTCACTGTCTACTTTACAGGCTTTGTGCCTCCACCCTGAGGTTACTGCTTGTGTCAGAGCTTTATTGAGGATCATGTGACCTCTTTTAAATACCCTGTTGAGTGCTAAACCTCATTCTTGTGTCCAAGGTCCAAATTGTTTTGTATTTTTTGCAAGGTGATAAATCAATCTTGAGCAAACCTCTGCTTGATTTCTGGTTTTGTAGTTATTATAAAACGTTTTAATGTTAAAAAAATATCTTAATGTGCCAGCAATAGGTGCTTTGACTCAGATGTCATTTTTGCTTCCATAACAAAGGCAGGTACACAGTTATGTTTTGCTTTTTTTTCCCTGAGTATTTATTAGAGCTGTACAGAGGTAATAATGTAGTTTTTAACTCTGTAGATGTCCAGTAGAATAAGAATACAGCACATAGGCTCTCCAACAAGTTGTGATCTAGAAAATGAAGAAAAGACCTTGAAGGGAAGCTTATCAATGTAACAAATAGGAGAAACTGAGACATTAAGTGGTAGCAGCTTTGAAGAGGGTGGCCATAAAACTGTAGCTGTCACATCCTAGGGGTGGGAAAACAGCAAAGAGTGTCTTTCAGCAATGCTTCCGTTGTTGGTAAAGGTGCAAAGGCTAAAGCAGAGCTGACTTTTTTGAGGTGAAGATAATAATGAAAATCTTCACAAGCTGTTTACCACTGGGATTAGCAAGGTTAAAGCTGAGATCTAGGCTAGAAGTGGGAAAGAGAAGATTAAATGTATTTACACAGATGGGATATTTTGGGATTGGTTAGACCCAATGCACTAGATCTGAAAGTGCTTTGAAAAGCTGGTGGAAACTTTATGGAGGCTCTTCTATTTTTTTTCCTTTTTCTGAGATACTTTCACTAGCAAATAAGATTGTAAAAAACTGGAGAGGGTCAGATCTAGTGCCTCATCTTTCAAAAAAGGGGGGAAGCAGGGAGAGGGAAGAGAAGAAACAGGGGCAGAAGTCAGAGATTCTTTTCAGTTACTGAAAAAACAAGACAGCTAAGGCACAGCTAAGTACCTGGAGGGAAACAAAGGAATGAGTAACAGCCAGTATTCCCTGGGTGCAATTTATTTCTCATAAATCTATATTATGCCTTGCCATGAAAGGCTAAGAGAACTATTCTCTCATTTATCTAGATTTTCAAAATACTTTAGTTTCTACTTCAGATGCTGAGGTAGCTTAGGCAAGTGTGGTGTAGGTGAGATTCCCTTGTGGTTGCTCTAAATTCATTATTCTTAATCTTAGAGAAGATTTATGTCTCCCTCTTGGAATGCAGAGCTTCATTGTGTTGGAGTATCCTGAGTGTGATACCAGTCAGTGTTTCTGATGAGGGTTGCTGGAATAGTGTAGAAAGGACCACAGGTATGTTACAGGCCACCAGAACAGTTAGAGAAAATCTTGATAAATTGTAGAATGAATGCCCAGAAGAGGAGAGATTGCAATTCAGTAAAAACAAAATCTTGGGGATTTTTTAGGCAGGAAGTCTCAGCTGCACTGTACAGTGTGAGCACTGAGGCTCTGCTCTGCAGGTCCAGAGGGAAGGATTTGGTGTTTAGCAGGTCACAGGCTCTCCATCAGCCATCGATGGTACTGGGGAGAGGGGGGAGAGCAGGTGTTTGACTGGGACATGTGAGAGCAGTGATGCTCCTAAGTTATGTAATGAGGTTACTGCCATGAGGAAATTTTAGCCATGCCACGAATTTTCAGCCGTTATTTTGCTCCCTATTCTGTGAACATTTAGCTATTAATTCAAATTCTGTTTGTTTTAAGTGGAAGAGGCTCTTATGAACAAAAGTCAAACTATGGTCAGCACCAAAGCTCTTATGACCAACAGTCAAGCTATGGACAAAACCAAGACTCTTATGACCAGCAGTCAAGCTCCTATGACCAGCAGTCGGGCTATGGCCACCAGGGCTCCTATGACCAGCAGTCGGGCTATGGCCACCAGAGCTCTTATGACCAAAAGTCAGGCTATAACCAGCACCAAAGCTCATATGGCCACTCCCAGCAATCCTACCAGTCTCAGAAGGGAAGCTATAGCCACAACAGCCAAGGTAAAATTCCCAGTATTGGCTAATAAAACTGAATAGAAGCTCTGTGAAATGGTTGGATTTGATGAATAGTTAAATTCTTTTCCATGTTGATATTCTTGGGGGATGTTTTATTTTGTTAAGGCTTTCACAACATTATAGGGAGATGAAAATCTCTTGGGGCCTCAAAATGGTTGCATTTAGGTATGTTAGAACAGCCTTGCAGAGTCTCTGTCCCTGAGTTCTGCAAATTCTAGGTGGAATTTTTTCCCAAGTTATTTTGAATCCTGCACGAGGGTGACATGTCTTGATCAGTCATGAGGAGCTTTTGCACTTCACATTCCAGCTTCACGCTGTGTAGGTGAATTGTGAGAGAGAAGAAGTTTAAGATGAAGTCTGTTTTGTTTTTTTTTGCATTAACTTCACACCAGCAGCACAACCCACTCTATTTATCCTTGTCCTGTCTTCAGTGATGTCTTTAGCAAACTGTGAGGACCGTATGGAAGTCAAATGGAAAGCATTTTTTAGACAATATGTGTTTAATGTTTGGAAAATGGAGTGTAATTACAGAGTAGTTTTTACATTCTGATTTACTCAGTGACCCTGGAAACCAAGGGAGATAATGGAGCAAAGTTTGATTTCTTTTTCCTTTTTGGCACCGAGAATGTCAGAGAGATTTAGCAGTAGATCCATCTCAGATGTAAATGGCAGAGCTAATGAGGGGGAGGTGAGAATTGCAGGGTGTGAATTTTCACTGTGCTGCAGCTTGCCCTACAATTGACTGGTGTTTTGGTTTGCCTCACTCTCCCAGATGATCGCCGTGAAAAGAGCAGGTATGGAGAAGATAATAGAGGATATGGCGGGTCACAGGGAGGAGGTAGAGGGGGATATGACATGGATGGAAGAGGTCATATGTCTGGATATAGGTAAGTGATCTCATTCCAGTGCCTGCAGCTCCTTACCCTTGTTTCCTATTACTTAGCTGGTTTTCATTTTTGTTTTATTATATGTCTATTCCTAAGGTTGTTCAGGTTTAGATTTCCAAAACTGTTAAGGTTTCTGAAATTCAGCCTTTCTGCACTGCACAGAAATGGGTTTTGCCTAGGGGAATAGCTTTTAGATTCACACAGGTTGAGACCAAGCATTTGATTGTTTTGACACACAGCTGTTATTTTATTTGCATGAGTTGCAATATCAAAACTGCCCCAGCCCATTGCTTGTTTTCAGTGATGAGAAAACCAACTGCCAGTGATTGAGAAAACTTTATAAAATTCATAACTCAGGTAGCTCACATTTTACCTGTGAAGTATTTTGGCCTTGAATAATTTAGTAGTAACATTACTTGTTCTTTGTTACTTTTTTTCAGTTTTAAACTTTTATTAAAGTACACATCTTTTGTTATTGATTTATTTGTCAGTCTAAACACATTTATTTTGGGTACATCTGAAATACTAACAATGCTGTCACCCCTTTCCCCATTGCCTTAGGCCCTGTACTGTCAAGAAAATTTATGCACATACTTAATTCTATGCTTGCAGATGATTTCATGCAGAGGCCTGCCATTGGGACCTTGGCTTTAAAGCCTACTGAATTAAACATAAGACATATTATTTATTAATAACTCCAACAACTGGCTCCCCTTTGTGTCCCTCTGAGTGCTTGGAGGTGCAGAGGGCTCACTGATGCAGGGCAGGAATGTTGGAGCTTCCAGAGAGCTCTGAGGTGTTGCTTGTCAGCACCACTTGCCCTTCAAAAGGCTGCAGAGCTCTGGGTTATTCCTAAACTCTATAAAAATAATTATACAGTGTTTTCTGTTGGGACTGATCTGATTCAAATAAAATAATCCACTGCTTGGTTACTTCTAAAGGTATTTATTTTTAAATCATATTTATAATCTGTCTGCTTCTGAGATGCTCCTAAATTGTACTTAATGGCTTGTTTATAATGATGTAGGAGGATCTTACTTCTTCTAATTAGGTGTGGTAGCATAATTAGAAAATCATGTTAGTGTTATTTTATGTTTGCTGGGGATTTATATAATATAAACTTAGTGCATATTTTTCTGTGATATTTTTATAATAAACAAAATTATATACTATAAATAAACATAAATATATATAACAAAATTCTGCAATATATAGTACCTCACATAAAACAGAAATAACAAGCAAAATAATTTCTAAGTTAATTTTAATCTTCAGTTAAAACGGAACTTTTTTAAAAATTAGATTTTCTTTGTGGATGAGGATTTTCCATATTCCTGTGATAAAAACTATTTTTTTAAAGGACTTCATAGCTGAGTCTTTTCCAATAATAGCAATGAATGTGAGCTTCAAAAAACACACTGCTGATAGATTTTGTCACTTTGAGACACACTTGGGTCTTTGCAAGTTAAAGTCAAATGTGTTAATATCTGTGGAAATAAAGCCTCTTGCCATATTTTTCCAAAATGCAAGGAAATTTTTGCTCACGCATCCATGTAGATTATGGAGCTTCACTGAACTGGGAATCCAAAAGAAGGGAGAGAGGGGAAATGAATGAAGAAGTGGAGGAAAATTAGAGAAGTGGGAAGGCATTTATTAGGAATTCTGTCTGCTTCTGTTAAATGATTTTGGCTTTCATAGTATTTCTTGTGGAAATTTTCTGGAACTACAGTGTCATATATCTTCACTGTCTTTTTGCATTATTGTGACAGAAGATTCTCCTTCTGACATATGTGTTTTACCAGATAACCTTTTAGACTTTTCTAATAAGCATAAATTAAATAACAAACTCTATAATGAAGGGGAAAATAATTTGTAATAAGGTAAGAAATCATGTTTAGTCCTGTGGAAGTGTGGGGTTTAAGGGTAGGGGTTCTTTGGGGGTGGTTATATTCTTGGATTTCTCTTATTTATTTATTTATTGGGGGGGAATACCTGTAGGAATATCAGGCTGATCCTCAGTAGCCACCATTTTCAATTGTTCTGATCCCCTTTTAATGCTAAACCATGAAAAATCCATGGCCATCAGGAGATAATCTAAAAAATCTTGTTGGCACGGGTACTTCATTGATGCTGTAATCACAGAATTCCAAAGTGATTTGGGGTTGGAAGTGACCCCAAAAATCATCTTGTCCCACCCTCTGCCATGGGCAGGGACACCTTCCACTACACCAGGGTGCTCAGAGCTCCATCCAGCCTGGCCTTGGACACTTCTGGGGATGAAATAATAATGTAGGCTTTGACTTTTATAGTGCTTAGAAAATAACATGTAAAAAATGAATATCAAATGTGAGACCTCAGTGAATGAATCTCTTGGTTCTTAGCCAATAATAATTCTTCCTTGACTGACATTTAGGCACAGGGAGAACTTGATGCAGCTTTAGAGGTGTAGTTTTATTCTGACCACCAGAAGGACTTGGATAAGTCCTGTACTGAATGCTTTCAGCACTCATTTTTCTTTTGTGCCTGTGCAAAGTCACCCAGCACTGAGAAGAAAATATCTTTTGAGAAATTCCTGTTCAGATTTCTTAGCTGATATTAGTCCAGTAGAGAACATGCATTTTGTCATGTGTCACAAGTTCACATTTCAGATTTAATAACTTTAGGTTTCAGAATTATCCTTGAGATTTTTTTTAATGGTCTTGAATTGCATCTTTTGGGATATTAGTAGAATTTCCCCACCCTATTGTTTTGAAGCTTGAAAAATTGATGATCTCACTAATTTTTATTCTGGCTAAGAAGTAAAATATTTCCCTGTTCTTCATAGCAGAGAGTATAATCTTTTGGTTAGAAAGCAGAAAGAGCAGGTCTTGAGAATACAGAGTTTTACTTTAAGATACTCACTCAAGCTTTTTAGAGTCCTCATCTGAAAAATAAGGAATTGATAGTTGCTGTGGCTGGGGGACTGAATTTTTTAAGTGGGAAACACAGGAGCAAACAAAGCAGGTGAGAGAAGCTTTGCTTGGCTCTGCTCACACAGACTGTGCTGGGGGAACCACAGAGATGCAGTTTAGAAAGGATTTGTCATAGAAATTCTGATTTTGCTCAGCATAAATTGTTTATTATCTCTTGTGCAGATATATGGTGATCTACTGTAAACAAAAGCAACAAAATGCAGTTTAATTGCTGTATCAGCTATTAGGAGTGGGAATTAGTGTGCTATAAAGAAACTGCAGCCTGGTGCAGATGTGTTTTACAAGTGTGGTTTGTGTTCAGAATTAGTATTTTGACTTGTAACAGATATGCTTGAGCTTAGCCTTATGGAGACTTTGGAAAAATGTGAACAGAGGCAATAAATATAAGCAAGGGAAAAAAAAACATCTGTCAGTGACTGTTGGTGCACTAAATATTCCTTTCTTGTTTGTAAAATGCACTCTTAGGTGTTAGGGACACACTTGGTGAGACAGATATACATTGGAGGCTGAAATTTAGTCCCTGAATTCTTAGTGCTGCTTCTGCCAGTATTTGATATTTACAAAACTGCATTTCTTCTATGCTGAGCTCTCCATATTACTTATAATTTAATTTAAAGAGCTGCTCCCAGCTGGATTAAGCAATATCCAGATGAAGTCCAGTTACAGTCTAGTAGGGGATGATAAATCCATGGTTGAATGTGGGAGAAAAGAACAGCTGAGGACTTCTCTTTCATAGCAGCAAGTGGTGCCTTGTCATGTACTGGCTGCCTGCAGTTCAGCCTCTTATTTATGATCTTAGCTGGTGGCACTGCTGAATTTTAACTGCCTGTTCATGTTTCTAAAATAGGATATTGAGCCTCCAGAATCCATCTGGTCACACATCTCCAAGGTCTGTGTGCAGGCCTGCTAAAGCACTGGGCTGTGAAATGCTGCAGTTGTATTTTCCACATGCTTCATGACAAGAATGTGGCAACTAATTCAGTTGCTGAGGCTGAATTTTGGGTCTCAGTGAGGGGTGAATCTGAGACTGTGGCATCAGTTTGACTTGCTACAGGTTATCTGCCTGATCCCAGGAAATCTTGCTTAGCTTTGCCCAGCAATTGTAGGAAGGTAATAAACTGCAGCTTCATAAATCACATATCAAATGCCACATAGAAATGTAGGAAAGCATTAATCCATTGTCAGAGGTATCTATCAGTATCAAAGGTATCTATCAGTTCCAGAGTTTTGTTGGGTTGGTCATGTGAGACTAAGCAGAAACATGCTGAGGCATACTTGGGCAAAAATGTATTTCTGTAGACATTAATTTAAAAACAAATTAAAGTTATTGATTGCACTTATTAGTGCAGGATGCAGAACTGCAGTATCACAGAATTAAGGCATTGGACTGTGACTTCCTTTACATTTTGTATATTCAGTTCCTACTTTTCAGGATTATGGTGCACACATTTTCACCCTAGCATCCTACAAAACCCTCACTGCCAGCAAAATCCTGGATGTGTTGACCCAAACTTACTTGGTGTAAGTTTTTAGATTGTTGGGGTTTTCTAACTGCCATACACTTCCACATCAGAAAATGTATTTGTTCTGGATATTGCTGTCCTGATGAGCTGGAACTATAATCTGGGGTTGGAAAATTTTCATAACATAACATTTAGATGGTTGATATTTTTCACTGTTGCTGTTTCTGAGTTAAAATCTCAGAAAAGTAGGCATCCTACTAATTGTTGTGTCATAATGAAGTTTTTTTTTTTAGCTGAAGTGAATTGGAGGTGGCAGAAAGGTATTTACAGTAAATTTTATCATCACCATCGTGTTTTTAATCATCAGTCCTTGAAAACAGACAGCCTTGAGTAAAGACCAGTACTGATGCTGCATGCAAAATCTTTAATGAGCAGAGTGAATTAATGAATAAATGACGCTGCAATTTAGCATTCAGATGGAACAGCAATAAAATCTGCAGCAAAAATTTGTTTTAAGGAAAGTCTTAGTAAAAGTGATATTATCTGTTGTGCCAAACTGTCCCAGAATGTCAATCACCCTCCAGAGAGTGTCTCTTAATCCAGTTTGGATAATAACCTGTTGAAACCTTATTTGGTCCTCACTTTGAGGCAGATTTTCTCTCAGAAATGTTAAGTATCAGCAGCTTCCATTCATGACTTCCCATGTGCTGTAACAGATGGACAGAGTGCCAAAGAAATGACTCCCTAATTTTACTTGGTTGCCTTTTGGTGGCTGCTTGTGTGCCCTGTTTGGACTCTGATGTGTGAGCAGACAGATGGAATTAACACCTGCAGTAATTTCTAGTCAAAAAGTGCTTTGGTGAAGAGGCACAATAGCTCCAGAGGCTGGAAATGCTTCTCTGCAGCAGGGTTTGAGCTCACACTGCCTTTATCCTGGTGAGAGAGCTCTTGGGTTGAGGTGATCCTGCCTGATTTTCAGGTGGCAGCTGTGTCCCTCAGGACCAGGAGAACAAGCAGGCAGCTGTGCATGGAAGTATGAGATAGTCTTTCTGACGTATGGTTATTGACTTTCTAAAAAAATCCAGTGGTTGTATTTTTCCTGAAGGCTCTGAGTATTGATTATCTTGTGCTCATAACGTGGATGCAATTAAAAATGCTGTTGTGAAAAATCCTTCCAGTACAAACCTTTCCAGTGGAAAAAAAAAAAGAGTGAGGGTTTATTTTCATGCACATAATTGGAGGCATAACAACCTGTTTTAAATCCCCTTCTAACCTTTGAAAATTGATGTGTGTATTCTCTTAACTTGGTCTACATTTTGTGCCACAGGTTTCAGAATGAATGAAATAAAACTTCACGGCCTCTGCTTTTGAAGCTCACATACACACACACCTTCTCTGTAATCAAAGTGCTGTAGTACAGTAGATCCTCACAGACCCTTGCTCAGAGAATGGCTCATCCTGCTAATTTATCCCCTCTATTATGAATGCATAACAATAGAGATTAATTTTAGCTCTTTTGACTTCTAGGAAAGTGCTAAAGTACTAATTATTCCAAAGTAGCAATTACATGTACAATTAAAGCCCACATTAATCTTCATGAAAATAACATTTTTGATTTAACCCCCAGTTTTGAATAGCTGTTATTTTCGCTGATGGGATGGGAGAAAGTATTGAACCAACCACATGTGTATGGGTTAGTTTAAAATACTCCTTAGGGCTTCTCTTCTCCAGTGCAGCACCCTGAGAGATATTTTTTTTTCTTTGTAATTTAATCTTTGAACATGAATGGGTAGTGAGGAGAACATAGACATGGTGCTTTAGCTGCCAGACAGTAATTCTCAACTTGTCATCAGTTAACTGTAGATTGAGCCTTGGGCTCAGCACGTAGAGACTTAAGGAAGAAATCATTTCTTCAATTTTTCCTCTGCAGTGGTGGTGACCGTGGTGGCTTCAAAAATTACGGTGGTAAGTGCCGAGTATCCAAAAATGTTTCAGTGGAAATTCTTTATAAATCTAAAAGCCACCAATATCTTGTTACTATCTAGTAGAAGCATTATAGAGTTTTGGTGAGGCTGGTGTGTTCACGAGTTTTAATAGCCAAACTTGTAGCAATAAACTGGATTTCTACTTTGTCAAATTGCATGAAAGAATTTGTGGAGACAGTGACGTTCACCGGATTTTTTTTTTTCTTTTTTTAATTTGTGTTACAAATGCTTCTTAGAAAGGTACTAGAGGTAGAAAAAAAAAAAAGTGGGAAACTGCTTGGTGATGTGACAACCAGCATTTGCAAGCAAACACCAGCACAGCATCAGTGTGGCAACTGCCACATGCTGCAAGTTAAAGAACACATTAATGTCCTACAGACACCTTCTGTTGAACGTTTAAATCTAAATATTCTCTAAATCTCTGGTGAATGTCTTAGATCTTAGATGCATTGCATACATTCTTTGTATATTTTCTTGTTGCTAAAAAAATCACTCGAATGTGTTGTGCTAAAAATAGTCTTTTTTCTTTCTTTTTTTTTTTTTTTTCTGTCGAACCCATTTCATAGGTCAGAGGGATTATGGACCGAGATCAGATGCTGGTAAGGAAACAAGCAGTGAGTGGGAGTGGATTGTAGCTCTTAGGTCACTGCTTTTAAAATGTTTGTCTAGAAAGATGGATGTGGCTGCAATTCCCATGGCTCAGAAGAAACCTAGCTAAAGCATGCCTTCCTTGAAAGAAATATATTTCATTAAAGTGCATGTGAATTTTTGGATGTTAATGCAGCAAGTAAGAATTTCCTGATGAATTCTGAATGTGCTTGAGCCACGCAGCTGCTTTCACTGCCATCACCCTTCTGCTAAGCTTGTGTTATTTAAAACACACACTGCTCTGGTGGGTTGGGATGCCCAGCTGTGTGAATGTTGGGTGTGAGGCAGGTCAGTTGTCCAGTGTACTGAGTTGATGGTGTTAACTTCAAAATTAAGCTCCCTGCTCCTCTTTTGTTCCACACAAAATGTCTCTGGGACTGTAGGGTCTGCTACTGTGCAGCACAGAGCTCAGCTCAAAATATTGCTGCAGTTGCTCCCACAAAAACACATGATAAATGTAACTTAATTTTCCACAGATTCAGAGTCTGACAACTCTGATAACAACACCATCTTCGTGCAAGGACTCGGAGAGGACGTTTCAACAGATCAAGTGGCAGACTATTTCAAACAGATTGGTATCATAAAGGTATGTGAAATGAGAAATCAGTGGTCAGAAGGAAGGGGACTGGTGGGGCTGGTGTACTGGAAATGTGCTGGTATCATTCAAGGCAGAGTTCTCTCTGACCCCCCAGCAGTTGTAGATAATATTTTATCTGGGTTCCCAGCTGACAGCTCATTTGTAAGCTGGCAGCTCTAGCACCTTTCTCCCAGTGACATTTAGATTGCTTTGTGTCTCCTTTTGTCTTTATGGCCCTGACACTCCATCCATTGTGCCACCCTCGTACTGCAGCACGTGTGCCTCTGTTCTGTGGCTGCTGCTTCTGGTTCTGCAGTTCTAAATTAGGATTTTGTGCACTTGACCTCATTTTTTTTTTTGTTAAAACTGGGCCTATCATATCCTCATGGAGAACAGGCAGTCAGTATCCTTCAGTCAAATCCCTTTTTTTTGCAGGCCAGCTCCAGGAGAGTATTCTCACTAAAGATACTCAGTGTTACAGTTTATGCTCTGATTTGATTCCACCAGTGTTTCTGCTGTGCCAAGTGTACAACCTTTCTTTTCAGACCAACAAAAAGACTGGCAAGCCCATGATAAATCTGTACACAGACAAAGATACTGGCAAGCCAAAGGGAGAAGCCACAGTGTCTTTTGATGACCCTCCTTCTGCTAAAGCAGCAATCGACTGGTTTGATGGTGGGTGAGAGTTACCTGTTCCTTTGGCTATTTATGAATTTAACAGGCAGTGCAAGAAGTTAATTATCTTTTTGGAGGCTATTTATATAGCTTTTGGTTTTCTTTTTGGGGTTTTTGATTAGGGTTATATTTTTTTTTATTTCCTTAAAGACCTGTATGCATAGGTTTCGTGTGTATGTTGGATTTCTCTCATTTCATTAAACAGCAGAGATTTAGACCAAAAAAAGTGCAGTGAAAATGAGGATTTGCTGCTGTACCTCAGTCACCCATGCACAAGGTACAAGAGGTGGTGTTTGTGTCACTTCTTGTTTAGACCAACAGAGCTGTAATCTGTGTTAGCAGCTGGAGGGATTCCCTGCAGTGTTGCATTGATATTTTTAGTGTTGTGGGAGCATTTTTAGAGTTTGGGAATGGTTATGGCAATCTTGTGCTTAGTGCTCTGTATATACACAGTGAAGAACAAGGTTTTAAAATTACAGATTTATCCCAGAAATAAACTGATGCAAAATTTCTCAGACTGCAGGAAATAGAGTGACACTCTTGCAGTAATAAACTCAAGGGGGTGAGGGAAAAGTGCCTTCTCCTGTCACCTTGTGTGTTCACAGAATTTTAATGATACTGGGTAGAAACAAAAGGTCATACTCTGCATCTGGTGGGAAATGATACTTCTTAAAATATATTGGCAGGGCATGCTTGTCTGATGTTTGTATTTGCTAATAAAATGCAAATTGACTTCTGTTTAAAAGGGTAATGCAAATATGACTTTATTAGGCATATGAGCAGTGCTGTTTGTCTGTGATAAACATTGGATCTGTGAAGAGCCCAGTCTCTGAAAACCATGAACTTTATTTAAATACTCTTGAGGGTTAAGTTTTGGGTTGGCTATTGGGTGGTACAAAAGCCTTGTTGCCTTGGTGGAATTACAGACAGTTCAAACATCCAAACTACTTCCTCATAAGCATGGCCAAAAATCTTTTAGACATTCTTATGTCTTTAAGTTGCAACTTACAGATTTCATTTAAACTAAAATATCTGTGGGTTTGTGGAGAGTTTAGCAAATATGTCAGTATGTCCTTCTCACCTTTGGGCCAGTGCTTTCAAAGCCAAGAGATTTACTGCAGCTTCCATGTGTCTCAAGAGTTTTGTGTTCAGTCTGGGTGTGCAAATCAATTCTGCTCTGCTGGGCTTGTTGCTGTGTTGTTGAGAGCTGTATTGATCCCTTCTCTCCTCCCACAGGAAAAGAATTCAATGGCAATGTTATCAAAGTTTCTTTTGCAACCAGAAGACCTGAATTCATGAGAGGAGGTGGAGGTGGCGGGCGTCGAGGTGGGACTAAAGTCTGTGGAATCCTTGGTTTTGCACAGTTAAATGCTTTTTCACTGTGATTGATTTATTAAAGAGAGGTTGACTTTGAAGCAGTGATTCATCAAATATATGAGCCTTTGGGATTCTGCCAGGAAAGGGAGTAATAAGGATTGAACCCAGTTAAGTAAACTGAAATCTGTAATCTCTTCTGCACAGCACAGAATTTATGCTTTCCTTTAGAACTGGAAAATTTCCAGATCTTGTCTCAGCGTTGCTTTTAAAGAGGAAGTGTAACAGGGATGTTGAGCTGTACCAGCCCCACATATGTAGGGGGAATTTCCACTGAGTATTTACTAGTTACAGCAAAGCCTTGAGATACTCTGTTTCCAGCTGGGATTAAGCAGGGTACATAATTCAGCTGCTGCTGACTTGGAGCAGCAGTTAGATTTCTGATTCCTTTAATCAAGGCCATATCAATCTCCCTGATTCTCTACATACACAGTTTTGTCAGTAATTCACTGGGTATTCATTACCATTTTCCGGGAATCATGCTTTGGGCAGTGACTGGCAACAAATTCTAGTTCTGAAATCAGGCAGTTCTGTAGGCTGATGGAAATGGATTCTTCAACAGCTTCAATTAGTAGAAAAGTTCTTAATTTTGTGATGCACAAAGCAAGAATGTTGTCCTTGTGCCTGTGTCAGAGGCATCCTGGCAGACTTCTTTTATTGTTAAGTTTTTGTTCTGAGGCTGTCTGGCCGTAAGTGACTGATCTCATACCTTGTTAAGTCTTTCTGAAATTTTATTAATGCATGTAGTGCCTTTATATTTACCCAGTGGCAATTCAAGCAGATCAGGTTTCCCTTTACTGCTGAAAAAGAATTTCTAATAAATAGTGGGAATATATTTGCATTAAACACTCCTTCCACCTGAAAAGTCTGTCTGTCACTGCCTTCAGATCCCAAGTGACAATCTTTGATACCTGTTTGTCACATGCAGTTTGTAGAACTTTATTCTGATTATAATTTTGTCTTCAGGTTCACGAGGTGGCTATGGAAGAGGTGGGGGCTTCCAGGGTAGAAGTGGGGAACCCAAGAATGGTGATTGGGTTTGTCCTAACCCGTAAGTGTCACTTTTATTGGGATGGGGTGTTTCATGTCTGCTCCATCTTCACAGCTCAGTCTGGGGAATCCTTTTGTGTTCCAGGTCCTGTGGCAACATGAACTTCGCTCGCAGGAATTCCTGCAACCAGTGCGGGGAGCCCAGACCAGAAGATTCCCGTCCATCAGGAGGTGTGCAAAAAACAGCTGCACCTCTTTAAGTGTTTAAAACGTTCTTATCATCTGCATCCTGCTGAAAAAGCTGATGTATTTGTGTGTTTATCCCCAGATTTCCGTGGGAGAGGTGGCTACGGAGGAGAGCGGGGCTACCGAGGGCGCGGCGGCCGAGGCGGGGACCGGGGAGGTGGCTACGGGGGCAAAATGGGAGGAAGGTAAGAGGAGCTTCTGCACTGATAGGGACTGTGGGAAAAGGATTGTTTATGTATGCAAGTACAACTGCCATGCAAATATTAACTACAGATAGGAGCTTCCAGAGAGAATCGCTCGGTCTGGCCGTTGAGTTCTGTGAATGTTTCTGGATGAGGCTCTCTGTAAACACAGCAGCACACAGACGTCACTGCAGAAATGTTGGACTGAAGGGGGTTGTTTGTTATTTGCTTCATTAGTTACTTGCTTAGAACCTTTTCTTTCCCTTCCAGAAATGATTTCAGAAATGATCAACGCAACAGACCATACTGAAGACCACTGTGAATGTTTTGTTTGTCTTCTTGATGCGTTTGATAGTGAAATTGCCTGCAGCTTCACCCATGGCCTCTTTCGATAGTGGAATTGAGTGAAACTAGATTTTTATTTTGGTGGGAGGGATTGGGGTGGTTTGGGAGGATTTTTTTTTAAGCAAGACATTGAAATTTAATCCTGATTTCCACATTCTCCTCTTTTCTTCCCCCTCCCATACCTTTTCAACAGGCCCTAAGAAGGAAAAGGATAAACTGTAAAATATTGCCAAAATATGAAGTGTTTTGTAATACAACAATAAATGCTGATTGTTTTATTTGTGAAATCCTACTGTTTCACAGTTATTTGAGTTTCATGCATTTCCTTACATATTCCCAGTGTCCCTGTGGTATGGCTTTAGCAGTAAATAGGCACTTGTTTGGAGTGACACTGCAGCTCTGACCCGAGCTCTGTGTGTTCACAGAGTCTGCAGTCAGTGATGAGCCTCCTTGCTCCCCATGGCCTCTATCCTGGATTTGCAGACTTGTCCCCTGTTCCTTTCCTTTCTCCTTCCTGTGGAGCCTGCAAACCTGCTTTGGTTGCCCTGCAGCCTGAGGGGAGCAGGCAGACAGCAGTGTGTGTTCTGCTGCTGCATCCCAAGGTGGGATGGCTTAAAAAAAAATTATTTGTTACTTCTTGCTGTATTTGCTGCTTTTGGAAAGTGGGTGATGGAAACAAGTGTTGTGTGCAGTTGCTTCATCCTGGAGGTCAGATGCAGGTGAAGTTCAGTAGGTGCCTTTTGAGCATTTGGGATTCAGCTCTGCAGCCAAGGGAGAGGAGAGGAGGAAGGTTAATTATCCCTCCTGCTCAGATAGGTCACTGCAGAGGTGAGCAGTCTGAGAAGGTGCCACTTCCTCAGTCAGGTCATGGCAGTGCTGCCTCCACATCACAGGCCTTTGAGAGAGAACCTCTGGCTGTCCAATATTCCAGTGGGCAGCACTTGGGCTCTGTGATTACAGCTGGGCATAGAGCTGGGCTGTATCTCCCTGAGAAATGAACAGAAATGGCTTTTGTTAGGGTTTATGAGCCACCTCCCCAGCTTGGTGTGTACTGATGGTCATGGTAACAAAGTTCAAACCAGCATTACCTGGGGCTGTAAATGTGGTGAGTGACTGCTGGGCCTTTTTCAGGCTCCTCCTGGAAAGCTCTGTTAGAAAAGACATTTGACACAAATTATGGACAGCTTGTTCCTCTTCAAACAGTGCAATTTGAGGTATATATGTACTAGTGACAGTGTAAAATCCAATGTATGGCATGTGAGGGTGCAGAAAGGTGATGAATTCAGCATCTGTTGTTTTGCTGACCTAGAAGAGTTGGATGCTGTTGGTTTTGAAGCTGGAGTTACTGTTTAGAGGGAAGAGGCTAGAGGGTGCTCTTGCCCACTGCTCTGCTGGCAGATGCAGGAATGGTGCCAGCTGGATGGGATGGAAGGAAAGCAGGAATCTGAGAACAGCCTCGATATCCCTGCTGAGGTTTGTTCCCCAGCAGAGCTGACTCCTTGCACTGCACAAACAAATCCTGAGGGGGCAGCTGGAGCCCTCAGAGGTGAGCACAGAACTGGGAATGGCTGAGCTGAGCTGAGCTGAGCTGAGCAAAACCCAGGGCTGGTGCAGCATCACCTCTCTGCTCCCCACAGCTCCCTGGTGGGGCTCTGGCTTTTTCCCTCCTGGAGAAGGGCTTGGTGCTTCCAGTATTGGGAGCAGCAGTTGTAGCTGCCTTCAATGCCAACTCAGCTTCCAACCCTGCTTTCTTCCCTAGGCTAAGAGCACTTTCCTCCTCAGTCTCTGCCCAGGATTACCAAATAGATGAATCTTTCAGTGAGCCACAAAAACTGGAGCTCTCACCACCTTCTCAGTTTTTCCAGTCTGACAATGATGTGAGCTCTTGTTTATGTTCTATTCTGCACTGGGGCAAAACAACCTGAGTTCTTGCATGGTTTTTAAGACACTTTCAGCAGCTGCTTGGTCTTTCAGAAAATCAGCAGGACAGAGAAACTGTATTGGCTTGATGGATTGTTTTACTTGCCTTTGGTGCAGTGAGAGTTAAATGAGCTCTGAGAGCCTGGGAAGATGTTCTGTCAAAAATACAAACCCAGATGATGCTTTAACTCTGTCACTACCCTCCAACTGCTTCTGCCAGGTCCTTTGGTCCTGCAAGTTTTCTCCACAGATCCCTAAAGTTTGCCAGGACAAGATTTGAAGTTAAAAGAAAAGTAAAACACTTTAATAATATAGTATATTAAGGATTTTAATAACTTTTGTTCTCAGTGCTGTGTGAGGATTTGGTAGGATTTCTCTAATAAAATTCCTGACTAAGGAGGGATAGGACAGTATCCTGTCCTGTCAGGAGGCAGAAAACCAGAAGAATCTATCAGCAGAAAGGAGCAGTTTGAGTTGTTTTCATCATAGCTGGGAGTAGCTCTGCTCTGCTGCCTTCATCTCTATTTATGCTCCATCTTCCAATAATACATTTTCTTTGTGGCAAGGGTTTCGTTTTGGAAATCAGTCCTGTGTGGAATGCTGGTGGTTTATTTATAAAAACAGGTCTAGCACTTGCCAAGCTCAACAAGGACTTGGTGGAGAAAAGAGGGATGCCAGTGGAGAAGTGGCACGTGATCCTTACAGAGCTGAAATGCCACTCCTGTATAAAATAATAGCTAAACATTTTCAGAGACAGACAAATAGTTTCCATGCCAGGCCTCTGCAGCCAAGCCCACCTCACCCTGAGAAGAAATGCAACTTTAAGTTGCTCGAATACCACAGTCCTAAAGAGAGATATGGGGGCAGTGACTGAAGCCAATCTCTCAAGTCTCCAGGGGTTTGAGGCCAGGATCCAGCCAGTGCTGCTTTGCCTAATCTAGGACTGATAATTCCCATTTCCAGGGTAACAGAGCCCGTGTGATGATGTCCCAGTAGATGTTGTTGCTAATGCTTCTGTAGCAGTTGCTTGTAAAGCTGTTGTAATGAAACACAGCTGTCAGAATGCACTCAAAACTGCTTAAAACTCCATTTTTCACACCAAGCTGATGATGTTTCCTGGAACTCAGGTGCCACCCTGATCCTAGAAAGAGATGCATGGGTTTGGCTGTTAGCTGAGCAAATACCAGTGAGATTCAAACTGCTCCTGCAAATTGGTGTGTTCATGGGAGGGCTCAATCAGCTGGATGCAGCTTCTTGGCCTCATCGACTTCCAGGAACTCCACACACAAAAGGTAAAGCCAAGGGAAGTCTGTGCAGACTTGGCATTTTCTCTGTAACACCCTTGTGGTAAGTGTCTGTTCCTGGCTCTGTTTGAGACAGGATACTGGGCAAGACAAACTTTCAAACACATTTTAAGGACACAGGAAAGTCCTTTGACCTGTGAGAACTTGCTGTGCACGAATAAAGTACCCAGAAAACTCTGAGCAGAAAAGTTTGGCTCTTGTGACAGCCCAAGGAACATTAAACTGCTCGAGCCCTGGTAAAAACTTGACTCTTGCAGGCTGGGGTTGGGAGGGAAGGCTGTGACTGTGCCCATCTGACCTGATCAGTCCCAGCTCTGGCCACTTTTCCAGCAGCAGGATGAGGATTTTGGCCATTGCCTGGCACCCACTGAGCCATCCTCTCCCTGTACAGCAGCAAACATCTGAAGAATGGCTGTTCTCAAGAGGATGAAAGGGAACAACTTGAACCTGTTCTCTGTGCAGAGCTTTTATGTTTTTGATGGTAGGTTCTTGTGCATCTCATCCATCTTGGGTAGGAACTGCCACGGAGGAGTAATGGGGCTGCTATTTGCTTATCACTTATGATAAACACTCAGAGCTGCTCTGAGAAAGCTCACGTCACAAGAGCTGTTTCATAATGTTGGTTTAGGAACTCTTGGATCTCACCTCAGACAGGGATCCACTGGTGCTTCAGCTCTTCCCTCTGCAGTGCTCAGCTGCTCTCGATGTGTCCCTGTGGACAAACCAGCCTCCCCCACTCCAAACCCCACGCCTGTGGTAATGGCACTTAGTTCTCTGTGATGTTTGCAGGTCAATATGCAAATGGTATTAAATAGGAACACTCTGGATCTCTGAGCTGGGAGGTGCTTTTAGGGAAGGGTTTGGGTATTGAGCTCAGTGAGCTCACTGAGATCTTTTGAGTTAAACTCAAGGGAGGAGGGATTTTCTCCAGAAACCCAAGAAATCAGGAATGATTGGGCAACCAGAGCTTTTAGGGATCTATTTATCACGCTCTTTGTGAATGTTTTACTAAAAGACTGTTGGTTCTCTGCCACAGGGTTGACTTGTCAGGTTTCAGTTTTGGGGTAGAAGTTACAAGGATTGAAGCTTTTTTTTTTTTTTGCCCCATTTCTGAGGTTTCCTCTATCACTGAAAAAGCCGGAAATCTGTTCACCTTTCCCTGAGATGGTATTTCTGTTCCTGATACCGCTCTGATTACAACAGCTGGATAAACATCTCTATACTCCGAGCCAAAAGTCTGCAGAGAACTATGATTTGGCATCCCCAAGGCTGGGCTGAATTCTTCTCCATCTGAATGCCAAAGCCCCTGAGGACTGAGGCAGCAGCCCCGGGAAATGCCCGGTCGGAAAGCTGGCGGCTCCGAGGGCTGCAGGTGCCCTCCCAGACGCTTCCCTGCATTACAATGAGCAGAGGAGGGAGTTTCCTGCTCCTGCTGGAGCCCAGCCAGTCACTTTCTCATCATCCATATTCTTAAGTGGAAGAACAGATGGATCAGTTGCTTCCTAGATACGATGCAAACACGGATGCATTTGCAGACAGAGCTGATCTTGTTTTGAAAGGAAGCGTGAGGCTGACCTGTGTCAGGAGCGGCCATCCCTTGGCTCTCCCTCCTGCCAGGGCCGAGTATTCCCCTCACACCATCCCTCAGGCTGTGCCAGCTGCCCACTGTGCTCTCCAGCAGCTCCTCAATCAGTTCTTACTGGCCCAGGCACAAAACCTTCATTTCTCCTGTATCTTTTATCTTGTGAGCTCCCTATTTTTCCATGTTATGTGGATCACTTTTTCTATCCTTCAAATCCTACTTCCCTTCCCTACCTCCCTGTCCAGCTGTAAAGCAAAGTGTCACAGGCTCTCTGCAACTCTCTTCAAGCTTCACGCAACAGATGCTTCTGTAACTTCAGGTTTTGGCATGATTAAAAAGTGGAGGAAAGAGCTCGGGAGCTTTAAAATAGGTGTGGGGTTGAAACTGGCATGAAAACAAAAGCAGATACAAGTCACATCCTATTTTTTTTCCCCTTGAACCAAAGCACAATCAAAACATCCTTTTACTTTAGTCAAATTAAAACAAAATAGTCGAACAAAGTACTGCTGTGAGTAAACAGGGCTGTTGACTTGTCACTGCAACCCTCAAGATAAATCATCAGCTGTGTGTGAGCTGCAGGAGAGCTGTGACACCGACACGGGGGCAGCAAACAGCCCACCACGACCTGTGCCTGGGAGGGAAATTCAAGCAGAAGGAGGGTAAAGCACAACCCTGAGAGTGTAAAGCAGGACCCTGAGAGTGTAAAGCACAACCCTGAGTGTGTAAAGCACAACCCTGAGTGTGTAAAGCACAACCCTGAGAGTGTAAAGCACAACCCTGAGTGTGTAAAGCACGACCATGAGAGTGTAAAGCACAACCCTGAGTGTGTAAAGCACAACCCTGAGAGTGTAAAGCACAACCCTGAGTGTGTAAAGCACGACCCTGAGTGTGTAAAGCACGACCATGAGAGTGTAAAGCACGACCATGAGAGTGTAAAGCACGACCATGAGAGTGTAAAGCACGATCCTGAGAGTGTAAAGCACGACCATGAGAGTGTAAAGCACAACCCTGAGTGTGTAAAGCACAACCCCGAGTGTAAAGCACAACCCTGAGAGTGTAAAGCACAACCCTGAGTGTAAAGCATGACACTGAGTGTGAAGCACAACCCTGAGTGTGTAAAGCACGACCCTGAGTGTGTGGTTATTACGTAAAGCTTGAGAGAGTTCTGCTCTAACGAGCAGATTTTGCCAGATCCCTGAAGAGGGGCTGCGCTGCTGGCCCAGCCTCCTGTGTCACTGAGCTCATGGCAAGTGCTGGCCCACAGGGACCCCCACCTCCAAACCGTGGGTGAACACAGGTTTGAAAAAAGCTGGAATCGCTTTCTCCGCTTTTCCACAGCTCCAACCCGGGCAGAGCCGCTGTCCCAGCTGGCGGAAGGAGCACGGCAGCGGGATGCTCCCGGGGGACAGGGCATGCACCGGGTCATTCCCCCGGGGGCAGCCGGGGCTGGGTGGGACGGGGAGCAGGGACAGCCCCTCCGCTCGGTGCTGCTGGCGGAGCCCGGCCCTCGGCCGGGGCTGGGGCCGCCCCCGGGGCCGGGGCCGGGGCGGGGAGAGGCGGCTGGAGCTGGGGCGGCGGCTCGGAGCGGAGCGGAGCGGCGGGAGCGGGGATGGCAGCGCCGCTGCGGGCAGCCCTGGCGCTGGGGCTGCTGGCGGCCGCCCGGCCCTTCCCGGCCGCGGGACAGCGGCGGCAGGCGGAGGTAGGAGCGGCACCGGCACCGGCACCGACAGGGGAGGGGAGGGAGCGTGTCCTGGCCGTGCGTCCCCGCGTGTCCCCGTGTGGCCGTGGCAGAGTGTGCGTGTCCCCACTGAGTCCGTAAGTGTGACCGTGTCCCTGTGCTTGTGCCATGTGTGTGCCCACGCTCTAGGTGTGACTGTCCCTGGTGTGCCCATGCCATGGGTGTGTCTGTGCCCCAGGTGTCACCGTGTCCCTGGTGCATCTGTGCCCCAGGTGTCACCATGTCCCTGGTGTGCCCGTGCCATGGGTGTATCTGTGCCCCAGGTGTCACCATGTCCCTGGTGTGCCCGTGTCCCTGGTGTGTCTGTGCCCCAGGTATCACCGTGTCCCTGGTGTGCCAGTGGCATGAGTTTGAATGTGTCCCCAACGTGCAGCCCCACCACAGGTGAGTGGCAGGGACACTTCCTCTAGCCCAGGTTGCTCCAAGCCCTGTCCAACCTGGCCCATCAGCTCTTGCACCCTCGTGTGCCCTGGGTACACGCAGTGTGTGTGGGGCACAGGTGGGTGGCTGTGCCAGCTGGAGATGGGGCTGTGCCATAGGGCTGTGTTGGAATGCCAGGGTGTGTGGCCACATGTGCTGTGTGGAGCTGTGACAGAGAATCACAGACTGGTTTGGGTTAGGATGGGCCTAAAATTAATCCTGTTTCACTCCCTGCTGTGGGCAGGGACACTTCCACTAGCCCAGGGTGCTCCAAGCCCTGTCCATCCTGGCCTTGGACAGTGCCAGGGATCCAGGGGCAGCCACAGCTGCTCTGGACACCTGTGCCAGGGCCTGCCCACCCTCCCAGGGAAGAATCTTCCCAAAATCTAATCTGCCTGCCCTACTTCAGCTTAAAGCCATTCTTTCTTGTCCTATTTCTCCCTGCCCTTGTTCAAAGTCCCTCTTGAACTCTCCTGGAGCCCCTTTAGGCTCTGGATGGGGCTCTGTGTGTCCCTGGAGCCTTCTCTTGTCCAGGATGAACAACCCTAGCTCTCTCAGCTCATGTCCAGGTGTCCCCACAGGTGATGTGCACCTGCAAACCCAGCTCCAGCAACAGAAATTCATGAGGAAACCTTCCCACGTCCCAGCATATCCAGAGGGGAAAAAAGCCAGTCCTTCCCCTGCCTGCCTCTCCCCAGGGCTGTGCCCATCACCTCTGTTTGGATTTCTTCTGTTTGTCCTGCTGTCATTGTCACCCCGTGCCACCATCCATTCCTGTTTGTTTTGGGAGGACAAGGTATGAGATTTGGCAGATGAACAAAGGTTCATTTTGGGGATTTTTTTCTTGTTTAGGCCTCAATCCAATGTACATTTGCACAAATGTTTAATTTTCAATCCCAACCAGCAAGTGTGGGTGAATTAACTGGGATTTTGAACTCATGCTCTGAGAGGAAAAGGGCACAGGAATGCTCAGAGCCTTGTTTTGATCTTCTGCTGGGAGATGCTGCTTCAGAGAGGTCATTAATAGTTGTGCTTTTTCCACAAACTTCAGCCCACCCCATCATGCCATCCTGGAGAAAATAAATCTGCAAAGATTTTAATGCTCAGAAAACCAATAATTTAAAATTCACTTTAAAAGAAAACCAGCTGTTTGGGAACAACTGGTTTAACAACCCAAACTGCCTTTCCACCCCTCATTGGTGACTTCTGAGCTCTTTTTCCCTTGAAGCTTCAGAACAAATCCCAGGACTGTGGCAGATCCCTCATGAGGGGGTGCTGGGCAAGTGACTTTCCTGTCTCCCTGCCTCAGTTTCCCCAAGGGGATGTGCTGTGCTGGCCAGGGAGTTTAGGACAGCACACACAATGGAAATGCAGAGACTGGGGTGTGGAACTGGTCTAAACGAACTGTTAATTTTCTTTTAGGAGGAAGCTGAATTTCCCACATAACATCAAATAGTTTTGGTGGCTTGTGGCTTTCAGAGCACTTCCAGGCTTTGCTTCTAATTTTTTTTTTTTTAATTCTTTTTAAAAGCCACAGTTAGCAACAATAGGTTGTGTAAACTTGGATGCATAAGACTGTGAAAATGTCCAGTTGTGTGTTTTTCCTGACTAGTGCACAAGTTTTCACCGCATCCATATCAATTGCAGTTAAAAAAAAAAAAAAAAAGGAAAATTCGAAAATTTAATTTGAAACATTTGTATATGAAATCATCTTATTATCTACAGATAGGAGAGGGCCCAGAGTAAGAGAGCACATTGTTTGGCAGAGCTGGTGTCTGGCTGGGGGGTGGTAAAGCCCGAGATTCCCTGATCCCGGGGGAATTGTGCGAAATACACGGGGCATGTGAGAGCTCAGCCCGTGGTGAGGAGCACGGTGACGTGCTGGTGGAGCCGAGGACAAAGGACAATGAAGTCCCTGCAGAGATTTGTGTGAGAAGCTCCAGGTCTGTTCTGGTGGAAATATAAACTGGGGAGAAATTGAAGAAAACAGGGAAACAGAACAGAGGGCTGGACTAAAGGAATGGATAATTCTCATTTTGGATTATTTTTCCCAATTTTTTTCCCCCTGTTCTGAACTTCTCCCTCCCATCTTGCAGTATCTGGTTCACCTATAGTCGTCCTTCTTATCAAACCAAGGTGTCTCATTTCGGGCTCTGGGCTGTGTTTGTGCTGGGAAATGCTCCAGCGTCCGGCTGAGCTGCTTTAGGGAGCAGGCGGCCGCTTGGGATGCAGGATGGGTGGATGGAGGGAGGCTCCGGGTACCACACGCTCGCTGGGGCTGGGAGATCAGCTGGGGCACGGAGCATCCCACATTTTCCTGTAAAAAACCTCCTGCCGCTCAGCCTCGGAGCGGCGATGGACAGAGAGGCGGACAGGAGGAGGAATTACCCCTCGCAAGCATCGCTGGGCTCTGCGACCCCCGAGGGACCGCGCCCGGGAGCCGCTGCCGCCGGCGCGGATGTGGCGAGCGGCTCCGGGTCCGCCGGCAATCCCCCGGTGTGATTTACACCCCGTGAGTCACCGCAGCACGAACAGCCCGCCTTTCTTCCTGCTCCTGCCCAAAACAATCCCCGCTTGTTCGGGCAAACATCGCCCGCCGGGCAAGGGGCCGCGGCCGCCGGCGGCGGGGACGGCGCCTTCCCCCCGCTCCCACCCCGGTGGAGGGCAGGACTCGTTTCCTTTCTCTCCTTAGACACGAAAACACAACCAGTCTGCGTGACCCAACTGGTTTGTCAGCCGCTCTGGTATTCGCAGGGGAAGGTTTGGCCAAGCCCGGTGCTCTTCCCTGTTTTCCCCAAGAGCTGCGGGTCGCAGTCAGGACTTTTGGTGTGGGGTGTGGGGTGCTGGGGCTGCCGGGGCAATGCTGCTGGCTGCATCCAGTAAGTTATCACAGATTCATGGATTGCTTTGTGTTGGAAGGGCCCTTAAAGTTCACCTATTCCACCCCTGCCACGGGCAGGGACACCTTCCACCCCACCAAGTTGCTCCAAGCCACATCCAAACCAGGAGGGATTTTAGTTAGACCTGGCTTACTGCTTCTCAGCTTTAGAAGATCGAGTGTGAAAATAAAAGGAGTTCAGAAGACCCCAACTCCACATCTTTAGTGGCAAGTGGATTATTTGCTGCTAAAGTAGATTTTAGGAGTGGTAGGCGGGGCAGGAGGTTCCTTCAGGACCAGGTTAGGCAGCAGGGGAACATCCCAGCGGCCAGGCCGTGCCTGGGGCTGTAACCACGCTGCTCCATCACAGAGAATCAGCCGAGCTTTCACTGCCTTTTCAGCGGGAGGACAACCCGGCTCTGTGCTCGCTAATGCCCCTTCTCGTGTGTCTCGCTGTGTCTATAGATACAATATTTATAGAGATACTTATACACACACTTAAACAGAGGCTCTGCCTGAGGCTCTGCAGGGATGAGCGGAAGCAAATGAACGTTTTTAATGGATGTGACTTCTTCTGGAGGCAGCTCGCAGGCAGCGGGGCCCCGGTGGGCAGGAGGAGCTGCTGCCTCTTCTGTGACCACCCCAAAATACACCCCGAGCTCTCTTGTGCGTGTGCTGTGGGAAACTGAAGGTGAAAAGCAGGAGCCACTGTGCCCGTTTGGGTGGCGAGATGATGTGGGATGAGCCTGGGGATGCTGGCACCAGGGTTTAGGATCCACCTGGGCTGCCTCACGATTTGAGACAAAAGACTTTAAAGGTGCAGTTTGTGGCAGCATCGCCTGTAATCATGACACAAAATGGGATCGCTTCCCTGCGCTGCCGGGGCATGGAGGGGACAGACGGGGTTTGTACCCGGCGGAGCAGAGGGACCACGGTCGGCAGGAGCTCAGCGTGAGGCTTCTCCGGTACTTAGCTGGTGGAAAGGAGCCAGAACCGGCGTGTCTGGAGGGGGGAGCAGGCGGGAGCGCAGCCTGCTGTCTCGGCACTCTCGTTATCCCCATTTCCAGGCTAATTGTATTTGCTGCTGGCTGTCTTCCACCCGGGATGCCTGTGGTCGAGGGCAAAGGTGTTTCCTTGGCTTTAGCCAAGGCAGAGATGATTTCCAGGGTTGCAGCAGGCTCCACATCAGAGCCCTGAGATGGGGAGGGCCCCTCTGTCTCCCCCAGACTCCTCTTGCTGTCCCTGCTGCAGCCCCGGAGGCTTCTCTGCCCCAGCACTGGGTCCAGGCAGCCAGATCCATCCTCCTCTGCCTCCCTCACGCAGAGGGGGAGCTGGGCATATTTCATCTTAATGTTTCTCTTGGTTTCCTGCTGTTTTTCTTTTCCCATTGTATGGAAAAGAGCATTTCCCCGTCTGGGGCAGGAGGGAGGGGGTTTTCCCAGCACGGCCAGACTTTGCACTGCAGCCTCTGGAGAGGTTTAATGGGCCTGTGCCAGATTCCAGCCAGAGCCTGGCTGGGCTCTGGGGGGTTGTGCAGTGCTGGAGAAGCTTTGAGCACTGGTTTGGGCACAGGATGCTGTGACATGAGGCTCTTGGGTTCCTCTGGACCCCGAAAACTCCCTGGATTTGTGTGCTCTGTGCTCAGATAAATCCCTGACAGAGTGGGGATTCAGCACATCCCTCTCTTGCAGTTGTGTTTCCAGAACCACCATCACCCTTAGCTGACAGTAGATGTGTCTAGAAAATGTAATAAAATTTCTCCTGATGATTTTGCACCCTGAGAGTTGGTGCCTGTGTGTGAGAATCTCCATGTGGCACCGGCCAGAAACCACAGAGAAAATTCTGCTTTGATTTGCAAAGCCCAAGGAGCTCTGGGCAGGAATAATAAAGCCAGTGGCCTCTGTGCCTTCTGGTGCTGCTCAACATCAGGAGCTGGGACAGGGGTTGCTTTTTCCACTGTGCACCCTGACATGTCCAGATGGGGTTTAAGCCTTCATGAGATCATGGTGAGGAAAACCCATTTTCATGCTTCAAGGATGGGATTGTGTTGTGCTGGAAAGGTTGTGCTGAGTGAATGCAAAACTGTGTTAGAGATGGTTCAGACCGTGGTGTGAGAGCCAGGACTTCCCATCCAGGTGTTCTCAGCTCACATCTGCAGTGATGTCACCACTGGGATCTTCACCCTACACCCTTACATGTAACTGGTGATTTTGTGCCTCTGGAGGAGAAGTTTATAAAAATATTAGCACAAAAAGGAGAGATTCCTTCTCTTCTCCAGATACTCTCAGAGGGCTCCAAGCCACCCCATCGCCAGGATGCTCCTCCATCCCCACATCCTCAATCTCTGCAATCTCATCCCCAGTTGCTGCTGGATTTTGCCTCCTGGTACCCCCATAAAGGGGGGGGTTATCCCAGTGTGGCTGAGGAATGCAAAGTTCAGGCTGGAGGGCCCATCCCTGGGCAGAGGTGTTGTGGCTCCTCCTGACAAACAAGCCAATGTGGCACTTGCCTGATTCATCCTGGCTCACTGGGCCAGTGTGAGGTGTCTGGGTGACTCTGGCCACGCTCAGGCTCTTGCTGCTGCAGCCTGGCACTGCTGGGATGAGCTGCTGGTGCCTCCAGCTGAGACAGGCAGCTTTGGTGGGAAAAACAGCCACATTTTTTGTGTGGGGCTGGGTAAAGAGCGTGTCCAGGCAGGAATCCGTGCCGGTGCTCTGCCAGAGGGGGATGCTCCAGGTAGAAATGGTGTAAAGAATGAGATGAAAGTGGAAGAGATGAGGTCTGCAGAGCACACGTGGGTGTGCCTGCCCTGCCAGTGAGGGGGTGACGTCTTTGGGGATGACATGAAGATGACTGTTCATGGCAGGCAGAAGGTGTGGGCAGGAGGAGGAGAGGGAGAGGCCCTGGCACACCTCGGGACTGCCACATCCACAAAACCATTCCTGCTCCTTGCCAGGTGACAAGGCCCGGGGAGAGCTGCTGCCTCCTCAGCGGGGACATAAAGGAGAACTGAGTCACCCACAGTCAGGAGCAGCGCTGAGTGGAGCTCAGACTCCAACCTCCTCCTCTTCCCGGCCCAGAGATGAGCCTGGAGGGAAACAGCTTTAAAAACACCGGTTATCCCAGAGGGCACCAGCCGTGCTATCTGGCATTCCCGGTGCTCAGCACACCTCTCCTTTGGGATGCGGGGAAAGGAAGCTGCCACTTTCGCTTTTTATTCTGATTATTATTCATTGCTGTAACTGCGGCTCTGCTGCACTAACAGGATGCTGGGCAGCTTGTTTGTCTCCCGCAGACATCCCTGGCGGCGGGGCAGGCGGGCGTGGAGCATTCCTGTGACCCCGGCTATTAACTCCTCCAAAAGCTGAGGAGCAGCCCGAGCCGTTTATTTTCTTTAACATGCAATTGAAGTGCTGGAGCAAGTTCAGAGAGGCAATCTCCGTCCGTGTCCGCGGCCGATAAGAAGAAGAATGGTTTGGCAAAGCAAATTGCGCCCGGAGCGTCCCCACTTTGCAGCAGCACATCCTGGGAATGGGGGGAGGCTGAGCCTGACCCCATCTCACCCCGCCCTGCTCACGGCCACAGCCCTTGGGCCTTTGTTGGAATCCCTGCGATTAGAGCTGGGGGTTTGGTCGCCTCTGGCTGCGGATGACACGGCAGCAGAGGCTTTGCATCTCTCTCGTTTCCTCCTACGCCTCCATCGTGGCCAAAAACCCCAAGAGCCACCCGAAGCGATGGGGAGGAGACGCACAGGAACCTGTACGGGCACAGGAGATGCGGCTGCTTGAGGCGCAGAGCTCTCAGGAGCAAAACAAGCCGGAGTTTGGGGTTTGCAGCCCTGTTTGCCATCTCATCTCCTTTTCCCTCCCTTCCCAACACGTGCTCTGAGCTGCACCTTTCCCTTTTTTTTTTTCTTGCAGCTCTTCCTGGAGAAATACGGCTACTTCAGCGCGCCGGGGGCCGGCAGCCACAGCCCCGCCGAGTTCACCGAGGCGCTGAGGTAGGAGCCTTCAAGGTTCAGCGCTGCAGTCAAAACTCAGCAGCTCCGAGGGGCTTTTTTTTTTTTGCAGCCCGAGGGGTCTTTTTGCAGCCGGAGGCTCTCTGTCTCACGGTCTGATGCTAAAGCACAGCCAGGCCTTTTTGTCACGGCGGGTCCGTGCCCGGCTCCCGCAGCTGGGTGCCGGCTGCTGGCACCCGGCTCTCGCTGGTTTATTTGCCTTTTATGGCCCGGTGCTCGCCTCGCAATAAAATCTGCGGGGAGGCCGAGCTTGGGGACGGCTGGGAGATGTCAGAGGGGGCGAACTGCCAGCTCCAGCCTGGACTTCTCCTAAGGGCATCACCTCGGCTCTGGGAGCATCCCGGGCTTGACCTTTTGCGAAGCCAAATGCAAACTTAAACGCCAAGTCAAATAATTGGGGTTAAAAACAGGAAAAGGCATTTTTAGGTTCCCCTATTTGCTTTTGCCCTGCTAGGAGGTGACTTACAGGTCAGCTGTGGTTGCAGAGCCAAATCCTTCTTGTTTTACCAACTGGATGAAGTTCTGATGCTGGGGTGTGAAGCTTGCGGTGCAAAAATCCGTCACAAACACAACCAAACCCCTCCGCGGGGTGTCTGGCTGCGGGTAATGAAATCTCCCTTCGTTTTGCAGGGATTTCCAGCGGGTGACCCACCTCCCGCTCAGCGGGGTGCTGGATGCCCCCACCCTCCATCAGATGGCTCTGCCGAGGTGCGGCACCGATGACGGGCACAGCCGCGCTGCCGGGGCTCGCCGCAGGCGCACGGCACAGCACGGTGAGCACCGGCACCGAGGGGCCCCGTGGGGTTTGGGGTGCTCGGCTCTCCCGTCCTGGGCTCGTGGGGAAGCTGCTGTGGGTGGGAGGTGCAGCCCCGCTGGTGCAGCATCCAGCCCGGGACACGCTTGAGGGTTGTTTTTAAAGCTCTTTATTTTTAGTTGGTCTCTGTGGCTTGATGTCAGCAGTGATTAGAGATGCGACTCCCACTTGTGGGGGAATTCAGCTCTCTGGGGTGGTTTTAGTGGGAGCCAGGACATCTCCCAGAGGGCACTCAAGTCACCATGGCCCCACACTCAGCTGTGCTGGCATGGTCTGGAGGGCAAGGACTGGCACACAGTGATGTTATCTCCAGGTTTTGCTGACCTTTGGGACTTTTAAGGCATATTAGGGACACAGCAGAGACCAAAAACCTGCCAGCACTTGGCTGCCTGACCCAAGAGTCATTTCACCCATGTTAAGGGGTTTAACTCTGCTCCAAGCATCCTTCTGTGTTCCTGTGTGTTCAGGACTGGGCCTTTTGTCCCCTGGGAGCTCTCTTTGGGCTTGCAGATGAGTAACTGGATTCCTAGAGAGCAAGAGGGCCGGGGCCAGCTGTGCTTAGGACATGGGAAAAACGAGGGCGAGATTAAGAAAAGGCTCTGTGCCGTGTCAGGCAGTCTGTGCATCTGGCAGGGCTGGTGATGGACAGCCCCAGGAGAGCCCTGTCATCCTCATCCAGCCTTTGGATTTCCTTCCAAAGCCCCAACATGCAACGTGTCCCTTGCAGGAGCCAACCTGTGCCCAGGACGTGTGGGCAGCGAGCAGAGCAGGAAGGACACACAGCAGGAGATGGGCAAACAGAAGCAGCCAGTGCCCTGTGGCTCATGGGGCTCCTTTTTGGGGATCACAAATGTGGGTGGGTGGCAAGAGATGCCCAATGGCTCAAGGAAAGGTGGGAAAGGGCTGGGTGTGGCACTGGTTATTGCTCTGGGGATCTGCGGGATGGGAGCAGCCCCACATCAGCACCCACGAGCTGGGTGGGAGACAGGGGCTGCCTGAGGGCTGGTGGCACTGCCAGGAAGGCTGGGGGCTTTGTGCTGTTTATCCTGCTTGAGGCAGGAAACCCTGGCAGCTGAGCCAGCAGAGTGCTTTGTTATCCACCCTTCTCCCAGTGGGATCTGCCCTGGGCAGCCTCAGTGTCCCTCACCCCGCGGGTTTGGGGCACACTCAGAGCCCAGCATGGGGGCAAAATCCAAGTCCCCCTCATCCCAAGAGCCAACCTTGCTAACCCAGCCCTGCCCATCCTCGGGTGGTAGATGCCCTGCTCCTGTGGAGGAAAGGTTGGGATGCCAGGGCTTTGTTTTAGGGCTGCAGCTATTCAGGCAGCTTTGGCTTTTGCTGTGCAGAGTGTAAGCTTGTCTGTGCCCCTTTGGAGCTGGAGTGGGAACTGATTCTGTCCCCAGGAGTGTGACCAGTTAGCCCAGAGTGTCCCCAGCCACTGGCTGCTCAGGAATGGGGGAGAAGGAGGCAGAGCTGGGGTGGGATGTCTGCCAGGCTTGCTGGGAGGCTGAGCTCAGAGCCAGAGCAGTGAGCCCGGGCGTGCTGCCTGCTCTGTCTCTCCTGTTTTCCTGCACATCTGGAGCAGAGGCAGATGCTGGAGGTCTGTCACCACTCCCACGCCTCAGCACCGGCCCTGGCACCCACATCCCCTTAGGGCCCCACGGCTTTTTTCCTGCTCCCAAATGCCCCCAGATAAATGTAATCCCAGGGCTTGGGGGTCCCACAGCTGCTGAGGGATGCTGGAGGAGGAGGAGGGGGAAGGGTGGGAGGCACTGTGATGCTGCTCAGTGACTCTGTGAACTCTCCTCTTTGCCCTCCTGTGTGGTAGGGGGTTGGGAGAGCTTAAGGGAAGTCACCAGGCTTGACCCTTCATCTGTCCTGGCAGTATCAGGGCTCTGCCTCCCCTAAAGCTTTTAAGGGAAGCCTTGGGCACTAAGCTGTGCCCCCAAGGTGCTGCAAAGAGCCCTTCCCACTCCTTTGCCTTTGTCCCACCTTTTCAGAGATGGCTTTGATTCCTCTCCCCGAAATCCAGCCCTCGGGCTGCATCTTGTAGACTTGAGGCTGGCTTCAGGCAGGAGGCCTCCTAGCAGGGACCCATGCTGGATTCCTCTGGAGAGGATGGTGAGCCAAAAGCTCAAACTTGGTGCCACAGCCCCTCATCTCCTCCGAGAGGCTTCAGGGTTTGGTTGCAACTCCAGCCGTGGGTGAGCTCTAGTGGTGTCACCCTCAGGTGGATTTATTCGTGGCGACACACCAGCCTCAGCCTCCAGCTTGGGAAAGCCACATTCCCACCAAATTTTCTTCCCCTGGGGCAGCTCCTGGGTGGCAGGAGAAGCCCAGGCTGCCAGGCTGAGCTGGTGCTGTTGCAGGCGGGCGCTGGTCCAAGCGGCACCTGACGTACCGGGTGGTGAACTGGCCGTCCTACCTGCCCCAGCACGAGGTGCGCCGGGCCGTGAGGGCCGCCTTCGAGCTCTGGAGCAACGTGTCCTCCCTGCTCTTCTGGGAGGCACAGGACGGCCCCGCCGACATCCGCCTCACCTTCTTCCACGGGGACCACAACGATGGACTCAACAACGCCTTCGATGGGCCAGGTGCTGGTCGCTCCCCCCTCGTAAGCTTCTCTTTTACAACGTGGGCTCTTCCCCGGCAGGGAGGAGGGCTGGGCTTGTATTGGGGTTTGGTCCAATATTCCCAGGAGGTTGTGCCTGTGCTGGCTGTCCCTTGCTGTTTGCCTGTGTGGCAGCTCTGTGGTGTTTTCAACCCAGTGGTACCTCAGCTCACAGGATGTTACAGCTGAGGGCTTGGAGACAAGTCCAGGCCTGCAGGAGCTCAGGGTTACCTTCCACTGAGATGGCTTCAAGGGTGAAGGTGAAGGAAGGAGCCGATTCTGATGAAGGGTTTGGATTCAGAGTTTTATTCCTGGCCCAAGGGCCTGTGAGTCCAGTAACTGCTCCAACAGAATCCCGACTGCATGGAGGGCCAGGTCTTTTAACCATGGGAGAGGGGGAGGGAAGGAAAACAGGTGACACCAACCAGATATGGGGGGAAGTCCTAAGGGACAGAGGACACTTGGATGGTCCAGTGTCTTTCCAGGGATGGAAAGCATCTTTTGAATCCTGCCAACCACTCGACGCCCTTCTGGAATGCCAGGGTTGACTGACAGCACTCATCAGGGGTCAGGCTGTGGAAGGGAGGAATGATTGACAAACCTGGCAGGGAATCATCTGGGAGGGGCCTGGGGTATCCTGAGATGCACAGCAACAGGCTTGTGATGGGCTGGGGGTGATGGAGGCTCTGCAGTGTCTCTAGCCCAGTTTGCACCAGTTTGCTGTTTGATTTGAGGTCCCCCCCCTCCCAACTCTGCAACTGAGGTGTGCCAGCAAAGCACCTCACAGGCCCTCAAGGAGCCCTCCCCACCTGACAACACCCTCCAAGCGCAGGCTCCTCCAAAAACACCTAAACCTGACACACATTTAGGCAGAGCAGAGCTGCATGTGCCTGCTGCTCCGCAGCCCCTGATGGCTCTCGTGTCCCCAGGAGGTGCCCTGGCTCACGCCTTCTTCCCCCGGCGAGGAGAAGCCCACTTTGACAGCGCCGAGCGCTGGTCCCTGCACCGCGGCAAAGGGCGCAACCTCTTCATCGTGGTGGCCCACGAGGTCGGGCACACGCTGGGGCTGCAGCACTCGCCCGTCAAGAGCGCCCTGATGTCCCCCTACTACAAGAAGCTCAGCAAGGATTTTGTCCTCAGCTGGGATGACATCTTGGCCGTCCAGAACTTGTACGGTGAGCCTGGCTTCCCTGAGCATCCTCCAGGGCTGTTCTCTGGGATGGGAGCAGGTCGCTGAAAGGGGAGGGGACTACTGTCACACAGCTGGAGAGGAAAATGCAGGATGGGGACAGGTACCAGGGCCTCCAGGGCAGGGAAGGTTGGATTTGCTGCCCACTTGTCTGCTGGTGCATGTTTTTTGGGCTACCAAGGGATTTTTGCCACCGTCATATAGAGTGGGATAGGAACCAGACAGTGGGACAAGGAGTCTTTGGAGTCTTGGGAGTCCCAGCCCTTTGCTTTGGGAAAAGTTGTTTCTCTGCCCCTTCTCTGGACTCATCACCCCTTGCTCCATCCCAGGAAAGCCCTCCAAGGGCTCGGCCATCCAGCTCCCAGGAAAGGTCTTCACTCACTTCCAGGACTGGAACACAGACCTTTACAGCAGGGACCGACAGCAGAGGAGCCTCAGCACCTATTACTGCCACTCCTTCTTTGATGCCATAACTGCTGGTGGGTTCCTTCCCCAAAATGTGCATCCCTGCCCCTTGTCCCAGTGCTGCTGCAGCTCCCAGTGGTGGGGAAGGTGGGTTTGACTGGTCCACAGCTCCTGGCACTGGTGGCATCACTGATGCACAGTGTAGCAGTGCACTTGGAGGGCACAGTGATGTGTCAGGAGCAGGGAAAACATCCTAAAACTTGAGCCATGGCAAGGATTGATCACTGCAGGAGCTCAGCTGTGCAAGATAAGCCTTAACTGTGGTCAGCATGGCTGGAGGGGAGACAATGAATTATGGAAGCTGAGGAGTGGCTGGAAAGGCAGGAGGAAGCACCCGAACCCTGAAGATCCCCAAAGCACCACAGGGAGGAGAGGGGAGCTGGGCAGCAGTGGCGGGTGGTTCAATAAAATTTCTCACCTGGGCCACCCTCCCTCTGCCTCACAGACGGGGATCACAACCTCTACATCTTCAAGGGCAGCCACTACTGGGTGGTGTCAGCGAGTGGCAACGCCAGTGACCCACGGCCCCTGCAGCCACGCTGGCCCGGCCTCCCCGCCGGCATCGACGCCTGCGCCTGGTCCCAGCTCAGTGGAAAGTTCTACTTCTTCAAAGGTGGGTGAGGCCTGGGCAGGGGGCTCCCCTCGGAGCTGCCACTGCTCCTGCCTGGGGTGTGATTGTCCAGGTCTGGCTGGAGCCACACAGCTCCTGTTTGTGTCCCCTCCAAGTGCTGTATCCTGAGTGTGTAAACCCTGGGCTCAATGCCCTGTCATGGATGAACCACATGGCCCTGGCAGCCACATCACCTCCTCGTGCCTCAGTTTCCCCATCAGGAGAGCAGCACTCACTGGGGTGTCAAAGCAAATCCAGGTGCAGTGGCAGGTCTTGGGGAGAAAATGCTCCCCAAAACACGAGGTGCAGGGGAGTGCATGGGGGGTTCGTGGTGCACATGGATTCCCTGTGTTGTGCCTGGAGGCTGAGCTGCCCTGGGAGCTGTGATGACATCCAGAAACTGCCCCAGGAGCTGGGATATCACCCAGGAGCTGGGATGACATCCAGAAACTGCCCCAGGAGCTGGGATATCACCTATGAGCTGCCCCAGGGGCTGGGATACCATCCATGAGCTGCCCCAGGAGCTGGGATACCATCCATGAGCTGACCCAGGGGCTGGGATACCATCCATGAGCTGCCCAGCAGCCAGATGGGGAGAGGAAGGTCAAACCAGGCAGCCTGGCCGCCAGGGTCAGCCCCAGCTTTTAATGGAAACCAGTCCCTGGTTGTTCAGAAAAGGGGCTTTGTGCTGCTGCTGGGTGAGAGCCAAAGCCCCTCTGCCTCCCCAGCCCTCGCCGCTCCCTCCGTCCTCCCCAGGGCTGCGTCAGGCTGTGCCTTGTGAGCAGAAAGGGGCTTTTGTCTGCCCTGTTGTGGGGACAGGGCGCTGTGGGGACAGCCAAGCCACCAATCCCCATCGCAATTCCTGCTGCAGTTCTGGTCTTGGGTGCCCCAGCCCCGGCAGGATCTGTTTCTGCCTGTCCCATTCGCTGAGCAGGATCAGGGGGAGGTTTGCCAGGAGCAGCATGGTGGTGGCCTTGCTCTGTCCCTGGTGGTCCCTTTCCATGCCTTCAAGCCCCTGAGCTGCCGTGCCTCAGTTTCCCCCCCATCCTCGCACTTGGCGCAGCGGATCACCGGCGGGATGGACGTCACTGACCACCACAAGGCTGGTCCCACGGCCGAGCCTGTCCACATCTGGAGCACAGACCCCGCTGGGGTGTGCCCTGACCCCTCCCCGTTCCCCCCAGGTGGCCGATGCTGGCGCTACACGGGCTCCCAGCTGGAATCAGGATTTCCGCGGAAATGCAGCGCCCTGGGGCTCCCTCGGCACCCGGACACCGCGCTCTACTTCCAGCAGCTCCGCCGGCTCGTCCTCTTCAAAGGCCCCAAGTACTTCGTGGTGGGCGAGGAGCCCCTGGGCGTGGAGCCCTACTACCCCCGCAGCCTGCGGGACTGGGCTGGGCTGCCCCCGGGCACGGCCGGGGCTCTCACCCACCGCGACCGCTCCGTCTACTTCTTCCGCGATGACCAGTACTGGCAATTCGACCAGGACAAGCTGCAGGTGGTGGCCACCGGCAAATGGGCCACGCAGCTGGCCTGGATGGGCTGCTGGGATGCCAACAGCGAGCAGGTGCTTTCCTGAGCGCGGCACGGTGGGGTCAAACGGGGGTCTGGATCTCACCTGGCTCGCTGCTGCTGCTGCTGCTGCCTGGATCCCTCCTCGTGTGACTCTGGGTTCCCGTCTGAGGATGGCTGGGCAGGGACTGGCTGCCCGTGGGTGGCTGGAGCCCTGGGATGGTGGAGCAGTGACCCAGCAGAGCTCGGATGCAGCTGGGACAGGCGTGCCTTTGTGCCTGGAGGCTTTGGGACACAGAAATTTTTTTTAAAAGACCACCAAAAAAAAAAAAGTATCAGCCATGGAGACTGCAAACACACCCATTTCTATTAACTTTCAGGAGATTGTTGCACATGTTTTTCAAACCAGGACTGGGGTTTGGTGATATTTTTTGATATCTTTGTTGATACTTGTTGATATCTCATTTTTCTATGATCAGGCAGAGAAGTGTCTTGCTGCTGTTGCTTGCTTTGGGGTTTGGATGGTTTTAAATAGCAGACTGAGAATGTCTCCTGCTTAAAACTAAAAGAAAAGAGACATTTGGACAAAAATTTGGGTCCATGTGGAGCTTTGCCCCTGCTGTTTGTTCAGACCCCGGGGTATGGAGGGTTGGGGATGCTCTGCTGAGGCACCAGCTGGAGACACCCCCACAGTGGGGTTTTGGGGCTGAAAGCAGAGGGGTTTGTTGTAGGAGCCTCTCTGGGGTGGAGAGAAAGGAGCTGAGCTGCTGGCCATGTCACTGTGCAACTCCCAGGCAGCAGGAGCTGGGATTTGGATGGGTTTGGGGTGCCTGGGTGTGGTCTCTGGTGTCTGACAAGGGTTGTGCTCACCTGGCAGTGCAGGGAAACTGATCTGCTGTCTGTGCAAGGGATGGGATCAGCGAATTCCTGAGTCCCTGCGCCCCACCAAGACGAAGAGGGGTGACAAATAACTGGGGGAGGAGGGGAAGAGGAGAGGGTGAGCAGGACAGAGGGACAGGTCCGTGCATGCAGCCTCACAGGGACAGTGTGGCTGCATATTCCTCATTCCTTTCCCAAGGCAGACTCCCCACCTGGAAACGCCGCTGGCTCCTGGGCAGGGTCACCCCTCCCGTCTGTCCCAGGGCTGCGGGATGGAGCTCAGCTTCCCAGGGCTGGAATTCTGAGGCATTGGTGCCGAGCAGGACAGGGCTCAGCTTTATGAAATGATTTATTGGAGCCATTTATCCAGGGCTTGTCCCAGGACTCAGACCCCAGCCCCGCGTTGGTCCTGCTGTGCCATGTCAGGGTCCTGCTGTGCCATGTCAGGGTGCTGTGCTGGGCTGCCACGTCGGGGTGCCCTCCTGAGGCCAGCAGCTCCAAGGATTCCTCCTTTACTCATTTTTGCCCCTTCTAGACCTTCCCTGCAGAGCAGGGCTTGCCCTAAGCAGGGTGCCCAGGGGCTTTCGATGCTGCCAGATGCCAGCTGGGCTGTGGGTTTGGCAGGATGGGGAGCCAGCGCCCTTCCCATTCTCCGTAACACTTGTGAGTGAGCCCTCCCCGTGCAGACACAGACACAGGGTCTTCATCTGCCTAAAACCTCAGGGGACTTTCCACGTTGCCAAAGAAACGAGCCCGCAGCATTTTCATTGGAATTGAATGATAACGAGGCGACGTTTCCTGCAGGGAGTCCCAAAGGCTTGGAGACCTGACAGCAAATAAAACCAACCTCTGGATATGTGGCATTGGGATTTGTGCTTGTTTTCATGTCACTCTTTGGGTTTGGGGTTTTTTTAAAGCGGATCTCCAGTTTCCTGACAGGGCTGTGTTTAAGATGCCTGTGGGTGTTCGGGGTTGGAGTGGGGATTGCTGAATTTGGCCTCGGCTTTGATGCTTGCAGGATCAAAGAGGAGAGATGGATCCCACTGAAAACTCATGATGGTGATGAAAACATGGAAATTCTCTTTCCTACTTCATCCCCAAATTACTGAGGATTTTTCCACTCTTTGGGATGTGTTAATAGGTTTTTCCCCAGGCTGAATTAATTCATTATCCCTTTTCCTGTCCCCTTAGGAGAAAGCCAGGCATCCCACCTGCTGTGTGCCTGGAGGCTGAGGATTCGACCTCAAATCCTCTCCCCCTTTTGGGTTTTCCACCTCTTCCCTGGCTTGCTGCCATGTGTTTCCTGGGGCTGTGTCCTGTGGGATGCTCTGGGGCCCTGTGATGCTGCCAGGGCTGGGGCAGAGCTCAGCATTGCTGACAGAGGCAGCAGGAGTCACTGCTGTGTCACCCGTACCCCATCAGCTTGGGGGGGTCTGGGGGAAGTGAACTCACACCCTGAGCCTTTCAATCCACCCCACGGGGTTCCCTGGATGGAAATCCAGCTTCTCAAGGGTTCTTTTCTCCTGCTGGGCTCCCTGACTGGGCGCATCAGGCACAGACTCCTCCGGCCTGCCACACATTCCCCAGGCAGAATAGCTGGGATTCTTGCATTCCCTGCCCCAAAATGACCCCGGCTGGACATCAACAGCTGGCTCCAGGGAGAGGATGGGTCCCCCAACACAGCAGGGAGCCCACAAAGCCCGGGAGAGGCTCTGTTTGGTCCCAAGGCATGAACACTTCCCTGGTAGCTCTGGTTTTTTGCAGAAGTACCTGGGTGCTGTGGCAGCTCTGCAGGGCCTGGATTAGGGAGGGAGTATCCCACATTCCCAGAGGTGCCCACTCATGTGCAGTTATTTCCTTAAAGCCCCAACTCCTGGAGTCATTCCATCCCTGCAGGAGCTTGGCTTTTGCCAAAGACCTCGCTGTTGTGGGAAATGAGGGAAGGACTTTGCAAGGGAGCACAGAGCAGAGAAAGCCCAAAGGTGAGTGTGAAAATAAACCTTTCTCACCTTGAGGTTGCCCTGAAGATGCACCTTGTGGCCCTCAGGTCACCTCACCTACGGTGGAGTGGATGTAGGGGTTTTGGGAAGGGGGAAATCCCCCCCGTGTGGTTGGGAGCAGCTTGGGTGCCGATGAGCTGCTCTCCAACTCCTGCCTGCCCTGGAGCCAGGGCCCTTGGGGAGGAAAAATCCAGCCCTGGCACGGCTGGGGAGGAGCAGGGCTGTGACAGAGGAGCAGGTGCTGAAGGGTTAACAGGGAGTGTTTGCAGCCAGTTCCTTGTCACCAAGGAGAGGAGATCAGCACTTGGGAAGGAAACAAAACACCCACTGCCCTGGAGGGTGATTTCCTCTCCCGAGCAGCACTACAGCCCTGGGACCCCAGCAGGGCTCTGGACACCAGGACAGTGTCCCCACCCCGTGTGGCAGGGAGCAAGTGGCACCAGGTGAGTGTGGCTGCTGGGGAGGTGGGCTGGGGACAGGGCTGGGGCAGCTCTCTGTGTCCCCATCATCCTTTTCCCTCAACTTCTTCCCAGTCTTATGGCAGAATGTGGGGGACACCGGGCACGGGGGCACGGAGCATCCGTCCCTACCAGTCCAGCGAGCAGTACCTGTATGCCATGAAGGAGGACCTGGCAGAGTGGCTGAAGGAGCTCTATGACCTCGACATCGAGGTGGGCACCTTCTTGGAGGTGCTGGAGACAGGGGCTGTGCTCTGCTCCCACGCCAACCACGTCACCCAGGTGGCCGGGGAGTTCTCCCGTGCCTGCCCTGATGTGGCCCGGCACCTCCACCTGCCCACCGCCGGTGTCACCTGCAACCTCACAGCACAGCCAGGCACCTTCCAGGCCAGGGACAACGTCTCCAACTTCATCCAGTGGTGCAGGAAGGAAATGGATATCAAAGGTAGGATGCCAGGCTCCAGCTGTCCCATATCTCCGTGTTCAAGTCCCCTCCAGCCACTCAGCATTTTCCCACGTGTCCCCCAAACCCAGTGCCACCCCAGCATGGGACAGCACCGTGTGCATGCATCCTGAGCTGGCATTCCTTGTACAAGGTCCTCCAGGCTTGGCAGCAGCTTTGCAGGGTGCTGGCACATGGCTGGAGTGTTTGCTTGGGTGCGAATATGCCCGGAAGGAATGGCAAAGGAAAGGGTGGATGGCACAGAGTGTCCCTGCCAGGCATGGCATGATCCCAGCCCTAAGGACAGCAGGAGAACTCTTGGCTATGAGCAAAGCATCTGCCACCCTGTCTTACCACCATGGATGCCCAGGAAGGGGAATGGCACAGAGCAAGATGTCCTCAGGCTCAGACACTGAGTTTTGTGGCTTTAGGATGCCATAAAACAGCTGTAGATGCCCAAAATGAAAGGCTCTTCCTCCTTTATCATTTATCCCAACTCTTGTGGAACCCAGCCACATTCCTGGTGGCATGACTCCAGTGAAGAGAACACTTTTGGGAGGGTTTTGACCCCATCTGTGCCCTCCATCCCCTTTGTCCCCATCCCCACATGCTGGCCCTGGCTCAGCCCAGCCCTGCCCTGCCCAGACGTCCTGATGTTCGAGACAGAGGACCTGGTGCTGAGGAAGAACGAGAAGAACTTTGTGCTGTGCCTGCTGGAGCTGGCACGCCACGCTTCCCGCTTCGGAATGCGCGCCCCGACCCTGGTGCAGATGGAGGAGGAGATCGAGGAGGAGCTTCGGCAGGAGCTGGACCTGCCAGCCACGGACAGCACCCTGCCCCGGCCCCCCAGGAATCCACGGGACCTCAACAACCTCGACCAGATGGTACAGAGGGACATGGGGTGGCATGGAAACGGGCATGGAGATGGATGGAGATGGATGGGGATGGGCATGGGTATGTATAGAGATGGGTATGGAGAGGTGGGCATGGAGAGATGAGCATGGAGATGGGGATGGATGGGGATGGGCATGGAGGTGCATGGGGATGGGCATAGAGAGATGGGCATGGAGAGATGGACATGGAGTTGGGCATGGAAAGATGGGCATGGAGATGGATGGGGATGGGCATGGAGAGATGGGCATGGAGAGATGGGCATGGAGAGATGAACATGGAGTTGGGCATGGAAATGGATGGGGATGGGCATGGAGTTGGGCATGAAGAGATGGACATAGAGAGGTGGGCATGGAGAGATGGGCATGGAGAGGTGGGCATGGAGAGATAGGCATGGAGAGATGGGCATGGAGAGGTGGGCATGGAGAGATAGGCATGGAGAGATGGGCATGGAGAGACAGGCATGGAGTTGGGCATGGAGATGGATGGAGATGGGCATGGAGATAAGCATGGAGGTGGATGGGGATGAGCATGGAGGTGGATGGGGATGGGCATGGCCACCCCAGGACCTTTCCCAGCAGCCCTGGTGAGGGCCCATCCCTGCTGCCCGCAGGTCCAGCACCTGGTGAGCCGCTGTACCTGCCCTGTCCAGTTCCCCATGATCAAGATCTCCGAAGGGAAATACCGTGTGGGGGACTCTGACACCCTCATCTTTGTCCGGGTGAGTCTGCTTCACCCTGTGCTTTCGGGGAAAGGCATCAGGAATTGTGCTCTGCTGCCATGACCCCTTTTCCTTAAACCCCCAGAAGGGGCCCTGTGGGAATTTTGACCATTGTTCCCAAAGCAGGGCAGCAGGGAAGCTCAGCCCTGCTATAGGTGTTGGTGTGGATTTAACCATCCACGTGTGGGACAAAACCTGACATCCCACAGAGCCAAAGCCTGGGCTCAGGCAGCAAAGGGAACACCGGGATGCTCTGAATCCATCCCTAAGCCTGGCCAAAGAACTCAGCACACGACCAGGGACAGGGGTTTTCCAAAAGGATTCCCTTGTGGTGACGAAATGAACCGGTCGGGATGGCCGCAGGAGCTGAGCCAGGGACACAGCCGCCCTTTGGGCCACCTGGTGGCACTTGGGGCAAGCCCGCAGCGCTCGAAGGTGTCCCATGGCATTCCCACGGACATTCCCGCGCAGATCCTGCGGGAGCACGTCATGGTGCGGGTCGGGGGCGGCTGGGACACGCTGGAGCATTACCTGGACAAGCACGACCCGTGTCGCTGCACCTCGCTCTGTGAGTCCCCGCGTCCCCAAACCCCGTGGCAGGGTTTGAGAGGGCAGAGTGTGTCTGTGGGTGGTCTCCAGGCTTCTCGGGGACGTTTTCAAGAGCGGGAGGCTTTGGTACAGCTGTGCCTCGTTGTTTTGCCCGGGAACGTCGGGGTTTGGGGACTTTCTTTGGCTTTGGTGGCCACTAGAGGTCATGGAAGACTTTTAGATGGAGCTGGACCCCAAAAAATCGCTTTGCAGGGAGCGCAGCTTTCTGCCGGCACCCTCGGGGGCCGGATGCTGAGCGATGGCTGGGTGGGCTGCCCCCAGGGGGGGTGCAGGGGACAGGGGTGCTGAGCCCCCACCTTGTCCCCACAGCTCACAAACAAGCCTGGAAAGCCCGGAGCCCGCAGCAGCAAGTGCAGCACGAGGTCCGGCTGTGCCCGGCCCCGACGGCGGCCACCCACAGCCCCCAGCCCTCGCTGCTGGTCAGCCGCTCCCAGAGCCCCCTGCCCTCCGTCACCTGGGGAGGCCGTGTCCCCCCTGGCCCCCGGTCCCCTGCCACCCCCTCGCCCGAGGGCTCGGGTCGCCAGCCAGGTGCCAGCCCTCACCGGGAGCCAGCGCAGCCCCGGAGGGTCCCTTCGGGCAGGTAAGTGCTGCAGAGATGCTTCGTGCCCCAAACTGCCTGGCTTCAGAGCAATTTTTCTCATATCCTTGAAATATTTTCCCCCCCTCCCTTCTGGAGGTGCCCAGCTCCAGGCGGGAAGGGGGGATGCAGCAGCTCCCCGGCCGCTCTCCGCTGTCTCTCCCTGCAGGATGCGGGAGCCGCCCGCTGTCCCTCTGGAGAGGCACCCGCCGCCATCCCGGTCCCCTGCTCGATCCGGCTCCCCCGGGCACGGGGCGAGGGGCCGGGCACCCACCCCCTCCCGGCTGAGCTTCCCGAACGGCGCGGGGGTGCCCCGGGCACCGCAAGGGACCGGCCCAGGGAAAACCTCCCCTGGGGCACCGGCACGGGGCAGGTCCGCAGTGCCCAGCCCACGGACGGTGCCAGCGCCTCCAAGAAGCACCCAGCAAGGAGGAAAATCGTCTGTGGTGGCTGCCAGGCCACAGGAAACGGGGACACCCAGCACAGCGACACCCCGAGCCTCCAGTCCCTTAAAGGTCCGAGCCCCCAGTCCCTTAAAGGTCCGTGTCCCCCCCTCGCACCGGGATGTCCCAGGAGACTCACAGAGCCTGAAAAGCTCCCGGGAAGGGAGGCAGGGAACCCTTGGCCGGGGCCGACAGCCCTCATCCCGAAATTCCTCCAGCCAGCCCCCAAAACCGGACAGCAGCATTAAACCTCCCATCAAAGCCAGCCCGGCCCCCTCCCGGCCCCCCACCCCTCTNCGGGGCCCCCCCGAGCCCCCCAGACCGGCAGCACACGGCCCACGGCCGAGCCGTCCCTGGGTGACAGCGGCACCTGGCTGTCCGAGGATGATGAGGAGTCGTGGGTCTGAGCCCACCCCAAGAGTCGGGGGGGACGGACAGACGGACAGATTCATCCCTCCAAANCGTTCTGCAGAGGGGTGCAAAGTCTGTGCTGCTGGGGACAGTCCCCAGAGGACACGGCAGTGCCACCCAGCCCCGAACCCAAGGGCTGGGGGTGCTGAGGGACCTCGGGTGCCAGAGGATGAAGCCAGGGGAGCCTGTGGCCCTGGCCATGGGGCTGAGGGGCTCCGGGGGTGCTGTGGGCACACGCAGCCCCCCGGCTATGACAGGGTGGTGGAGGAGCTCTCCCGAGGGCCGCAGCCCCTGCGCCCTGTGGGGGTGCGGAGCCAGGTCCCCAAAACACCGGCAGGAGCTGTCCCGCAGCTCCCGGCCCCGGGGGAGCCAGAGTGGCCGGGAGTGGGGGGCCAGACCCCGCGGGGACCCCGGGCCAACAACGTGGCCAAGCCCCGGCGGTGCCTGAAGAAGCCCGAGCGTGTGCCCTCCATCTACAAGCTGAAGCTGCGGCCCAAGGTGCGTCCCCGGCGGGACCACAGGCCGGGCAAGCGCCCCTCGCGCATCCCCACCCCGCTGGGGCATCGCCCCCCTGCCCCCCGGGGCCA
>VZTB01007322.1:59476-107509 GCA_013397245.1 Thryothorus ludovicianus
CAGGGATGGAGGCAGCGCCCGGTGGGATGGCGGGGATGCCCAGGCGGGAGGCGGGCAGCGCCTGGGGAGGGATGGAGGGAGGGATGGAGGGAGGGAGGCAGGCAGAGCTCAGGCAGGGATGCAGGCAGCGCCCGGGGAGGGAAGGAGGCTCTGCCCAGGCAGGGATGCAGAGGATGCCCGGGAAGGATGCGGGCAGTGCCCGGGAGGGAAGGAGGCAGCCCCCGGGAAAGGAGCCCAGAGCGAGCCGCAGGAATCCAGCAGAGACACCGGCTTCTCCCGGGGCTCTGGGGAGGCGCCGATGGGAAAAGACCCTCCCATGTCCCCCCTGCAGTGTGCTGGGTGCAGCGCCGTCACCCCTTCCCTCCCCGGCGCCCAGCGGCATCTGTGCTCTCATGCCCACCCCGGACGAGTCCCACGGGCCGGACTCCTCCGGGGGAGGTGGGCAGGACCCCTCCAGGGAGTCTTTCCCTCCTCCGACACTGCTGCTCGCTGTGCTCTTGGGCACATCGCTAAACCTCCTCCTGTGCCGGCCCCCGGCCCGCGGGCAGGGCTGGGGGTTTCTCTGTGCCCCGGGGGGACCCTGAGCCCGGGCGGGTTGCAGGCCCCACCAAAGGAGGGACATTTCTGTTGCAGTGTCTGCCTTTTTGGGTCACCCCGCACGGAGCATTTACCTGCGCGCTGGACGGAGGAAAGATGCTGGCTGCACCTCCAGGAACATGGTCCAGGCTCCCGGGACACGCTGCTGATGGACTTCCTGCACCCCTCTGCTCTTCAAAACCGACCCCACACGCCACTCCGGCTCCCTGTGACACCAGCGAGCACCGAGGTGTCTGCACAGGTCTGGCTGCGATCACACGGGCTTGGCTGAGCCCGAGCACCGGCGACTGCTCGGCCGGGCTCCCCCCAGCCTCGTCAGCACCTTTGGCCGGGAAAAAAACACCATCTCCGGGGGCTCCTCTCAGGGTGAGGAGGGGGTGCAAGTGGAAACGCAATGCCACATCCCTCCTGGGGTACAAGGGCACGGCAGACACAGCTGGCAAAACGTGGAACAGCCTCTGTGCCACCCTGGCAGCAGCACCGGGCAAAGGGGGTCAGAGCCCCTTTTACAGTGCCGTGGTACGCCCGGGCTGGCAGAGATCTGGGCGGTATTTCCCTGCAGAGCTGCCCGATGCCCGCAGCAGGGGAATATTTATGCGTCCCTGGGGTTATCAGCAGCCCGAGATGCTGCTCCCCATCCCCGCATCGCCATAAAGCAGCGCCGAGCCCTGGAATGTTTCTGGGAGAGCGCAGGGATCGGGCTGAACATGAACTCTCCCGCACAATTCAGGCTCCAGCCTCGGGGCTATTTTTAGCAGTTCCCTCCGAGATGCTCTTCAGTTGCAGTTTTATGTGTAAAATTTAATATACGAGGAGAGGGGGGAGGGGAGTGGGGCTGGATCCCAGCACGTCCCTGCTGCCTGCGAGGTTTATCCCAGTCTCAGTGACACGAGTCCAAGGCAAACCTAAAATCATCCATCCAGGAGCTCCTGTGTCCCGATGCGCAGGTGGCAGCAGGGGACAGGCAGAGCTGGTGGCTTGGGGAGCTGTGGCCAGCTCCTGCCTCAGCCAGATCCAAAATCCTCACCTGAGTCCTTGCCTCTCCCCACACCCCATCATGGGCTCAGGGAGCTGCTGTCACTGCCACGGAGCAGGACGGGTGTGAGGGATTTTGGGGAGCTCACCCAGCTCAGCAGGATTTGCCCCAGCTCCAGCCAGAGCAGCGAGGAACAACTCAGGAGGTCCCTGTCCCTCACCATGGGCCTCAGGAACAGGGAAGGCAGTGGGGACCAATCCCCTCTGGCAGTTCCCAGCTCAGGGAGCACCACCTGTGTCCCCTGAGCCCCATGGGTGACACTGCTAATGACAAACGCAGCTCCCAGGGGGTTGGTGTGTCCCTGCTGACAGGGCACAGCGTGTCTGCAAATCCACAGCAGCAGCAAAGACCAGTTTCTAATTGAGGAGCAGAGCAGGGAGGGAGGAAGGAACCTTTCCTTTTGCCATGAAGGGACAGCAGCTGCCAGGGCAGAGCCCTGAGCATCCCAAACCAGTTTTTGTTCCTGTTGGGCCAAATGCTGCTCCATGCTGACTCCCAGCAGGGAATGATGATCCCAGGCACACCAGGGATGCACGAAGGGACACAACAGCAAGATCAGGGACCCCAAGCCAGCCTGGCATTGTTGTCACTTGACACATGCACCTGCTTCTAACAAAAAACCATCCCAGCACAGGGCAACACTGATTGATACAGCACCTGCCCTCCACAGAGGGTGGAAATTCCCAAAAATGCAGGTGCTGCTAAGCCAAAGCTGGGCAGGGTGAGGGAAAAGGTCACCCTGCTGCAGAGCAACATCCCCCCAAACCTGCTGCTTGTTCTGTTGGGTTTCTGGCCACTTCAAGTGCTGAGCTTGGGGCTGCCCTCTGGCACAGAGGTTTTGCAGCTCAACCCATCTTGCTTGAGATGGGACCAGAGATGGCAAAGCTCTGAAAAAGAACAGCAATCCACACACATCACTGACTCCCAGGATTTTATCATCTCATCACAGGGAAAACAGGTCACACTACACACAGCCCACCTGGGGCCCCAAAAGGGCTAAACGGGTACAGCCATCTTCTCATCTGATTCTGTCCCTGCTGCCCTTTGAGATGAAGAGAAGCAGCTGTCAGAGGACCAGGGAAACTTGCTGCCTCCTCCCCCTGCAAGCCCCAGATTTGGGGGGTCTGTGCTGTAGAAGTGGCTGGAAAAAGCAGCTTGGTGAGCAAACAGACTCCTTCCCACCAAATCCAACCAAATCCAGCCTTCAGCCCTGCTGCTTCCCTGGGCAGAGCCAGCATCAGGGGAATGCCTCCTGTCCCCACTCCCACAGAGCCACACGCAGCCAGAGCCTCGTGGAAATGAGTTTATTGACACGGAGGGCAGGTAAAGCCTGAAGAGCAACACGAACGGCGAACACTCGAACGAGCAGGGGCGGAGGGAACGCCACCGACGAGCCCCGGCTCTGCCCCGGGGTGAGATCCCACCCCAAAAGCTGGGAAGGAATTCAGCAGGAGAAGGGGGTGCTCAGCAACCCCTCCCCACGTCGAAGCTACGCTCTCCTCCCTGCCCCGACACAGCATCGCACTCAGTGCCACTGGTTCTTCCTTAATTGCTCTGTTAATGATTTTTACACCACACCCGCAGGGCTTGGAGCAAATCACCTCCGCAGGGCTCAAGGGCTGGGTTGCTTCAGCTCTGCTCTACTTTCTCCCCCCCCCAGCCAGAGCACAGAGGTTCCTACACAGGGACACCACTTTCCTCAGGGTCCTGCAGCTCCTGGGCCCTGCTGGAGCCTCTCCCAGGACACTGTGACCTTTTCCCAGCACCGGCTTCTTGGCTGCAGTCAGTGCCAAAGCCCTGATGAACGATCTCCCACCGTGAAACATTTATTGACTTTCAAAGTGGCATCTAAAAGGACAACAGGGGGGGTTGCTACACGCAAGAGCTTTGTTAGCTGGGGAGATGTCCAAGCATGCTGGGGAGGGAGAAGCTGCTCTGGATTGGGGCTTGGATTAAGCAGGACAAGCAGGATGGAGCAGGGACATGCAAGAGGCTTTGCTTTCACTGCTGCTGCTGCAGCACTGAGTGGCTGCAATGGGGTGAGTCCACAGCTGTGGACTGGAAGGGAAACAATCCTGGCTCTAAGGGACAGGTTGGAAAAGGGGGGCCAGGGCATGGGGCTGCTTGGGACAGGGATGCAGAGCAGGAATCTGGCTGGCTCTGGCCACTGAGTGTCTCTGGGCACAGAGAGTGGAGCTGCCAGCAGGAGAAATGCTTCCATGACCTGCTCCACTCAGCCCAGCTGGAAGCTGAATGCCCCAGGCTGGCAGGGAGCAAACGCTGCCAAGCCCAAACCATCTCCCACCATGCCCCAGCCTGGCTTTTGGGGGCAACAGGGAGAGCCACTCCACTCCCCTGGCACCCTGGGGCACTGCCAGCAGCAGCCCCTCTCTGTAGGGGCCTGGCTGACACCTGCAGCCCCGCCGGGGAAGTGGCATTGCCACTTTTGGATGCGCCACCACGAGCCTGGGAATTGTCAGGGCCAGCACTGGGAGAGGGGGACACAGCTCAGGGATGGCTGAGAAGGCAGCTTGGCCTCAGCAGGCACAGGAAGAACGGGAGGAAGAGGGGCTGCACTGGGTGGGGATGCAGAGATCACACCTGGAGCTCTGCCATGAGCCTTTTGCTCTAAGGACAGGCTCATTTCCTTCATTTCATCCATCTGTCACCCATCCAGGTCTGCAACTCCTCCCCAAACAAAGGCAGCCTCACTCCTCAAATCACCAGCTTATGAGGCAGGGAAATGGCTGGAGTGAAAACACCATCAAGGCCAGCACAAGAGTAATAAAAACCCCTCTCCAGGGCTCCATCCCCCTCCTCAGACCCAACTGATGGCTCTGTTCCTAACTCCCCCAGGCTGTGCTCACCCTGCTAGAGCCCGATGTCCCTGCAGGGCTCCCAAGACTTCCTTGCAATCACCTTCCCTTTAAGCCAATTACAATAGAAAAACTCAAAAAAAAAAGTATAAAAATATAAAATAAAGTGCAGTGTTATGTTTTCGACACTTTTGCCTTGTTTTAATGAGCAGACGTGTGGGTTTTGCTCGGTGTCTTTTTGTTTTTCCAATGAGCGGTAATTTTACAAAATCCAAACTACACCTAAAGCCATTTAGAAAACACTGAACATTGGCACAAAATGGAGAGAAGCCCACGAGAACGGATGAGTGAGGGGCGAGGGGGACACGGGAGTAGTTTGAAGCAGTGGTTACAAACTCCATGGACGCTAAAAATACCAAAGGGGTTTGTTCCCTATCATCGTTAGCACGTGGATACTAATTGCTACCTTGTTTAATCAGTGCCTTTGACTGAAATCCTACACATGAATACAGCTGCTTCCAGTTACGAGTGCTTTTCCCCTGCGCTGGCGGTGAAGGAGGCTCTGGGGACCCCTTTTTCCCCCCCTCCTTCTGCAGGGTGAGGCACAGGCTCCATCTCCTGTTAGTTTTTCAAGATGGCATCGTAGGCCTGGTAGATGTACTGGGACACTTCTGGAGCTCGGCATTTCAGGGAGAGCTGTGGAGAGGAGAGGAGAGGTTAGTGCTGGGGCAAAGGGGGGCAGGAGCTTCCTGCCACGGCCACAGGGGCAGCTGGGAATGGGATGGACATGGCAGCTGACAATCACACAGGATACTCCTCCTGCTTTCTTCATCACCAACCTCAAACTGCCCTTCCAGAGCTTGCTGCAAGCAGGAGGAAAACAAAAGCCAGCTCTCACTGCAGGGTTCCCAAATTCCCAGCAAATGTAGGTGGAGGAAAAGGGGACATGGTCTCAAACTGAGACAAGGGACCAGAGCTTGTCCTCAAGCTGCAAATCACAGCACTAAACCCAAGGGCTTCTAAGGATCTGCTGCTCAGCCCTGATGGACATAAACTTGGCTGTCACTCCTCTCTAAAGCAAAGATCAGGCTGAGACCAGGCTTGCAGCATCAAACCTTGTGCAAACACTTTAAATCACCTTCCAACACTCACATTCACCCCGCGGCTCCCCAGACCACAGGTTTCTCTCAAAACTCCTGGCACAGCTTCCAACAGGAGGTAAATCCTCTAATACCAGAGACACACAGGTCCCTCAGAAGGGCAGTGAAGTCCACAAGAAGAGTCACAGGGGTGACAGGACAGAGAGCACCTTCCCACCAGCCACGGGCTGGTGCCAGCACAGGGCCACAGACAGCCGGGAACACGGCGGGGCATAAATCTCCCCTTGTCTCTAAGAGGGGGAAGGGCACCCTGGCAATGCTTCCTTGCTAAGATCTCCTGGCTTTATCTCTGGGTAACCTTGGCAAGTCACTGCTCACTGCTGAGCAGGCACTGTCCCAGCTCACTGGTGACAGAGGGGGGATCTCTGCTGCCCCTCACTTTTCCCGTGTCGGGCACTGCTCACCCCCCAGCCAAACGAACAGCACCTTTCCCAAAACAGAGCGAGCAGGGAGGGAGGAGGAGCAGGCAGGAAGGGCTCAGTGAGTGGCTGAGGCAGCAGGAGCCCAGGCTGGGCCATGCCCCCTGCTCTGCCCCCTCACCGTGTAGTTGGGGTTCCCGGGCTGGATGCGCAGCTCCGCCAGGATCCAGATGCCGTTGGTGAGCTTCAGGGACTGGTAGAGCATGTCCTGCCCCTCCACGTTCCTCTTGGCAATGGTGTACACGTTGTTGTTCTGCAGTTTGCTGGAGACAGTGTCTTCGGAGAAAAGGGAGGAAAAAAACCACATCTGTTAGCTCAGATCCATCATCTGCAGAGACAGGAGAGCCCTGAGGAGCATTCCCAGGATGCCAGGGCACAGGGAAACGCTGGCTCCTTCCCTGGGGACAGGAGCACACATGACACAAGGAGACAAAAATTCCACTTCTCTCCATGGACCCACCTCATTCCCTTCAGAAATCTGTGACCTCTTGGTAAGTATTTGCCCATTTTACAGGGATCTCACTGCCCTGGGTCACTCAGGACTTGATCAAGGTGAGACTTTCAATGCTGCTCAGAGGGGAAGAGGACTCTGCTTTATCTACACCCTCCAACCAGCTACAGGCAGCCAGAAAGTCACAAGATAAAGGTGGAAAAGAACAAAGATCACAGCCTGAGGCTTGCTCAGGTTCTGAGGTTCTGTCCCAGCCACAAGAGCTCCCTCCTACTTCCCTCACACACAGACACTTCTGGCCAAATCAATGTCCTACAAAGTAGTACAAATCCTTTCCCTTTTTTAAAAAGCAATTACTTGAAATGGTAAAACCCCTCCAGACAGTCTCTAGACATCACAGGGCTGTGGTACAGTTTTAACACACAGCCTGACCTCAGCCCTCACAGATGAGGTGTGACTTCACCTGCACTGCTGGATGGGTGGCACAGTCACACACATTATTTCTAATTTTTGAGGAAACCTGAACAGGAAAATTCACAGAAGAGCAGGACCCAAAGCAGCAGCCCCTGGATGCCAAGGGGTTCCTCAGCACAGAGCAGAGCAAACATCAGGCTCAGGATGCCTGTAAAGGGGCACAGTCACACTGTGGGTGGGAGATCCCACACCTGAGAAGCACCATTAGCAAATTCCCATTCCTGGTGCCCAACAGGAGAACTTTAACTCCCTGCTGGGGCAGGTGGAACACGTCATCTCTGCTGGGTCATTCAGAACAGGTCGGGCACTACTGACAAAAAATGAAGGAGAGAAACAGCCTTAAAGTGATTTGCACTGAAAGCCCAGAGACTGGGAATGTGGGATGCATGTGAAGGAGCAGAGGAGCAGCATGAAGTGACCCTGCAGCTCTAATCCATCCGTGCACCTGCACACACACACACCCACGGGGTGCCAGATCTGAGAATGGACCCCAGTCTGTGCTGAGGGACTCGAGAGAGGACAGCAGAGCCTGTTCATGGAATGGTGGGAGGAGGAAGAAAAGGGCCCTACAAATCCACACCCTGATGCAGACACTTGGATCCACTGCCTCTCCCCAGGGCAGCCTGGACCCTTTGCTGCACTCCTTTGCTCCCTGGGCTCCAGAGCAGCTCCCTGCAGGTCCAGGATGGTTCAGGCATCCAGCTACCCAGACACTCAGATTTAGGCTTCCTCTCTTCCCCAGTTACTATGGAAACTGGCAGATATATGTAACTAATGAGATCTTTTGCTTAAAACCCCTCATTGCCTGTCTCCTCCTCCCACCCGTACTCCTCCTCCCCACAATAAACTCAGCCAGACTTTGGGAAATGGGCAGTGCAGAGCAGTCCCCTGCTCGCAGGGGGATTAATCCGTGCTGCAAGGACATCACCCAGCAGGAATGAAGCCCAAATTCCCACATCCTCATGTTCCCAAGCCATCAAGAGGAGCCTCCAGGCCTTTGGGAAGGCACAGTGTCCAACACAAGCACTGGCTCAGAGACCAGACCCTTGTCTGAGAGGGACATTAATATTAAATGGGATTTTGTTTGCCCCATTTTGACAGGCTGTGGTTAAACCTCACCCCTCTGGATGTGTCTCCTGAAGGTGGAACTACTGGCCAGGACTTTCTCCAGCAATCCTGACTCCTGCCCCAGCAGCCTCTCCTCTGCTGGGAGATGCTGTAAGAGTAAAGGCATTCCCCAGGGAGCAGGGAGGCAGGATTGGAGTGAGAAGCTGCAATTTTGGCAGCTAACCCATCACAGGGTGTGATGGCAGAGCCGGGGATCTCTGCCTAGGGAGCTCAGCAGGTGAGACATGGCCACAGAGAAGCTGCTCTCACACCAAAATCTTTGTGCAATGGCTCCTCTTGCCATGGAAACATCCCCAGCCTCTGCTGAGGGACAGGTTTCTGAGCAGGAACGTGCTTGTAGGGGGATACAGGGAGGGAAAGTGAGGCAGGCCAAACCCTAGGATGCCTATTTTCTGCTCCCCTGACCTCAGTTACCCTCCAAAGAGCATAAAAAGCCCTGCCAAAAGATGCCCTGCCTCAGCCAGAGCAATGGTGAGCAGGCTGGAGCTGATGCTTGGCTTGCCTGCCCTTCCTGCTCCCTCTCCAAGCACAGGTTTGGGGCCTGGTGAGAGCTGACCCCCTTTCCCCCAGGTAGCAGCTCCCATCCCTCCTGTGCTCTGGAGTATCAGCAATTTGGATTTTGGAGATCATCAGAGTTGCTAAGCAACAGTGGCAGGCTGTGGCTGGATGAAGGCAGGACCACTAATGCCATGTGACAGCACAGCCTTTAAAAAAAATAAATAAAATAAACCCAGACAGATCTTGCTGGGAGCAGGGAGCTGAGCCCAGGCCCCCAGAGCCCAGGGAGGCAGGAGCAGGGCTGGGGGACTCTGGGGACTCTGCAAACCAGAGCACACAAGTCCTTCAGCAAAGCTGCACAAACCACACCTGGCCCTGCACAGCAACTTTGTTTTGTCTCAAGGTTTATTCTCACAACCTTCCTGAAGCACAGGGGAAGGACACAGGGAGGTTTGGCCATCACCAAGGCCAGGGAAGCCTCTGACATCAGCCCAGCTTTCAGGGCTGGTTTGTTTTCCTTGTATTTTCCTTTCTAAATAGAATTCTTTACCTCAGTGCCACGACCAAGCAGTGCACATGGAAACACAGGAACACAGGGAACAGCTGCACAAGGTCTCATCCTCTGCACTGAAGTGACCCAACACTTTTTTAACAGCACTTTTCTCCTGGGTAAAGCAAAGGACGAGCTTAAATCTTCCACCCACCAGCTTAAGAACTTCATATCTGAACTCAGAGAGCCAAGGTGAGCACCTGGCAGCCATAGGGTTTGCATGAAGGACAGACCCAGCTCAGAGCCAACACTGACCAGGCACCTGTTCTGAACTCTGTGGCAATCTGCAACCAGCACTCCTATCAGAAAGCAAAAATTTCATGCCTATGTTTTATGCTGTTGTCTTGAGCTGCAGTGCCAGCTGTCCCCAGCACTGTGGATTCTGTCACCAGCTGTTGGAACTGGGCTGGGGTAACCCTCTGTCCATGGCCCAGCTGTTAAAAACCACCTGGGGCAGTTTGCTTTATCTCTGCCAGGACCCATCCTCCCTCCAGGGACTGATCTTCTGCTCATGGGCCACTGAGTCTCCCTGCAGGGCTGAGAAACTTCCAGCATCCCACTGGGAGATGCTGCAGCCAGGGCAGGAGCCAAGCATTCCTACCTGGATCCAATCTGGCCTTTGGAACACCAAGCAGCCTTTGCCACTGCATTCCCAGAGGAACACCAGGCCCATCCATCACCACTGCACCTTCAGAGGAAACCTCCACCTTTCTGCAGGATCCCTGCTCCACCAGAGCCACCTGTGCCACTGCAGGAGGGCTGCAGCCACCATGGAATGGCACTGCCACCAACCCCTGACCCACAGGGGACAGCCTGGATCCTGACTCTGTCAGTGGGATTGGTTTTTTGTATTACTGCATTTTCATTTTAGTTCTCCTAATAAAGAACTGTTATTGCTATTCCCATATCTTTCCCTGAGAGCCCCTTAATTTCAAAACTATAATAAATGGGAGGGAGGGGTTTGCATTCTCCATTCCAAGGGAGGCTCCTGCCTTCCTTAGCAGACACCTGGTGTTCAAACCAAGACAGCTGTGATAGCTGAGAACATCCCTGTGCCATTTCCAGCAGCACCTGAATGATTCTGAGCATCCAGCCAAGAACTGCATTCACATACCAAGCACAGACTGATCCAGTGGGGAGGCACTTGGGGCAATATTATGACATTACATTCATTTCCAAGACATGTATATGCACCAGTTCTGTAATTTCTTAAACTATCAGCTACAAGATTTGCACATCCAGAAAAAAAATAACATATCGTGCAAGCTTGTATATAATTGTCCCTCAGGTTGTTTCATCAAAATAAAATCCAATTTCTCTTTTTTTCTGGTGTTAGCAAATTATTTGGGGGAGAGAAACAAAGTGACCCCAGCATACCAATAAGGCCACGTTCTACTCCAAACATGTAAGCTGCTGTTTCACACCAAATTGTGTGAAACAAGTAATAAACAAGAAACCCCAAACAAGTAAAATCAAAATTCCTGTGCACAGCAACTGAGTGCCATTAAACAGGAGGCAATCTCCAAGTCAGCTCATCCTCTTTCACTCTGTGGGTTTGGGTAAGCAGTGTTTAGGAAAAAGAAAAACATTTAGCTCATCTGATTTGCATATCCTAATGTAGTGATCCTTTAGAATTTAGTCAAACTTAGCATGTTGAAAAAAACCCAGTGTAAACAAGGCAAACTGAGCTTCAGTGCACGCTCAGCTACGGGGGAAACCTCAGTTGCACCAACAGTACTCAGAATATTTGAGCTGCAACAGTTGAGGAATCTATTTTCATGTGCTAGATTAATGTAAAAAAAACAACCAAATCAATTAATTTAGCACTGGATTAATAAGAGGTGAGAATGCTGGGCTATAACCATGACTTTGTGTTTTCATTATTTCTGAATGAGGTTTTCTCCAGGGAACTTTCCCAGCCTCTTCCTAAGAGGCTGATGCACAGAACAGCTCTAATGAACTCAAGATGTGCAGGGCATCCCAAGCACACCTTGGCCCCATGACACAGCTCCAGAGGGACCTGTTCCTCCACGGCCACAGAGCTGCAATCCTCAGAACAGCCTCAGGCCAGGTCCATCTCTCACCACTGGGAAGCTGAGCCCCAAATCCAGAATTAAGCACTCATCTTTCCCTGAGTCACTGGGAACGGTGGGAATATCTTCAAAGGTGCAGGATTTGATTTTTTTGGAAGTAAGGATGGTGGAGACACAGATCAGCTCATGGACCAGACCCCACCTGCCATTTAAAGGTACCTGCTCCTCATCCCACAGCCTGGCACCTTTGCCTTGGCTCCACTCGCCGTGCTCTGGGCTGCCTGCAGCAGCCAAGATTTTCTGGTTGCTCAATGCTTTGGGATGAGCTGTCAGGGACAGGAGCTTTTTTTTGCCACCCTGTTGCAAGCCACCAAAGCTCAAATCAATCCTACTTGGCTTGCCTTGTGGGCACAGGATGGATCTTTTACCTACAAAGGCCTGGGAGCACAGACACCCACAGAAGCTTCTCTGCTGCCTGCCTGTGTTTATCTCCTTTTTGTTTGAAGGAAGAAAAGCAATAACCTGGAGAAAAGCCTGCAGTTTGCACAGGAGGTGCTGTAAGGTGACTGCTGCACTGTGACAGACAGCTCTGGATGTACAAGAAACTCACACACTGCTTTTTTGACAGATAAAATCCCAGCCCCCAACAAATCCCTGTTCCAAGCCTAACTCACTTCAGAGCCAGTTCCACTCAGGGGCTCACAGCAGCATCCTGGCTCTTTCCTGCTCTTGTCCAGCCTTTCCCTCTCCCCATTCCTCAATGCCTCCCAGGCACATCCCAAACTCGTGGTTGCACACAGCTACTGTAGTGTCTGTCATATTGCACATCAGATTCTTCATCACCCCTCCTTGTCATTTACTCTTGTAATTCCCCAGATCCAAACTCCTGTGTATTCTTCATTTTCACCTTAATTTCCTTTTTCTTTACCTCCTTAACTAGTTCTGTCTCAGTCCAGACACTTTCTAGAAAGCCTCAAGTGGGTCCATTGCCTGCATCTTCCTTGCAGCATCTCCCAAGCCTCCTGCCTTTCCCTCAGTAAAAGCTAAATAGGGAATAAGTGCTGGGTTTTGAAAGAAAGAAATTCAAATTTCAGTTTCTCCACTGAGGAAGAGCAGCACGTCCTGCTTGGCTGCTCTGCAGGGCCTCCAGGATGTCTGCACAGAACTCCAGCCCTGCTCCTCACACGGCACAGATGTGAGAACTGGGGAAAGCAAAGGCTGTTTGCAGCTGGGAGAAGGAAAAGCTGGGAGAAGGAAAGCTGGGAGAAGGAAAGCCAGGCTCTGAGGGTGCACTCCTGACCAGCCTCTCCCAGCACAGCTGCTCCACACGGCTCCGAGTGGCTGCTGGAGCTGTGTTAGGGCACAGCACTGGGAGCAGAGTATTTTTAGCTACAGCTCCACTCGCGTCACTGGGCTGGGATCAGTGAGGCTGAGGCATGAATGGTGCCTCTGAGCACTCACCACCTGGTGGGTGGGCTCAGGCTGGGAATGAATGACTGATCCCAGCAGATCCCAGCAGGGATAGAGACTCGGGGATAAGGACTCTGAGCAGGCAGTGGTGCTGCAGAGCTGTTCCCTCTGTGCTGGAGGGCTGCACAAACCCAGCCTCTCCTCAGGTTTGGTGAGGAGCTGCTGGAATCTGCACAGTTTTGTGCAGTTCTGCCACGAGTGTATTGCAAACCTGTAATGAACACCACTACCACTGACACTCAAATTGAGAGTTTTATTGTGGCTACACATCTCCTACAGGAGAGAGTCTTTGGTACAGGAATCAGCCCTTCCTCCACAGGGATGAAGTTCCTAAAGATTTTATATCTAGACTAACTCTTCTTGGAAGAAAGGAGGTGTCTTAAGCCTGTTTTCACTGGATTTAAACTATCAAGATTGTGAATATTGAAAAATGATCACCCTCCTGAGGCACATGCCCAGGCACACACCCTTGCTTTGGTGTAAACTAGAAGATGGATTCAGCTCCTGCCAGATTTCCCCCAGCCTATTCTGCCTCTGCCCTGGTGTGTCTCACTTGCCCTGCTGTGAGAAGTCTGCAGCCCTGAGGATGCTGGAATCCCAGCACTCCATGGGTTTTGGATTTGGCTGATCTTTGTGCAAGCAAGGCTTGATGCTCTGAGCTGGAGGAGGTTACTGCCTGTAGGAAATCAAGGTGAGCAGGCTGAGTCAGAGTTGCACTGGTAGAAAAAACACAAGGGACTCAGTCCAGCACACAAGATTTCCCTGGTTTTCCCTCCTGCAAGCTCTTGGCCTGCTCTGTGCCCAAGCCCAGGTGGCCAAGAAAGACTTGCAGGAGGGAGGAGGTGTCAGCAGGGGAAACAGAAACAGAAGCTTCAGTGGATGGAAGTGTTTGGAATCTGTTTATGAGGCAAGAGCCACTTTCTGCCGTGCACAAGCCAAAGAGGCTGGCAGGTCCTGGCAGGTCCTGCACTCCCCCAAGCATCCTGAGGGATGGACTGTGCTCTGGAGAGGCTCTGTGGCCATGCTCCCCCCTGGAAAAGGCTGCAGATCCCACTGCAGAGGAACTGCCTGGTGCTCCTGCCCTCCCTGAGAGCTGGAAACTTGTTCTCTGAGCATCTCAGGCCTGGGTGAGCAGTCTGGCCCTGAGCTGGCAAACCCTTTTGGAATGGGGAGCATCCTGTCACTCCACATTTCATAACATTTTCTTCCAGAGGAAGGAGGGGAGGCCAGGCTGCAGGACTGCCAATCTTCCCAACCACCCCCCTCTCTTGTCCCAGCCACGTCCCCTGCTAGGCAGCACCTCAACACCAAAATGAGCAGCTTCCAGAGTTTCTGACTGGAGACAAAGAGCCCTGGATGCAGCCAGGGCATGGCCAGGGCAGAAGGCACCAGCAGCAGCAGCAGCTCTGCAGTGCAGGGAGAGAGGCGATGCCAAGCTTGGTCAGGAGCAGAGGGAGGACTGGGGGAGGCACAGAGGTTGTTCTCGTTTGAAACCCCACAGTGAAATCAAGTCATAAGGTCCAACAGCTGCTATTTTTCCCCTCCTCTTGCGTGCTCCATCTTTTATATTCCAAAATAGTAATAATTATGAGTACAAAGAGACCCATGGTTTCTGTCTGCTATTGAAGTGCGAGGGTGTTCATTGTGTAATAGCAGGCATGAGAGAATAAAAAGGTTACAGGGCTGGTAATCAATAGGGACACTTCTTTCATCTGTGAAACAGAGCAGCTTTTGGTAGAATCACTTGGCTCCTGTCCAGAACCTCCTGAACAGGAGCAGAGCTGCTGAGCTGGCCCCATTCCACTCTTTTACACTCCCTTATCCTTCAGCAGTAGTAAGGTCACACGTACAAGATGCTCACAGAGGCAACTCCACGGCCAAACAAACTGAACAGGACCAAACACGATCAAAAAGCATCAATATCTCAACTAACAACAGCAGACCCTTCCCATATGGGCTGTCCTCCACAAACACCCAACACTCTGTAGTGTTAATCTTTCATAACAGAAAGAAAAAAGAAGATGCCAAAAGGTGAAGTGAGTGGCCCAGGGTGATGCAGTAGGGCTGGAACACTTTGTTCAAAACTCACAGCAGCAGGACAGGGTTGCTGAACAGCCCCAACACCATATTCAGCTCCATTTAAAGAGCAGCTTTGCAGGGAAGCAAAGTATAAAAGGGAAAACAAGAATACAAGGTCCAGAATGAAAGGAAGAAACAGATCGGTCAAATCAAAGCCTTGGGTTTTTAGATGTGTCTCTATGGGGACTCAGCTAAAATTTTTGACTGAAACAAGCCCTAGGATCCCAGGCTGTTCTATTCAAAAGTGAAATGCTTACCCCTTCATTAGCCATCAGCTTATTTGACTAAGGTGATATCAATAAGGTGATGCTTAATGGCAATACATCAAAAGTGCTCTCAGCATGGCAGAATGAAGCTACTCACCAGCATTCAGGTGACAATCTTTAATCTGGAACTGAAGCTCATTTTCATTTGGAATATCCTTCCATGTTGCAAGGAAGACCTGGCGCTCTAGAAACAAAAAAAATCCATCAGCACTGTGGGATCCTCACAGGACCCCAGCACTAATTAACACAGCACAGAATATTTCAAGGTAGACAGACAGGAGGGCTTCAGGTAACTTTTTGCCCTGTTGGGTACAAACCCAGGATATACTGCTATAATAATTCCAGCCTGTTTGTAAAAGCAGCAAAGCTTTGATGGATTTTGGCCTCTCAAAAGAGAGATAGTCTTTGCCATATGAGCTGTTTACAAGCCAAGAATATGCAGGATATGTCAAGGAGGAAGGAGATCCACACATTTAGGATTATGTTAGTGAAAGCTGCTTTTCTAGCAACTTCCAGCCAATTAGAAGAAAAATTCAATAAAGGTGACTAGAAATATACAAAATCCAGTGAAAATAGTATGGGGGCAAATCCTAGACCTATTCAAGTGAATCAAACCATCAAAAAACCCCAAAATTACAAGAACCCCAACCCAAACAAACACCAAAAAAATCAGCTTCAAAGAAAACAGATCCATCCCTTGAACGACAGAGAGAATAAAAGGAGGAGAACTTGGGTTCTGGAAAGTATTGGAGCTGGAGGACAACAGGGACAGGCCACCAGACCAGACCTGCTGAGATGCAATGGCTTGAAGGTCAAGGCACAGGGGAAACTCAGCCAGGAGACACCAGCACCCAGCTGGGCACTGGGAGCCCAGCCTGGCTGGAGGAGGCTCACCCCACACCTCAAAGCACTCACCCATTTTGCCATCCTCTACGAAAAGCACGTTGAGAGGGATGAGGCAGCTGAAGTAAAACACATCGATGTTGTTTTTCACAGCCACCTGTTACAGAAAAAAACAGGGAGGGTAAAGAGTCTCTTCCAGCTGGGAATCTAAAGGGATCACAAGATTCCCCAGTCTCATCGCCCTGGAGTGCTCTCTCTGAGCAGAGGCCAGCTCTGAATAGGATGGCACTGAGCTCCTGGGTAGTTTCAGACAAGGACCAGTCCCCTGCTCCATTTTCACTGAAAGCTGCCCAGTCTTCCCCTCTGAACCTTTCACTGTGCTGCTTCAGAGCCAGTTCCACTCAGGGGCTCACAGCAGCATCCTGGCTCTTTTCTGCTCTTGTCCAGCCTTTTCCTCTCCCCATTTCTTACAGGTACATCACAACCTCGTGGTTGCACACACCTGCACGTCTGCCCATCACTTTCTTCATCACCTCTCCCTGCCATTCACTCTTGTAATTCCCCAGCTCCAAACTCCTGTGTATTCTTCATTTTCACCTTAATTTCCCTTTTCTTCACCTCCTTGATTAGGCCTGTCTCAGTCCAGACACTTTCTAGAAAGCCTCAAGTGGGTCCATTGCCTGCATCTTCCTTGCAGCATCCTGCAGCTCCTGCCTTTCCCTCAGTAAAATCTAAACAGGGAATATGTGCAGGGTATTGATTCCTGGAAGAAGAAAGCCCTGCTACAGAGCAATCAGGTAACAAAAGATCACCTGACAAAAGACTTAATTCTCAGTGTCATTAAACTCCACCAGCCAGGGAGTTTGCCTTTATCACACACACTTGCCATGCTCCCCAGTAATCTCTGCTAGCAGAATTGCTGGGCCAAGCAGGAGCAAACAGGTCTGAGAGATTCTCTCTCACAACAAGCACAGGAAAAGGCAGCTCTGGGCTTTATTTCCATGCCTCTCATGCTCTCCCCACGTCAGCCCACACAGTGAGAGCCTGTCATGGGAGCACAGCTCAGCAGACACCTGCCATTGCTGCAACAAAGGAATCTTAAGGCTTTTGAGAAAGACCCAGAACTGAGGTTGTGTGTGGAATTTTGGGAGCCATTTGAGCTCCTACTTTATTTGAAAAACCCCAAAGGGAGTTCTCCAATTTGTCACCCTGAAACACAAACCAGACCACGCTAAATGCAGAGCCAAAGGAATAAATTTGCTGCTACCAAGATTTATGGCGAGACAAACCTAATTGATATTAATAATTACATATATTGATGTCCTACAGAGGAAATCTATTGTGCCATAGGGGCAAGTTTAGAAGGACACTCATAAATGTTGGTAAAACCAGCTGGGATAGACAAGGAAGGGGAATGAAGCAGTCAGCTGATCAGACATGCATGCAAGCCAGAGACAAGTGGAAGGAGATCAAGCTCCCAAACAAACTCTTCTGGCAATTAGGAGGTCCCAGAAGTGCAAAGAACTGCAGGAAGGTAAATGTGACAATCTGTGGTGCTCCTACTTTTCAGCCACCACTAAAGGCAGCAGCTTATATTTAATTCCCACAGTGCAAACCAGCTTAAGAAGGGATTAGTCTAAAACCCACTAAAACCACGTAAATGATGGTGCAAGTGAGGAAAAAATTGGGATTGGCTCTCTGTAACAGGGAGCTGTTACATCTCTGATTGCTGGCGTCATGCTCACGAGTTGGAGTGTTCAGTGTTTGAACCAGAGGCACCAGAGGGGTAAAAGCAGATTGGTGGGTGGACTTAAGTGATTCACCACTGCAAAATATGATGGAACACATTGGGTGAGGAGCCAAAAATGTACCTCAGAGTCTGGGAGGGGAGAGCTGGGGGAGGGACAGCAGTGTAGCCATTCCAGATGCTGTGCTTGGATATAAGTCATGGAGATGTGCCAGAAGAGGGAAAATTTAGGCTAAATGTCTGGGAAAACCAACAGTGAGAATTATTAAGCAGCACTAAATTCCTCTGAGGAAGAGAGAAGCTCCAGTGCTTGGACTATTTGAAATCAGCCTTGACAATGCTCTCAATAAAGGGAACTGTAGGAAAACAACAAAGCATAGCAGGGACTACACTGCACGACCCAAGATCTTTTCCAAGTCTGATTTAATGATTAATTGCCTTGCCTTAGAACAACAGAGATTACTTAGCTTTTGTAGCTAATTGTTGTTGCCATACAACAGCAGTTTCTTACAAGAGGGGCTGGAAAGCAGCTCCTTCTCTCCAGTCACGGTTCTAGAGGCACACTCCAAATTAATATGCCAGCCCTGTCCCTGCAGTTATAAGGATGCTATAAAAAGGTATCTGCTGACCTGCTTCTCAACTCTGCAGAAACACACTGAGTAAGCTGCTCTGGCTATCTCTGGAGAGCTACCCAATTAAGATGCTCTGAAGTGCAATTTCTTGCCAGTAAAGAAAAATCAAGCCACATGCCAGCCTTCCTCCCCAACTGCATCACTGGGCTCAGGAATGACATCACGTGTCACCTTGCAGGCAGCTGCAATCATGCAGGAATCAGCTGTCACAAATAACTTTTGCACACAGGATGGAAAAAGCTCTCCTTAACCTACAGCACTGGGACATGACTGGGGAGCTCCTCAAAATGAGCTTCCATCGTTCACCACCACACACTTCCCCCAGACTGGGCTCCATAAGGTCTGATCCATAAAAAGGCACCTGCAGACACCTGGATGGAGAAACTCACACCAAGAGGAAACTCCCCTGAGTTGGTACCAACTTCCCAAGGTCATGCTCCACACATGAGGAGCCTCCAGTGCCACCAGACAGGCTACAAAAGCAGCCACAGGCAGAGAGCAGATCCACAGCAGAGTCTGCGAGAAGCTGAGCAGGTAATAACAGACTTTCCAAAAAAAAAATCCAGTACACCTCAGGTGGGAACATTGTCCTGAGACAGGCAATGACATTTGATATGAAAGCAGGTGCTGAGAAGTCTCTCCAGGTTTGATGTGCTTGAAAGGAACCTCTGCTTGCATTCAACAAATCCTCCAGTCCAGACTAACTTTGCTCATGGCTCTGTTTTAACCTGCTGACCTGGACATGAACTATTAAATCTTTAGCTAGACCTTTAGCTTCAGACATTTCAGAGTTGAAACAGAACCATTTTTAATAAAAATGGCTTTCCATCTGTGATCTTTTAGTGAGGGGAAAAAAAATATTAGTACCTTGTGAATTTAGTCAAGCAGCCCACAAAGCTCTGAGGGATAGAAGTCAAAAGATGTCAGATTTTTGTGATGCTTGACTGTTGAAAAGGTGTGAGCCCACTAAAAAATTGGCTCAGGGTTTTAAATCACTTATGTCTTGTTCATGATCTGACTAGAGGAAGCAGCACCTCTAGAAATAACCCCTGGAATATATTTGCTCACAGCACAAGCACCCTTCTGAAGAGCTTTCCTGCAGTCCAGCCCTCTGACAGCCCAAACATGGTATTTTGGGGAAGAAGTACCTCATAAGAACAATGTCAAGTTATTTTCTTCAATAGTGTAGGTTTCTGATGGTTTAAATCTCAGATGTGAGCAACAGAACTGACTTTCAAAGTCAAGTCTGAAAGCAACACAGATGCTTTCCATCAGCAGCAAGTACACAACATACCCACTTGGAATCCCATTAGCACCTACACTAAATTAAGGATTTACTTAAGTTGGGTTTTGCTTCAGAGCCTGGTAACAGCCCAGCTGTTAAGGCAAGAACAACTCCCCTCTGCAGAGCCTTTTTTACCTCACAAGGTCACAAGGCTTGTTCTGTGACAGTCTGCTGCTCTGCCCCCAGGGAATGCTGCTCCTCCACTTCATTTTGTGTGCCAGGTGGGGTTCTCAGGGTCCCAGGGGTGTTTGCAGCCCCTGCCAGCCGTGTGCTCTTCCCACAGGGACGAGCCTGGAGCTGGGGCTGGAGCTGTGCAGGCACAGCCAGGCTGGGTTACATCAATGGTCAGGGAACACAGAGTTACTGGGAGGGCTGTGCTCTCCTGTGCCTTGCTGCACTTCAAGTTCAAAATGTACAATTTATAAATGTGCTGCACCATGTGGCAGACGTGCTCTTAACCCCCAAACCAACAGCTTTCCACAACTGAGTGAGGAACTGGCCACAGATGCCAAGCTGTGATCCAAGTCCTTAATTCAGAGTTCCCAGGGGAGTTCTTTGCTGAAATAAGACTCTCACAAGCAGAGACTGTTAAAAAAACAACCCAGGCAACAAACCCAAGCAGCATCTTCCCCATCTAGCTACCCACAGGTGTTCTGTGGTGGCTGGTCAGGGATTCTGACACCCCTCACACACGGGCAGATATTGTGTCATTCATCAAGCAGGCTCTGGAGGGTGAACATCTGCTGGCTGGAATTGCTGCTCACAACGATTCCCACAGAGAGCTGGATGTGTGAAATCTGTCTCCAAGTTCTGTGTTTGTGACCTGAGATACATTAACAGCTCTGATGAATGAGAGCTCCAGCGGTTCTGCACTGCGAGACGCTGGAGCGTGGAGGAGCACAGGTGATGAGTTACAGCACAGCTGAGACTGCAAGGATAAGCATCATCTACTGCATTAGCAACACTGATATTTCCTCCGTGAAAAAGCTGCACTTTCCTCCTCTGTCTCTACAAAAACGTTTTGCCAAACTCATTTCAAGAAACAAAAGCATCCTGCACCTCGTGCTGCCCAGCAGCAAGTCTGTGTTTCCAAGTGCCCCTCCTCAGGGAGAAATGCAGCTGGCAGATCCTTCCCTTTCCATACTCAGATGATTTTCCTGAATTAAATAAAAACCAGCTTGAAAACCCCAAGCTTTTTTCAGCTGCACGCTCTGTAGCTGCAGCTAACAGGGCTGGCAGCTGACAGCAGGATGTGACACACTGATGGTGCATTTTGAACATGGATCCCAAGAGAGTGGCTCCAGCCTCAGGCACACTTGCTGCTGCTGCTCCAGAAGTGCCTACAGCTCATTTTCAATTGCATTGTCTCCTGCAAGCAGCTATAATCTCACAGAAGAGACTGTCATATTTGTGCCATGACAGGCCAAGCCTGAGGTCCAAAACTGTGGCCCAGGCTGGCTCCACTTCACTCATTTCCAGGATTAGGGGAGCAATTCTTGTGTGCTCCAATGGGTATTCCAATTTCACAGCATTTCATAGCTGTTAAAATGCCAATTACTAGGAACTGTGGTTCTCTTTAGCATAGAAAGGCTCTCAGCCCAGACATTTTCTAATTCCAAACTTGACTAGAAGAACTGTCTGGAATGACTTAATATTCCTCACCAGTGCAAATCCCTGTATCAGAAGGCACCTTCCTCTTTAAGAGCTGAAAGTCCCACACATGTGGTGGCAAAGATACCTCACCCAGCCCAACCCTCCCACTTGGCATGGCCCTGGCAGCCCACATGTCACCAGCAAGTGTCACCACTGCTTTGATTGTGAAAAGGCAACACTGCAGGAGTCAGGGAGACCTGGTGCAACTCCCAGAGATGTCTTCATGGCTATCAAACACCCAGGAAGGTCAACACAGCCTCTCACAGACCTTTGGGCAAGGGCTTGTTGATCTTTATTGGTGCCATGTTCTGACCACAGCACCCACAAGCACCAGGCAGCCCCCAAATTCTGACAAAGCACTGCAAGGCTGCCCCTCACCAGAAATTAGAAGCACACAGATAACTGAGTCAGATTTTCTTTAGCAACAGGCACACTCCAGAGGCAGCTTTTGACTGTGACAGCAGCTTTTTAATCAGACAGAAGTGAAAAAGATGAACCAGAGAGCAGAGATTGGGCTTTGTTCAGCCCCACAGCGCTGTGTCCTGGCTAGCTTTATCCTTTGGATAAATCTCTGCTTGACTGGGGGTTAAAGCTGAGTCAACAAGTCATGAAAATGATCATGATTATTTTGGGATGCAAGGGAGAAGCCTGGCATTCAGTATCACAAGATGCAAGGTGACTAGCAAACACAAGACTCTCCAGCTATATTTTACCTAAGTAAGCCTCTGAAAATATTTCAGTCTTCCTCATCTTCTTGCAAAAACGTCTTTTTCGTTACCTTGTCAAATATTTTAGTTTCTCTCTGTGATTACAAATGTCAAGATTAAGTGAGCTGTACTGGGTGAAAGATTAGAAATGGTAACAAAAATAACCCGAACAAGACATGAATTCATTACTTCTGAAATAGTTGCCTAAGGAATGTACAACTAGTCTTTGAAGTGTATAATTAACATGACAAAAAGTTGAAAGCTATCAGTTTGGTTACTTGAGGACTTATTTTTCTTGTTACTAAAAACAAAAAACTCCCACCAGAATAGGAGATGAACATAAGGTCCTCAGGTTCAATCCAGCCCTGCATCTGCTAGAATGTTCCCTAGCTGAGGGAAAAAAAACACATTAAGTAAATTCAACCTGATGAGTGTTTTGGTTCTTCAATGAATACAGGAACATTTGTATTCTCTACTCCTATATTATGCTATAAATTGTTCCCTAAGTAGGTCACCAAGGCGATTTCTGAATGTTTCAAGACAAACCCTTTCTACATGAACCCACAAAACAAAACCAGAGCCTTGGCTGTCAGGGCATTGATAGACCTCCATCAAGCCCACTGCTGTCAAAAAAGTAATGGGAGTGCTCTTTTTAACTTGGCATCTGCTATCATGATTCAACTCTTTGCAGAGAAATATACTATTACTCCATATGGCAGCTTCCCCAATTGTAAAAGGGCAGCCAACTTCTATGGCAATGAGAGAGTTAGCAAATTAACAACTGAGTCTGGCACTAATGAATGCTCCACTGTCTCAATAGAAGGTAGCTGGAGGTTTCCTCCCATGTTTTCTCTGAGCTTTGTTCTAGCAGGAGATGCTACAAGAAACAAACTGCGTTCCAAGCCCTTCAGAGATTTAATAACCCAAATACTTCACTTCCCTCCTGATCAAAGGAAGCAGTAACTTGAGAGTGCCTTGTTGAGAGTCCCCAGTGCTGTGGAGGCTGTCTGGGACAGTCACCTCCACATTCCCTTCAGAGAAGGATCCAGATTTTACCACAGCTGACCCAAATGCCAGCTCACCTTCCTGACCTGGTTGCAGAGGGAACCCAGCTCTTGCAGAGGCTGGAAGGGTCAGTTGTGGGAGACAGGCCATGGAATTCATTCAGTGGCTGTGCTCCACTCCCCGTCGCATGCCTGTGCTCACAGCCCAAGTGTGGGACTGCTCCTTTGAGTGCCAGAGAAGCTATTTCAAGCTGTTAGCCCAAAGACTCATCAATAAGTCATAAGTCCCAGAATGGAAGTCAAAAGAAGGGGAAAAAACAGTTGCTCAAGCAGAATAAATAGTAACTTCCATTGCATTCTCTTAAACTAAAAAGAGAATGAGCTGCTTCAAAATATTCCCCTGTATGGGCCGCTACACTGCAGGAACCCAATCCAGTTCCACCTCCTGGAGACCAGAGGAGAGAGACAGCTGCAGTGCAAGTTAACTGCATTTTGGGACACTGGGAAAGTCATCCTGGAGGAGCCAGAGCAGAAGCAGGAGTCACTGACCTCCACTCCACAGAGTGGTTGCACATGGCAGCAGAGGGGAAGAGCCTCCCACCAGGGAGAATTGTCTGCCTGATGATTTCCAGGCCACTGGGAGAGAGTCTCTGGTCCAAAGCAGAGGGGAACATCTCCCTGGATCTGTCCTGTCTTTATCAGATTGACAGCCCAATCTGATAAAGAGGCTCCTCCAGGGAGTGCTGCCCCTGCCATGCACTAACACCCTCATTAATGAAACATTAGCTGCTCACGTCATTTCTCCTCTGCCTTTCCTGGAACACACAGTTTGCCTTGGATTAAGCTGTCTGGGGCAGGGATGTGCCTTTGTGAAGCACCCTGGAATTTTAGAACCCTACAGAAATATTAATCACTCAGCAGTGGCTGTCTTTCCTGCAATTCCTTTAATTGCCTCAATTCTCACTGACAGCTCTCTCTGCCTGCTCCACCACAGGCACTTTCTCTGTTCAGACCTGCTCCAGTTCTTAACTCCAGCCAAACCTCACGCCCAGTTTACAGAATGGTGTTATTGCAACAAAGCCTTTAATCTACACAGATGCAGGCAGTTGGTTTGAGGTGCTTGAAAAGCCACAAAATTCAGACGTTTCATTTTCAGTTTTTCTGGGAGAAGCTTGGAAAAGGAAGAGGACTAAGTTTTGGCCAGACTTGAGGCCCCAATCCATGAGGTCTGACTGTTTACATGTGGTATTGTGTGATTAGAGTGTTACCACATTGTGTTGGGCCAAACAAAACTGGGCTGAGCACCTTCTGAGCTCCCCCCTGCCCAGAACAAGACAATCCTTACCTGGAGGTTGTTCAGAGGCTCCATTTTCATGACTGGTCCCAGAGTGTTGAGGGGCAGGGAGACATCAATACTTTGGTTTGGCATCAGAGGTGTGTGAATGGCCAGGGGGGTGCTTGGGATGACTCCAAAGCTGGGCAAGAGAGAAACAGAGGTGATGAGAGAAGCCCTGCATTGTCCAAAATATGTCCAAAATATAATGTTCCTTTAGTTAAGCATCACCTGCCTCATCTTCCCACAAATTCCTGAGCTGCCCCTGCTGCTGCTCCAGGGAGGGAACACAGTTCAAATGAGCAGACAAGGTAGGATAAGGCAGGGGAAACTCACTCAGGGGAATCTTGCTGACAAATTCAGCACCCTGCCCCAGGGACCAGCTCCTGGGAACTCTGCCATTACCCACATGGTCTGTGTGCTGAGCCAGGAATGACCTGGACTCAGAGCCAGGTGCTGTTTCTCAGTTCCTGAGCTCCAGAGCACTGCAGGTAGGCTGCACCACACACTGCATGGCTGCTGCACCCCTGGGAGCTGGAGCCAGCACAGAACACCCAGCCAGCCAAGGAGGAACATGTGGCTTGGAACAGCACTGCAGAACAAATGAATCAACACATCCAGCTGCCTGGTCCTGACTGACAGCACCTGGCACAGCTGCCTGGTTGGAGGCTCCTTCACTGTGTCCCAGCAATGTTTATTTGCCTCTTCAGTCCAAGGAACATTTAATTCCACAGGCACCTCTGCTTAGCAGGGAGAAGAGGGGGAGCATCTCACATTTAACAAAGCACTCCTGTACTACAGACCAGCTGCTTTCCTAAGCAGATGGAAGCCCAGATGTTGTGGTGACCACTCATAAATGCATTTCTCTTTAGCACAATTCACATTAGCTCAGAGGTCTCAAGGTGTTTGCAGGATGGACAAGTGTATATTTTTATTTTATTCACTAAAAGCCTGGTGCTGTCTCTGCATAGTCAGTCACATTTATCAGGTTTGTTACTCTTTCAGAAACCAATGCATGCCCCATTCTTGGCTCTCCTTAGTTTACAGCTCTAGGGAGCTGAAACAGGAAAATTCCTAGAAAAGCTTTAGCCACATGATTTGCCTGCTGCAGCCATTTCTCCTTGGAGGACTCAAACCCTTGTGTTTCCCCAGGACTCAGAGGGGAACCAAACCTGCAGTTGGTTACTAAGGGGCTGTGATATTACAGCACACCAGAGCTTTAGCTTTTATTTTTTTTTTAATGCTTTATGCCAAGACTGCAGTGAATACCATTAGCAGCAGCAGAAAAGGAGGGAAAAGCAATAGAAACTTCTCAATCACAACAAACCTCAATATTTACACTAAAAGAAGCCTCTGCAGCTCTTTCTAATGCAGCAGGCACAGTGGAAAGCATTGACAGAAGAACAGCATTTGTAAAAGAGTAAATAGTAGTAGGTTGTATATGGAGCTTGTGCTGCAAGGTGAAAAACTGCTGGTTTACTGTACAGTATTTAAACTTTCTACATCCTCAAAGTATCATGTAGGTGTGGTTAAAACACAGCTTGATGTATGGGGGGAAAAGAAAATCACAAACAAAATGCCTTTTTTTCCAGGCTGATTTGCATGAAACATTCATATATAGCTGCTTAGCAAAACTCTCCAGAAAATATGGCAGTCCAGGGAGAACATTTACTAAGACTTATTTAGCATAATGACTTTTCTAAGTAAATCTTATTCTTCCCAAGAAATCCTGAATTTGCAACAGTGAGATTAAAGAGATGGTTTCAGTGGATCTTCAGCAGAGAGAACCCTGTTCCAGTGAAGTGATATTAAGGAATATAGAGAACATGTCAGTCACAAGATACTCCTTGCAGTCTTGATAAGAAGTAGCCTGGTCCTTGCTGAAAATAACACACAGCAAACCACAGGATAAGCTCTCTGGAAAGGGTATTTGTGGGAAGGCACTGTGGCTGTGCTGCCATTTCCTTTGGCTGAGATGGGTTTCCAAGAACAATCTGGATTGTATCATCTAAGCTCTAAACTTTCAAGTGGCTGCTGCTTCTGACAGAATCGTTCTGCTGCCTGTTAGGGGGAGAACATGTGCCACAGGCTGCCAACTTGCAGCTCCTTCAGTGACAAGCAGCTTTATTAAGGAGTCCTGTGCTTCCAGACAGTCTGAGGGGCAGCACAGCAATTAAGTCAGGAGGCAGAGGCAGCACGAGTTGATCCTTGTGCAGCTCAGATCCTGCCCCTTGGTGCTCTTGTTCTGCCCAGGGCACTTACTGGCTATAAACCCACCAACCTGCCTAACAACTCATGAGGCTGCTGGAAAACTCCACCGAGGTTAAATGGGGCAGATGCTGTTTCAGAGCTGTGAGAAGGATGGCACTGTCTGCTGCCTGTTTCCTCTCAGATTTATCAGTCTGTGTTTTTAGCCCTTTCACACAATTTTGGTGTGATGGAGAGGTCAGGTTGTATCATCCAAGCTATTTCCATGACTGCATTATACACCTAAGCACAAGCCCTCCTTAAATTTAGCAGTGTAGGCACAAGCTCCTCTCCCAGGAGCATTCAATCTGTTGAACACAGTGCATTGCTAATTACTTCTTACCTGTTCTTATTGAACTGAATGGCAAAGTCAGTCATGTGCTGCAAAGCCTTATTGGTAAAGTTCATCTCCATGTAGATGTGTCCCTGTCTGTGGCTGAATGTGCCTGAGATCTCCAATCCTTTAGCCTTCACTGCAGGCAGCCAAACCTTGAACACAAGAGATGTCATTCAGTGTGAGCAGCCTGGCCTGAAGATAACAAACAAGCAGAGTTTTCCAATAAACAGAAGTCCTGAGCTCAAAAATCCACCTACATTGGCACATTGAGCCCACAAAGGCTAAAGAAACACTACAGGGAAAATGGGACATGGGGTGTTGAAAGGATGGAGCTGAGCACTGAGGAACAAGCTTGCTGCTCCTAACCCATCTTTGTTCACAGCACTCATGGAAGATGTGAAATGACTACAGCATTAGTGTGCACAAGGGCAGGGACAGCTTGTGTCCACCACAGCACTGTGAGACTCACCCAGTCTGCTGCTGGACTTCTCCAAGGACTGGCTGGGCTATTAGAGGCAGGACAATACTAAAGTTTGAATCAAATAAAATCACAGGGATGATACTATCATCTGTTGGGTTCTGGATTCCCAAATCACCTCTGTGGAAAAACCCAGACTCAGATCTGAGTGGTGCAAGATGAAGCAGTACTTACCTCAAAATTACTATATCTTTTTTATATGAGGTGCAATAACTGTAAAGACTAAAATCTTTGAGTACGGTCTGCAGCACCTTGATTTCAGAGGATGCTTTAAAATTATCTACCCATGCTAACTGAGTGATAATTTTTGTTTATTCCCTTTCAGGAGCCTGAGCTCCCTGTGGCTGCTCCACAGCCAGTTTCCAGAACCATGTTGTGTGTCTCATGATTCCTCCCAACTCCATGCTCCAGCCAAAGCCTCTGTGATCTGTCGCTGACAGAACATTTCTCTGCATTCCACTGCAGCACCATCATCACAACCACATGATTTTATCCCCACTGTCACATTGCATTCTTCCAAATAAACAAACCTGCTAGGAAAGTTGTTGCAAATTCTGTCTTGCACTCAGTTTCCTGGAGAAGCTTGTTGAGAAGTAGGTCTACAGGAAAGCTGCTCTGACACAACTGAAAGTCTTGGAACTTATCTAAGTTATTCTTTAGAGAAATACTGTCACAGGTAAAATGAGGGAACTGCTAAAATGTCAGAAGTCTGTAACTAATAACTAACATGGTGTTCAACACGTGGTTACTCTACTTGGGAAAAGCCCAGGGCACCCCTAATGGGACTGAGCTGGAAGTTTTAGCACCAGAAACCCACAATAAATGGGACAAGTAAGCAATGTCAGATTGGTAGCTCAAGGGAAGGCAACAAACTGGGGATGACTGTTCTTCCTTACGTACAGACTTGGGAGCCACATATCCTCCAGGAGCCATCCCTATGCCAGATGAGAGCTCGAAGAGATCGTTGAGTCCAGTGCAGACCACTGCTGGGGTGGGAGAAGGGGCAAAGGCAGCTGGCACAGTAGTGGGAATGTAGGTCTGTCCCACCTGGAGGAGTCAGAAAGAACAGGCACTCATGAACATCACATGTGAGCATTTCTTATTAAATAAACCATGAACTAGGGCAATATCCTAAATATTTTAAAGCCATTTGCAGCTTCCACACTGATTTATCAATAGTGCTAAATTATGCATTTGAATTCCAAAGCTCTTGGCAGCTAATCCCTACACTCGGCTGCCACCTCAACCAAGCTTTCAAATCATTTTTTATAGCTCCAGTTATCTATTCCCACTAGAGGAATCTTTCTTCTCCATATCTCCTTCTCATAAGACAATATGCTTTGTGGATCTACCCTACATAAACCCAGGGAAAAGAGCAAGTGCTTCAAACCTTCCCCCAACTACGTCAGCCTTCAGGAATCTGCAAGATTTTGCATATCCAGAGATAGCAAAGGAGTCATGACCGTGTTGTGTACTCCCACCCAAAGCCAGAGCTCTGCATTCTCAACACTCAGGCCCAAAAGGTTCATTACATGAAGCAGAGTCTGCCAGAGGACAACCTTCCTGCAAGAAGGGCAATCATTCCCTCCCAGGACTTAAATGAGGGCACCAAAGTTGGGATAGCACCCTTTAGGTGCCCAGCTTCAGATGGGACAATCACACTCAAGTTACACTCCCAAATTCTCTTCCTGGCAGGATGAATGCTGTGCTTGAGAACAGGATTCCACAGCCAGCAGCCCAGAAACAGGCAGAGTGACCAGGACAGAACTGCCTGCTGGGTTTTTGCTGGCCCAGGAGGGCAGAGGCCTGGCTTTGGAGGGATGATCACTACAGGGAACCATCTCTCGTGTCCTGCTGTGGGCTGCCTGGGTGTACTGGTGTTCTGTGCCACCAGCTCTCCTCTGCCCTCCTGCTGAAGGAAGGAATGCCAGGTTTGCAGGGAAAGGAGGAGAGAGAATGACTGCAGCCATAACAAGGGTTTCTGAAAAGCCCCCCCTCCAGAACTGAGTGTGCTTTTCTCACTGAATTACCAGATACAGAATCCTGGGGAGAGGGACTGGAACATTCTAGGGGACACCACTTCTGGCTGTGGGTTGGAAGCACGCTCCCCCCTGCCCACTGCATCTCCAAGGCATGTTTCATTCCCTTTCCATGCTTTTCCAGAAGAAGCTGCTATGAGCTTGAAGCCAAGGCTGCTTTGAAAGCAGATTGAAACTGTCCCTTGTCCTTGTAAGTGCTGTAGGCAGGAGGACACTCCCAAAGCACAGGCACAGAAGAGGTGGCTGGTGGCACCACTGACCAGACGTAGTAGGAAAGCTCAGAGCACCTGATCCTGATGTCCAGGCAGAAATCTTACGTGGAGTTTGGGAGGAGAAAGCACTGAGTTCAGGCAAGTCTGTGGTGACACTGGGTTAGGGTTACAGACCAGGCTTTGTGAGTAGGAATAAGCATCCTTGGCCTTTCAGCTGCTAAAGCAGTTGCACAAGGATGAGGCACTGCCAGGGTTAACGCTGGTGCTCCGACTAAAAGCTCTGAGGAAGAAGAGCTAAGCAGAGAGAGTGAGCAGCTCTGGCCCTGGCTGCTCTTAGGAAAGCCCAGGTGGCAGCTGGACTCAAATCAACATAGGTGGGGATTCGTGTGCTTCAGTTCCATTTATCCATTTTCAAACATTTTCAGGGCTTTGAAAAGCACCTTGGGTGAGGTTACACAGAAAAACCCTGAGCTTTGAGCAGCTTTGGAAATTGGGGAAAAAAATGGAATGGCACTTACTGCCGGGCTTCCTCCAATGCCCCCGCCAAGGTCACTGCCAAGCTGAAAGAGAGAAGGAGAGAGAGGAGAGGAAGACCAAGCTCATTTCAGCCAAGTGTCAGACGGCCGGAGCAGAGCCCAGGCACCTACAGGACAGACAGAAATGCAGTGCTGGGAAAGCACAGGGAACAGAGGGGCTGCTTGCTGCCCTGTCAGCAGAGCTACTTGGACAACTACCCCACGCCTTCACTGTGGACAGGAGAGTTTTGCAGGTTAATAAGAACAAAAATCCATCCCTTCCTGCACCTGCTGTCTGCACCAAAACCTCCCTTCTGCACTTTTCATGAGCTCTCCCCTCAGCCCTGCTGCTGCCAGCAGGCCCCAAGCAGCTCCACAAAACCCAGTGGGGTAACTGTGAAATGGCACAGAAATAAAACTGACAGGAAGGCTCACTTCCTGAAAGCTTTAGTTTTCTGGGGAACAGCTATGAACCACGGGCAAACACAGTGCAACCTGGCTGTGCTCCTCCCGACACGTGGCTCTTTTCCACAACAAGGAAGAAAGAGAATGGGATCCATGCTGGCTCTGCCAACAGCTCAGAGAGGGGGGCTTTGAAGATGCTCCCCTCCCTCAGACAGGGAAAAACAGCCTCATCATCTAACAGGCACTCCAACAGCAAAGAGACCTCACAGTGAACCAGGCTATTTCTGTTCTTTCTCTGCCAAGCTACACAGTCACATCTGAAGTGACTGAAACAGCCCTTCATAAACACTAAATCCTCTCTGGGGCCCTTCTGCAGCCCACCTAGAAGCTCTCCCCACACAGGTTCCCTTTACAAAGCACCTAGACCACATTCCCAGTGACAAAGCCCATTTTTCAAACCTCCACATCACTCTACACGCTCAGGAGAATTCAGAGATCAGGACAGCACTGTTTGCAAGTACAACACCACTCGTGTGAATATTTAAAATGCACTTAACAGATGACTGATAACCAGGAGGAAACAAGCACAGAGCTGCAGTGGTTATTCACTGCAGAAACATCTCCAGGCTTATCTGTGTCCCAGCCTTTTCTTCTGAAGACCAGGGTAATTTTTTTGCCTACAACAGGGGTTTTTTGGGGTCACATTCAGACAAAGAACACGACCTGACAACATGCACAGAGCATGATGCAGGGGTGAGGTAAAGCCAGCCCCATTAGGAAAAGGCTGGGCTGGCAGATTAGAACACCACAGCTCACCTGGAAGATGGTTTTGCTCTTCCATTTGATTAGGGCTTGGGGAGTTGGCTTGCTTTTAAAAAAGTATGTGACCACCTGGGTCAACAAAGGCTCTAGATATGTCCAAATAAGTGCTGCTGTGTCAGAATATTGAACAAATGCACCATATAGCTGAAGCAAAAGCTTCCAGGAGTGCCTGTGCTTAGACCAAAAAGGCTCTGACCTTTTCCCTCTGCAGAAGAAACTTGGAAATTAACTTTGCTCTGATCCCTTCCAGTCTGCTCCCTGAGAGATCTCACAGCAAATGTGTTTTATGCTGGTCAAGAGATACCATAAAGCTTCATACCTCTCTCCATCAGAGCACAGACAAAAAGGATAAATTGCCCTGAGAAGAGCAGCAAAAGTGTAAGACAGTGACTTACTAGATGATAACTAGCCCCCATAAAACCTGTAAAATGTGACAAATCTCTGTGCTTCCCTGGATCTCTCTTCTATTCCCAGGCACCTCTCCTTCCCCTAGTCCTCACAGGAGCAACATTAACCACTCTAAGTAGGTGTTGGAAAAGAACAAATTGCACACAATTTGCTTTTTGTTAAGAGGCCTTAAGAGCTTTGTTCCTGTGTGGGACTCAGTTTATCCCTACTTGAGGCCAAGGCAGAAGCTGAGGAGATTCCTCATCTTTCTCAAAACCCATGTCTCCATACAGCAACCCAGGCTCTGGCTGTCCAGTTTTGCTCAGCTGACTTAAGAAATAACAGATAAAAGTGACTAATTCCAAAGTCAAAAGAAGGATCAGTCAGAGACCAAAGGAAGCCAGCCAGAGGATGCAAATACAATTAATATTGAGCTTATAAAATAAAGCTTATTACATTGCCAAGTCTCCCCCACAGAAACAGCCTGATAGAGTTTTGTTCTATTGACTGCTCTCTAAGCCAAGCCACGGTTCAGATTAATATATCAGATCATTTACATCTTGTTACTGGCTCACAGAGGAGTAATAAATGCAACTATTACACCTCATCCCTATTCATAGTCTTGCATGCAGATGAACTTCAAGCTTTACACTGACAGGCAGCGAAGTCCGGGGGAAAAGAAGGAATCCAGTTCATTTCCAGATATTATTGTATGCACGGAGGATTTCTGCTACTGTTGTCTGCAGCAGCAGAAAGGCTGGTTTATCAAGCAGCAAGCATTTTACAAAGGGTATTATGGAAATGACTGAATAATTCTGCATAATCAAGCCAGATGTTAACTGTTCTACCATTTCCTACTACACTCATCAGTAGGAGCTGCAGGGTAGGAACCCAAAGTCGAAGCAGCTCGTACACTGATGTTGGCTGCAAGGGACAGGGAATGACATATTGGGGTTCCTTGAGCTATCCACAAGGCTTCAATTTTCCCTAAATGTCAGGCCTTGGGGGGTAAAATATAATGCGGATTTATTGCTTTAGTTAAGGCTCCAGCTCTCACAAAAAGGAGAAAAAAAGCCCAGACTGGCTCAGAGAATTTACCAGGAGCTCCCTGTGTTTTCAGATTGGACCCAACGTCTCTTTTCCATGCCAGGAAGCTCTGAGCTGCTGCAGGCCCTCTTTAGTGGCTGGAGGGCTCTGCAGAGCACAGCCTGAGCCTCTCCTGGCTCCTGTGCTCGGGCCCAAGCACTGCAGATGTGCTCCAGAGCCGCAGAGCCAAGGAGCTGCAGCTCCTCCAGGTCCCTACAGGCAGAGCTGGCTCTGCCCGCACTGAAGAGAGCAGCAACAGCATTTCCACTGCACCAGAAGTTACAGGGGGAAGTTAATAAAGAACTGATCAGTTCCACATCAGATCCAGGCTGCACTTGTCATGGCTGCAGCACAAAGTCTCTTTTTCTGTTTTCCTTGCCTGTCACCCTCCCATGGCACTGACACTTTCCCCATTCAGGAACTGCAGGTCTGGTTTTCTTCCTGTGAGATGCCCAAATTGTAACTTTATTCCAAACTCAGTGATGGAAGAGATGGTAACAGTGATGTGTGTGAGAGGGAAGGAGGAAGACAGAGGGAACAGGAACCAATTACCCACGGAGTGTCCTCTCCCATCTGGAGTGACAGGCAGAGTGCAGAAGGAAAGAAACAGATATTAGTCAGGCATGAAGTGCTGCTGAAGCTATTCCCCAGGACTAGCAGCTCTGATTAACCATTTCCACGTGTCTCATGGGCAGACAGACTGCCAGAAGGACAACCTGGATCTGCCTTACAGGAGTGTCAGAACAGCCCCCAGAGGAGAGGACTACATTAATACAGCTGTCAGTCCTACTCAGGCTGAAACACTTGCTGTGAAGGTGGGGAGGACAAGGGCTGGCTCTTGATGGTCCAAGGGAGTTTGTGGCACTGCAAACCTCTGATCCTGATCCTAAAGCTGGCAGCTTTGCCTCTTGCTGAAGAGCACAAGGCCTCTGCTTCAGGATGAAGAGCTGCCAGCTTCAGGAGATGACAGGGGATGGACAGGGAGTCTCAGCCTCCAAAGGCATAAAAGTTCTTCAAACAGGAATTTTCTTTATTCCCTCCAAACCTATCCTGCCATAACAGCACCCAAGCAGCCACATGGGTTTAAAGAAGAGTGCTGGGCTCAACCCAGTACCAGTAAAACCACTGCCAGCCAACCACCTTTTCCCAAACTACATCAGCACCTTTACTTTGCACAAGTTGGCTCGGACGGTGCTGCAGCTGCTCTGCAGTTGGAGATCCTTTGCCCTGCAATTCCAGCCCTGTGGAAGCAGTTATGCTGACTTATGAAGTGTAGCTGTGCTGGAGTTACTGCATTAGGAGGGTTTATTTGCATCTTAACAGCAGCTTGTAATGAAGTGACTCCGCTGAAGTGTTCATGTGATCCTGAGGGGCTACAATCGCTTCTGCAAAATGACGTGAGGCTTTTGGAGCACCAGAAAATAACAGGGAGGGTGGAGCCAGGGACAGAAGCTTCAACAACCACTGCTCAGCAACTGCCTTGCCCCCTGCCCACAGCATAACTGGGGTTTCCAGGGCAGCTGTGTGTTTTGTGGACCACAATTCATGGGTTAACACGGGACAATTGCCTTCTGGCTCCCCCACACCACAGAGCAGGAGTCAAGCACCACAGCTCAAGGTGCTGCCAGCACTCAGGAACACAAGGCATTTACCTAACAGGAATGGGGTGAGATGCTGAGAGCAGGGCTGCTGGCAGCCCCCCTTGATGCAGGCTAATCCTGTTAGCAAACCCTGAGCTGCAGGACAGACTGTGCATGGCTGCAGGGATCTCACTGCAGACACCACTGTGGCTCACACAGAGGCATTTCAGTGCCTTGTTTGCTGCCTGTTTTGTGTCTGTTTGCACACCAAGCCAGGATTGCAGACCACAAGGGCTGCTCTCCAAAGCAGAGACAGCTGTGCCAAAGCTGCTGGAGCACAGGTCACACTGCCAATACCATGGTCACCAGTTTCACTGCACTTGCTGATAATGCTTTGCCCTGCTGAGCGATCTCCATCAGCAAGCACAACTGAGTTTGAACCATTTTCATCCTCCAAAGTGTAAAAAACAAGCAGCTCACAAAGCTCTAGCAGTCCTATGACTGCTACAACAGCTTTGAATCAGATATGAATGAGTGACCCACCAAAATAGCTCCTCTTCCACACCAGCCCTGCCCCAGCAATGGATTTGTGTCCTTTGTCAGAAATCTTAACAGATTCCTTTGTAGCTCATCAAACCTTCACAGCCCAGATGAAAGGAGGCACTCAGCTCCTTGTCAAAGGCTGCAGGAACACTCTGGGAAAGCATCACATCCACTGCATAAATGGATCTTGGGGCTGACCTGGCACAGCCACTCTCACACTGTAGTTCCAGGAAAAAGCAAATGAAGTAACTTTCCCAAGATTACACACGGCAAATCACTTGCAGAGCCAGGAGAGGAATGTGGCACTCCAGGGCAGACTGAAGGTCACTTTGGGGTTTTTTTATAAAACACTGCTGAGTCCCTAATCAACCCCAACACTCCAGGGTGTTGTCCATTGAGGCCAGACTTTGAATTCTCCACTTGAAAGCAGTCAGACAGGGAGGGAGGGACACCAGCAGCCTCTGCTCACAGCCTGGTGGATGAGGCAGGCACTTCAGGCTGCTGCAATAGTGGCTTCCTCCTGTGGTGCCTGGAGCTCAGGGTGAGCTGGTGCTCAGCTGCCACCCTCCATCCCCCTGCAGTGATGAGACACAGCCCTGAATTGTGTGGAATAGACCTTTGGGGTCTTGGCGTCAGACCCTCCTAAATCCAGCCAGGTTACACAGAGGGGCACAGCCCCACCTGCAACAGCCCAAACCAGTGCAGGCATTAGAGAAAACTGTGGATATTCAGTGTTTATCAAACAGCTTTTCAGCCTAGGACATAAATCAAGCTGACCAGCTGCCAGTCTCGAATCAATAATATTCTTGTAGATGAGTGGCTACAGTATTAAATAAAATCCTTACATAACAGACAGTCCAAGCCTGTCCATTCCTGCAGATTTACTGCTCTGCCCCCAGGTTTCAGGCCAGCCTTCCTGGCCCTTGGCCATAGTGTCCTGCTCCCATACAATGCAGGGGCTCCCAGGAAGAGCTCTCATGAGCTGTGGATTTGCAGAACAAATGAACACACATAACGCTTTAAAGGCAAAAATGTCATGTCAGCACAAACAGACAGCCTGCAAAGCACTGCATCATTGCACAGGAGTTGGGAGAGTGACTGTAACCTGAAATTCAGCCACTTGAGGGGAAAAAGCATCAAACTGCAGCTCTCATCATGCACAGCTCTGCACCCAGCAATCTGCTCTCCCACGTGTTTTGTTTCTCCCCCATTAGTGACTGCTATGGCTACTTTATACTGTGGAGCTGGAGATTCCAAATAGTTTTGTAAAGAGGGCTTAGTCACCATTTTATAGCAAAAGAAAATTGTGCAGAGAAGAATAAGATCTGCCATGGTGGCAAAAGGAGGCACAACCTGTTCCCAAGAATAAAGCTCTCCAATAGTCCTACAGCAAGTCTGCTCTGCTTATAAGCAATGTTCTCGTACCAAAGGCTCTTTTTCTCCTCTTTTTAATTGTTAACACATGCTCAGCATCTGTGCATGCATGTTACATTTAATACCAATTATAGAACACTCTAAGGAGATAAAATAAGATTTACTCAATAAAGAAATTAACCTCGCAAGCAGCTGGAGTCTCACTAGTCATGGGCATAAATATCTGGCAATGCTGAGGACAATTCAAATGAACAGTATTAATTTGGTGTTTGTACAGTTTTACACCATTCAATCTCTATTTAAATGGAAGAAAAATTGCTTGGAAGAAAAACAAAAACATACAGTTTAAGAAATGGAAATGTAGAATGGCATTTTCCACGGACCTTAACGCTGCTGTTGGTCTTTTCTGGGTTAGTCCCATTGGGACTTTCACAGCAAGAACATCCCTCTGATGAGACACCCCCTCCAAAGACAAGGGGGCAGAAGAGGGGATCAACAGATGACACTGAGTGGGTGTGACAAACTGGCTGAGATGCTGCCAGCAGCTTCTTGCAGACCTCAGCTGCCTTTGAGGCTCTCACAGGACTGAGGCAATGTCACTGTCACAGTGTGGGCAGCCTCAGTCTGCCCAACCAAGCAGGGGGAGAAGTGCATTAAAAAACCTTGAGAAGTAACAGAAAGGGAAATTTCAAAGCAGAACAATTCAGGCATTGCTGGCCCCCAGGTGTTTTGGATCCCTGGGCAAGGGTGAAGAGCTCAGCCCTTCTTTGACACTGGGATGTGTCTCACCTCCTTCCCACACACAGAAATCAGGCCTGTGGGATCTGCAGTCTGGGACTGATTTTGGCACGGCACAAATATGGTTTAATATTAGCCTGAAATCCAAATGCCAATCCTCTTGGCAAGCCCTGCAGCCCAGGACACTTCCCAGCAATTTGGGTAATACCAGGTTAGGGTTAACCCAGCTTGAGACTTGTTAAACACATGCCCACAGAAACAAACAAACACACAGATCACATTCATTCACTAATTAAGCTTATTATCCCAGACTCATTTAGGTTGGAAAAGATCTCTATAGCATTCCACCAGCACTGCCAAGGCCACCACTAAACCATATCCCCAAGTGCCACATCCACACGATTTTTAAGTGACCCCACCACTATCCTGGTGCCCATTCCAGTGCTTGAAAACCCTTTTGGTGAAGACAGATTTCCCAATATTTAATTTAAACCTTCCTTGGCACAAGTAGAGGCCATTCCCTCTTATCCTGTCACTTGTTACCTGGGAAAAGAGACTGACCAAGAAAAGGAAAAGCTGGAGCTTTGATGCAACAGCCCTCCAATAGAAAGCATCCACCTTCAAAAACCACACCAGGGTTCAGATTTTTTTTTTTTTTTTTAGTGTTTCCCCATCTACTCAGCTGAGAGAGCACTGGCCATGCAGCCCCAGGCACAGCTACTCCCCATCCAGACAGGATCATTTTGTCAGATCACTCCATAACCCCACAGATGTACTTAGGGCTTAAGAAAAATATTAAGTAAAAGCCTGCTACCATTTCAACTAACAGCTCCACTGTCAGAGCAGGTCACTAAATTAAGCCCATTAATGCCAGCTGTGAGACAGCTCTTCTCCCAAAAACAAGTTTCAGTTCTACTGTGTCCATTTATTTGTGTGACACTAACGAGGAACAAAGGGTTACTGTGAGAGGCCTGGAAGGCAGTAGAGAGGAATTTAAGTGCAAACCATCCTGTGGCACCACAGGCAGCACCACCTTCTGCAATGCCTCAATTGCCAGTCCCAGGTTTTCAGAGGCAGTGCAGGGAAAGGCTGCCCAGGCCCCTGCCCTGGGCTCACTCCCAGCAAGTCCAGTTTGACCATTTGGCTAATCCCCAGTAAGAGCAGTGGGATTAGTCCCTGCTAACCAAACACCTCTGGTTAGAGAGTGCAGAGCCCACAGCACCTCTGCACCTCTGTGAGTGCCAGAGCCATTAAGGGTTAGATTGTTTCCAGCTCATTAGGCCACAAAGCACTGGAGCTGGAAATGTGTTTAACATTTGCTCTCATAAGCTTATAGTAGCTTAAAAATATATATATATTTGACTAATAAGGATTTGTTGAATTGGGGTTCATCCAGCTGCCTCCTACCTCTGTTATTCAGAGCTTGACTCAGAACTGGAAGTGAACCAGGCAGAGATAACCCAGCCCAACTCATCCCAAGCCAAACCTCAAGCAAGACAAACCCACTCCAAGTCTGAACACCCACCTATGTCCCCTGGGGCAGTCTTACTCGATTTACATGGTGCAAATACACTTAGGAGAGCTTCTCCACCTTTTGGGAAGCCAGCAGGGAGCTGGGTATCTGTGTGCTGTGCTCCCTGCCTGGGGAACAGCTCCCAGGCTGACCCTTACAGTCAGCACTCCTCACTGCCACAGCCCAAACCCACAGCACTGACCTCCCCTGCTGCTGGCTCCCTGCTAAGGGATTTTCTCACTTCAGCTCATGCCCAGCTCCCTCCCCAGAGCAGAGGGGAGGTGTGATTGCTCCACTGGAGCCTGGCCCTGTTAGTGCCAGGGCAGGTGCTTTGTGAGCAGCTCTGGCACAGGCAGGGCTGCAGAGAGCTCCCTCTTGACCTCGCTGCAATTAAAATGTCACCGATATTAAACCATGGCATGCTCTGGAGAATACACAAATGGGAAGACACAGGGCTACAGCCTGAGAGCTTTAGCACTGAAATTGAGGGTTGGGAACTGGGTGGAATAAATGCCTTCCTGAAAGGGAGTCTGATTCAAATAGAAAGCAGCGAAACACTTCTACATCCTTAAAGCAACTTTTTGGTTTTCTTCTACAGACAGAAAAAGCACAGAACAAATAGAGGCACAGACCATGGGGATTCTACAGCATGCAGCAACATTCACTGTGCAGAAAAAACCTGCTGAAAGTTGGTACAATAACTCTGGTTAAATCCTCCTGGAGTTTCAGGACTCAGCACTGGGAGCTCAGCTCACTGAGCATTAAAAGCACAAATCATCAGGGCTTTGCAGAGATAAGCACAGCTCCAACTATCTCCCATCAGCTAGAGAGGATGTGCTGCTTACCAAGGTGTCCAGCCCTCCTCCCAGGAGGTCCACAGCACCCATCTGCATGAGGGGCACTTGGGGCACATTCACGGGGGGCCCCAGGTCCAGGTTGAGGAGGTCCCCCAGGAGGTCACCCTGGAATGGGATGACCTGTGGCTGCTCCAGGTTTGTGGCGGTCATGGCGCCCACGGGGCTGTCACCAGGATCAATGCTGTGGGAGGAGAAGAAGAAGAAAAAGCAGAAAAGACAAATATCAGTCTCTGGTCTCCAGTTCCAGGTTCCCAGCATGGGGAAACACAGCAAGAGGTGGCTGAGCAGCAGAAGCCAGGGAAAAGGGGGGTCCCAGCAGCTGCCACTGTCCTGCACCAGGCAGGGCTGTGGCACGTGGCTCTTCTCCACTTTGAGCACAAAGATTTGCCCTGCACTGTACCTGGTTTTCAGCCCAGCAAAGGGGTGAATCCTCACCTCGATAATCAAAACAGAGCCATGGGTACCATGTGGGCTACAAAACTGAAAATAAGCATTTCCTACCTCAGAATAAACCTGCAGAGATGATTTTCAGCCCATTGGGCCTGAGAATGACATGAAATGAAAACACAGGGAAAAAGAAATAATCCAGATTTTCTCAGAGATCTAACATTGATAAAACCCTTGAGCCCTTACTCTAACCAGTGCAAACTCCACCACTTCCCTCAGGTCTAGATTAATCACCTTCTCCTGACCAGTAACAAGGTCCATCAGTCTTTGCTAATTGAAAAACTCAATCTACAATTGATTCCACCTTCTATCAATAATTTCCTTTCCTCTGAGTTAGCAGGCACGCTAATTACTAGTCTAGAAACACTCATTATACAGCTTCCAAAATTTATCATCATATGCAGTCTGGCTACCTTTTTTATCTTTTATATTCACTTGTCACTGAATTTGATAACAAGGAGAGGGTAAAAAAAATAACTGTAGCTCCTGGAGAACTCACTACAATGTATTTATTCTTTAAATCCAAAGGTGCTCATATTTTAGATAATTAAAATCCATTTTATATCCTGTTTCCAGCAGTAACTGATAAAATTACTTCCAGCTCACATTCCTGCAGCCAGCAGTTAAGTGCACACAATTGCTGTGGGAATTAATGTCCTGACAAGGTGTTGAACACTGGGGCTGTTCTGCAAGCACTGCAGCTTCTGATTTCGAGTAGCCCAAATTCTCTTATCCAGCTATTGAGGGGAAAGATTCAGTGACAGAGTATAAGCTGCTCCCAATCCCAGTGCCAGGAGGAAAAGCTGGAGCATAAGGAGAGCAGAATGAATTAGTTACCAGGCAGCAGCAGGAAGGCTGGAAAGCTTCTTTGCATTAAAAGCCTGTGAGCCCCAATAGCACTAATATTAGCTGTCCTTTCTGCTGCTGCCTTCAGCAGGGAGAGTGCTGAGTGTGCTGAAGTATTCCTGAGGAGAGCTGGTGGCTGTGATCCACTCCCACCCCCAGCCTGGGAACACGAACAGCCTCTCTGAGAGAGGCACATCACAAACCACTCGGTTCCTTCCCAGGATATAATCCCTCTAACACTCCACCCCTTCAACACTTACTCATCCTTCTCCTGCTGGAGACACAGAAATCCCTCCGTGTCTTGTGTAACTGCTGCTGCCCCAAAGCCCAGCAAGGAATTAGGGAAGGACAAAGCTCAGTTGGTTTGTTTGAAAAAAGCAAAATCTCAGACTTCCATTTGTAAAGAATCTCTTTAAAGAGATTCCTATAAACAACTTTGCATTTTCTTTGAAAGAAAGGAAATTCATAAAGAATATGTGGGTTAAAAATGGCAAAAAGACTTGATACAAACTTTCCCCCTTCCAGTCTTGGGTTTGGCCATGGGAAATGAGATTTGGCCCTGTGAGTTCAGCCTCCAGCAGTTCCCAGATGCTGGAGTCACAAGGGATGCACAGCCTGAACCAGAATCAAAAATTCTCTGCAGCCACCTGTGAAACAGGGACTCCTGCCCAAGTCTAGCCAGACCTGCTTCTCCCAGGAGCCCTGTTAACATCCTCCCAAATTTCCCAGCTGAATTATGGCTGAGCAGGGGTGGTGGGAGCCACCACACGAGGAAACACTGCCAAGCCATCAGATTTCTCCCCCACCCTCAGGATACATCTGCAGCTCTGTGACACTTGGGCTTGCTGAAGAGGCAGGAACGTTTCACCATCTGTGAGCTGTTCAATGGGTCTTCCATCAGCTGAGAGCTGCAAGAAACCTGCCCTGCAGTGCTCTGAATGGGAAAGAAATGAATCAAAATGCCACGTAGTGTGTTCTGCCAACAGAACTCCTCCTGCATTTATACCAGGGAAGCAGCACTCACGGCAGTGCTGTCTTGACCCTCTTAAACCACAATCACTGTGGACATCTCCCCACTCCCATCTGCTGGTGCCATCAGCCTCTATCACAAGCATCAGCCACCAGAATGGTCACTGGAGTGTAGGTGTTGTACAGAAAATCACCTCACCTCACTGTTTGGAGTTATCTTTCACTGGACAACCTTAACTTGCCTTAAACTGATGCAGAAAACCCCAATAAAGGGGCCTCTTGAGGTGAGCTCCCATCAGAGAAGCCTGGTGTGCCATTAAACTAATCCCACTCATTTTTTTTAATATATCACTGCATCAGTATGATCAGTGTGCAGCACGTTCTGCTGAGCATCCCTCAGACCTTCCCCCGGCTTGCACTGCTGACAGAGGCCTGGAGGTTTGTTTTTTGGGTTTTTATTTAAGCAATGTTTCTGCCAAAGCCAGAAAATACTTAAGGCCAGCAGACTGAGCATAAGCAACGAGAGTCAAGCACATAGACATTAGATGTAAGAAGGTAATAAACTGCTCCTTCAAAAAGCTGAATTCTCTGAGCTAAATCCCCTAAAATGCTATTTGCTGTAGTGACCCAGAACAACAGGAAGGCTGGTAACACCAAAAACCAGCTCAATTTGAGACAAATCTTTGATTAGGAGAGGTAGGAGAGTGGCCACTGCTTTTCCTGTCCAACTAGTACATTTGTGCTTGCTGATTCTGGGTCAGTGCAGCCAGACTTGATTTCATAGGCAGGGAGAAAACAACTCAGCTTCCCAAAGCCAGCCACCACAGAAATAGCTTTAGTTGCTAAGAATAGCAGAGAAGTGGTTTCAGAAAATAGAAAAGAAGCAGCATCGCACACTGATTTATCAGTGCAACAGCAAAAAATAGCACTCCAAATGTCACTTTGGGAATATTATTAAGAGGTAAGCCTGGCTACTCTGCCTCTTCCTGCAAAATACACTCATTTTTGGAACTAATACCATTAGTGCAAATAGCAAAGTGTTCACCTGAATGAGAGACCATGGGAACAGGCCCAAGAGCAACACAGCCCCAGCTGGGACTGAGGCACTGCCTGCTGTTGCAGAACTAACCTGCTGCCAGAACTGGGATCCCAGGGAGGCACTGAAGCACCAGGCAAGGAGCCAAAGCATTTCCCCCACTCACAAAGGTCAGGCTGACCATGTCATACCACCCATCTTCTTTTGAGCCCTGACAGTGATAAGGTTTAGCTGGCCTTTGCATTTTCCTTGCTTTACAGGCACCAAGTCAGAAAGGGAGTCTTACCAGCCCTTCTCCATTTCATGTTCCAGCAGTGAAGGATCCCTGTGCTTTCCTGTTCCAGGAAAGTGATACTGCATTCCAGGAGACAGGCTCGTAAAGCTGAGCTGCTGCTGAAGCAAAGCTCCTACAAAATCATCTTCTGAAAGATGCCTGCTCTCACTTTAGTCCTCCTTGCACCAGAAAAGCTTCTGCTTTTCTACTCAAATTCACATTAAGAGCACTTATAACTGACGTCTTCTCAAAAAACATCACAACCTCTCCTCACACAGGAGCTTTGACACCTCTCATGTCATCTGACCTTGGAACATGGACACTCCACACCCAGGAATACATTCTGCATGAAACAGCCCCTTGAATGACCTGCAAACCATCAATAAAATCCCTCTAGGGTCCTCTAAAAGATCTTGGCACCTTTTGGACTGTTTGCTAGAAGGAAACAACCACCCCAGCCCAGGATCCCCAGGGCTGCCTGAGCTCACCTGCCGTGGTGGATGGGCAGGTGCTTGCGGTGGATGCCGTGGCTGCCCTCCACGAACGCGTTGGGTGGTTTGTGGTACACGGAAGCCAGGGACCCAATGTGGCAGATCAGCTCATCCAGCAGGGTTGGCTCAATCAGATCAGTCTCCTCAGAAATCAGTGGCTTTTCTGAGAGCACCACTTCCTTGGCAGTCACTGGATCCGTGGAAAGAAGGCGCCAGTAGATGTAGCCGCGATCCCGCAGGTCTGGGTTGTCAGAATCCTGAGACAAAGCAATGCATCACTCACAGGTCTGAGGTGAACTAATGCCTGTAATCACTTTATTCTTCTAGCAGTCATTCTGCTGGATTAAAAAAGCCCAACCAGCCAGCAACCACAGTCACTAATTTCAAAATGATGTTACAAACTGCTTATTGAGATGAACGTCTTAGAATTAAAAATGAGAACCAAAATATTAATGCTTGGCTTCCTGCTCAGCTGGTCAGGGAAGAAAAAGCCCAGGATTTACACCCCACAATTGCCCCAAACCACAGAGCTTCCAACTGCTTTGCAGACTTTCCTGCCACTAAGTGTTAGGAGAAATCCAGAGAAAAGTGTTACACACTTAAGAGCAGACACAAAATACTGCATTAATGATCCAAGATTCCTGGAAATATGATTTACACAAGGGCACTGCTGGACAAAAAAGAAGCTGCAGAGCCACATCTTAACAAGCCAGATTCTTTATAGCAAAAGAGATCTTATTTATCCTGCCTTTTAGTTATCTAATGAAGTATGGAGAGATGCTAATGATACACACTTAGGGTACTTCATCAGTTCTCCAGCTGTCAATAATACCCTTGTTTTACTGCAGATACTTTTGCCTCTGCATGAAGTGCTAATTATGTCTCTCCTCTTTGAGCAGCTCTGCCCAGAGCAGCAAAGTGAGTGGGGATGGTTTGCTGATAATGTTCTAGGGAGAGGGAGGTGCTGTGGTTTTATGTTGTAGTGAACCGTTCACGGAAACAAGAGCTCGGATTTTTAATCCTCACATCAGCAGAATAACAGGATAAATTTTATTTCTCTCTCAATAAAATTCCAGCAAAATATTGTACACTAAACCAGTCTTCCTCTTGGCAATTCTTTTTCTCTTCTGTGCTCTCCTTGCTGCTGCCCTGTCAGAACCTGCATCTGCCATCTGCCTCAAGACATTCTCAAACCTCTTCTCGGAACGAGACTGAGCTCAGCTCATTTTGCTTGTAAGGACCTAAATTAATCTCTCTGTTGTCTCACACATTATCTCTGCAGAGCTGGTTTTGTTTGATGGTAGAATTGTGGACTCTTTACATCCTTAGCAATCCCTCCCAGACTCTGCACTCAGGGTCAGGCAGGGTTTCTGCAAGGGCACACATGAAAGGCCACACTCCTACTGCAGGCACCCACAGACTCAAAGCTGACTGTTTCTTCTCACAGACAAAAAAATCACACTGGAAACCTGAAACAAGAGGCTCAAATCTCTCCCAATTTCTCTCCTAACTCTCCCCTCTCCAGGGTTTGCATGCACACCTGTGGAGCAACACCAATGAACCCTGGCTAGCTCAGCACCCCACCCGTGCAACAGCAATGGGGATGCAGAGGTCTGACACCTCAATTCCTGTGTTTCTTCCAGTCCCAGCTGCTCCACTGCTATTTTTACCAGTGCTGGCTGGCTGAAGCTGGCTCCTGCTACAATCACACCTGCAGTCTGCTGTGCAGACAAGCCCTGAGACACTCAAAGTGCAACAATACCTAAGCTGGGGAAAGAAACACACGTGTAATTACTCTCCCACTCAAGTGAAAAACAGCATGTCTACCTAGAAATCAGACCTTGAAGCATAAGGTTTTTCAGTGTTTTACAGCCAGTTATCCTACATTGACTTATTATTCATATAAAATACAAAAGGCCAGACTGAATCAACATTTGTGACAAACAGAGAGAAAAAAAACCCAGACGCCTTTTATATTCTGAGGGTGCCATTAAATGTTTTGTGACTCAGCACAGTGGGTTTTAGCACTCAGTACCTTTCTTCTGTTGGCTCAGGCAAATGATACAGCGTGCCCTTGGCCCACTCCTCTCTGAAGAGCAGCTCAGATCCTGCCTAAGAGCAGGTTTTGAAGCAAGAAAAGCAGGTCATGGGTTTGTAGCTGCTGACCAATGCAATTCCCCAAAGGAATGAATAAAAGTTTTAAGTGCAGTAAGCCCACAGCTGTGACTTCTTGCAGCAAAGAAGATCAAGAAGGCCAGCTGATGATTGACTCCAGGTTTTCTGCTCAGAAACAATCACAGCCCATTCAGCTGGCAGACTATTTTTATCACTTGACACAGCAGGTCTGGAGAGGAGCTGATTTTTTTGGGCACTTTACCCCAGTCATTGCAGCCAAGGAGTGCAGGAAAATCAGCTGAGCTCTTACCCACCCCTGCCACCAGGACATCTCCACCTCTGTCCTTTAGAACTACAGCAGTTGTGTCTGCCAGCTCAAACCCAGCCTTGCCTGCAGTGATCTGAGCTCATAACTCAGCACCTCATGCATAATGAATCCATGATCTTAACCCACTGCTACAGCCTCCAGCAAAGCTGCCACATTGCTTGACAGCATCCAAGTACCAAGGAAAAACCCCAAACTTCAGTTATTTCTTTTTCATAGCTCTGCTTAAACTTTGCTGTTCACAGAACAAAGTCTTTGCCAGGCTCTTTCCCTCTCTTACAGCTCCAGATGTTTAACTGCAAGCCACCTTCAAGAAGAAAGAATTTTGGTTCCTTGATACTTCTATACTGTCCCTAATGAGTGAATGGGGAAGGAATTCAGAAAAAGCAAGAGCTAGGAAGGAGAAAGCAGACTCCAGACAGTAACAGGCACAAGGCAGCTTTTAAAGAGTCTCCTTGGGAGAGAAAGGAGCACACCTGAATCCAATCTACTGCAAAGCTGCCTGGCCTGGCAGATGGGAGCCATCACCCAGCAGGCCAGCACAGTGTCTGCAGGGCTCTGGGTCACTGGACACCTTGGCTTACCTGTGTGGCCAGGCTGAGGACCTGCTGGACCAGCTCCTGTGTCTCAGAAGGCTTTTTCAAGAACAGCTTCACTATGGCAGTCAGGAGGGTGAGCTGCACCTAAGGGAGAGGGGCACAGGAGAGATGAGAAATTCATCCATTCAACAATGTCTCACATCCTTTACTCATAGAGAACATGGCTTCAGTTTCCTCACAGCATCACACTACTCCTTGCCAGTGAAACACAGTATAATGAGACTTTCCCAGACAGCTTCCTGAGCAGCAGGCTGAGGTTTGTGTCATACTGTGATGCATCCCATCACCACCTAAGCTCTGCTCCCCAGTACAGCCATTCCTCCAAGAAAGATGCAACCTCTGGAACCCCTCCCCCCAGTTCTGTCTTGTCCTTTCAAGAAGGGAATTTTTGGAGACACGGACAACAAAGCAAAACTGCAGATTCCTAAGAGTTTTATTTTAGCCCAATACTGAAGTTTTTATTGACAGGTGTTGTCTGACCACTACAATAACACTGACTGTCCCTCCCACATGAAACACTGCACATAAAATGCACATTGCAACTTTACCTGAGTACTTTCATCATGGAAACCCTCCAGGAAACTCTCCAGCAGCTCATCTGCATTGTCAATTCTTTCAGCATATTCACCCACTATCCAGATCATGGCAGCTCTGGCATCTGGCTCATCCAGGGAATCCAGGTTCTCACACAGAGTGGCAATGATGCTCTCATACCTGGTTTGTCAGAGTACAGGTGGATTGCTGGGGTGAACTGGACTTGTTTTACTCCATTTCTGCCCACATCATTCTGCAGAGAATCCTGCACTGAATTCATGTCTTGTATTTCTACACAACAAGCAGCATTTTCAATCAGTTATTTTTTTTTTTCTCCCAAAGCTGAGCACTGAGATCTCACAGGGGCTTTGCAGTTTAATTCATCAGCAAGACCACCCAGACATGGAGTTCAAGATAAAGCTGCCTCCCTTTCTGTTTGCTAACTCCAATATTTGATCCAAGAGTTCAAACCATGAGTCTGAATCAGATCCTGGACTGCTGAAGGCTTCACCCTGGTAACTCTAAACTGGGTATTACACTCCCCCCCAAGGCTTTACTGTAAACCAGAAAATATTCCACACTCATTTAGCTTCCCCTATTCCCATGTATGGGGACCCCCACAAGCAGGGAATTCTGAGACTGACAGCAGAAATTGCCAGGGAAGCCTGCAGATGGTCCCATATTTTTTTTAGGTGATCATGCAAGTCTCTGCTGAAAAACATTGCAGTTCTTTGGCTGAGGAGACAAAACCTTGCTGCAGAACCAAGAGAAGCTGAGTTTTGTCCAAGCCAGAGGGAACACTCAGTGGGAAAGGCCAGCAGTGCTTTGTTCAGCACAACTTGACTGGATCTCAGACCATGAACTTTCACAGCCCTGTAATTTCTAGAGGAGACTAAAACCAGAATAGCCTGATGCTGTAAACTTGGCCAAATTTTCCTCCTGGCATCCCCTGCAAGAGCTTTACTGGCTTTTGATCCAGGCTTCAAATATGAAGTGGAGGGGGAGAACAAACTTTCAATTCAAACTAAGAACAAGCCAGCCAGGCTGACACCTCATCTAGAGCCAACACCTGAATCCTACCAA
>VZTB01007322.1:116604-140941 GCA_013397245.1 Thryothorus ludovicianus
TTTCCCCCTCACACAAGGAGCAGGGGAGGGTTTCCCCCTCACAGGGCACAGCAAGAGTGCCCCAGCTGACCTGGGCAATGTTTGCTTGGGAGGCCAGGCGGATCATGATGTCCAGTTTCTCCAGTTTGACATAGATGGGGTCGTTGTACTTCACAAAGAACACTTTGATCTCCTGCTTCAGGATTTCAGGCCTGCAGGGAACATAATGTTGTGTCACTCAAAAGTGGTAAAAAAACCCGAACAATGTTAACAAAAGGCATGTTTTCTTTAGAAATCTACCCAAATATGAATGGAGAAACAGAATGGTGTTGACATTTTGCCCTGGTTGACCAGGGAGGTCATGGACTCCCCAGCCCTGGAAGTGTTCAAGACAAGGCTGGACAGGGCTCTCAGGAATTTGGAAGGTGAAACCTGCAGAGGAGGTTGGAACTGGACGATCTTTAAGGTCCCTTTCAACCCAAACTATTCACTAACTCTGATTTTATGCCTAGGATATACAAACATCAATTTTAAGAAAGAAGTCCGGATAAAAAGATTATTTGGATACAAAAATGTATAATTCAAGTCTTTCTACAGCCATATCTCTGTTTCCTCTATTCGACCTGCTGAACCAACCACGACCAGACAGACAGCAATATTTTCAGTGAAAGAATAACATCCTTATCTCAAAAAGCCTACAAATTCATTTCCACTTTCACTTGCAAGATGCCAGTGCACAGTAACTCTGCCCTAATATAATCACAAAGTGCTATCCAGGCTATCTCACCTTTCCAGCAAGGATCAGCAGCAATAAAACATGAATGTGGGAGCAAACTGGTGGGAAAAACCCCAACCCACTGTACACCAGGGTGTCACCAGCCTGGTGGTTCTGTGCTGAACAGTGACACAGGCACAGTGAGATCCTGCAGGTCACTCTGAACTGCTCCTGTTTACTATTTTGATTTATATAAGGCAATTCTGACTACTCATAATGAGAAGGTGAAGAGAGGCAGGTAAAGAAATACTGCATGAAACTGGTATCACAAGTAGGCTGTAAATCAGGCTGCCAGAGTCATGAGACTCTTTAACCTGGCTCTCAAGGGATCTGAGCCTGCATTAAAAGAAGTTCTGTGCATGTGGCAATATGAGGTCTGAGATAGCCAGGTGACCTTTGACAACACCCCCTGAGCCTTTACCTCTTCTGCACAATCAAGTTGATGTTCCTCAGGGCAACATACTGAACTTCAGGCTCTCCAGACAGCAGGGTCACCAGAGGAGGGGCAAGTTTCTTCAGCAGCATGTTGTAATAGTCAGAGTCCTTGGGAAGGAGCTCCAGGAACTTCATCAGGACCTTCACTGCTGACAGCACCACTGCTGAGTTGGCGTGAGACAGCCGGGGGGTCACCCGCTCACAGATGCTGGGGACACAGGCACAAGAAAGGGTTCAAATGCATTTCAGGATGCCAAATATTTCAAATCTAAATTTAGGAGACGGCACATAGCTGAAAACAGCTTCTCAGACACTGCTTGGATTTGGTTTTGTTCACGTTGAATGGGCAAAGTCCTGTACTCCTGAATGCAGCAGGAAGCAAACAAGGACTTCTCTCACAGCTTCAAGTTTCTCTCCTGCCACAGTCAGCTCAGGAACAATTCCACACTTCCTGCTTTTTCCTGGTGGTATTCTCTATTTGTGTGATCTTGTCTGTCACTTACAAACATAACTTTAACAGAAACAACTCCTGGAAAAACACTTTAGCCTCCATATAACCATTCAGAGGTGATACACGCTTCTAGCTTGCTTGGGGGGGTTGCTGTCATCTCAACAAAAAAAGATTTCTGTTCCTCTGAATACACAAGGAAAGAGTGACCTAAATATCCTCCCAAAGCTCAGCTCCACCACTTGCCATAATGGATCCTGTAATCAAACAGCATCCTAAACAGCCCATCCCAAAAAGAAAGGAAGTTTGGGTTCATATGGTCTTTCTTACAGCATCTGTCAAGTTTCTTCCCACTCCCTCCTGCATATTGCTAACCCAGAACAATCTTATTCCCATCTGTGCCTCCTGAAGTTTCTTTCCCTGCAAGATTTGCTTTCAGCCATGCTGGAAGGGAAGCAGCACAGCTCAGTGAAGAGCAGAAAAATCCAAGTCAGGGCTGGGGCACTCCCAGCTGCCTCTGCCCAAGGTCACCTGCACGTCCCAGCTGATTCCCCTCTCTGTGCCTCAGTTTCCCCATGCACAGGGGAGTGACACCAGCTGGAAAGGAGGGTGGCTGTCCCAGAGCTGTCTGAAATAAGGCAGACTCCAGGAGATAAACCCCACAGAAAGGAGTTCTTGCCCATGCAGCTGGACAAACCATTCTTCAGAGGAACTGCAGCTGAGGAGCCGGGACATGTTCACAGGTGTTCAGACCAGTGGGCCCTCTGACAGAGCTGGGGTAACACTGGCCTCACACCCTGGAGATCTCTGCAGGTTCCTAGCACTCATTAAGAGCTGTTTCTGGCACAGAAACAGAACACAAGGGGGAAAAAAAATCCCCAGAAAGGCTACAGGCAGGTTTCTGAGAACCAGTGCATTTTGTGCCTCAAAAAAAGAGTCAATGAAACCCATCAAATCCCAAATGGCCTGGCCAGGATTTTGTATGTGGGCTTGTGATCCTTCCTCCCCCTCCATCCCCACATCAGCTGCATTAAATACATCATCTGAGAGTCTCCCTGTTCCAAGTTAACTTTTCTGGCTGAATCCTTGTTTTCTTGGGAACACAATCTGGCTTTTTGTGATTCTGGAGACAGATGAGGAAGAGGCTTGAAGTGCACAAACTAACAGCCCACTACTCAAACCCTGAAGTCTTTCTATTTAGGTTTAGTCATTGCAGTTAAAACTAAAAGCACAGAGGTGAATTTGGAGCAATAAGAAAAATAATTTCTTACCTTTATTTTCACTTCTGTCATATCACTGACTACATTTCAGTTGGAAAATATTCCAGTCTCAGTCCTGTAGTACTTTGGAAACCCACAAACCTATAAAGGCTTCTTGCCTCTCAAGGTAGCAAAACCAAATAGGAAAGCTCAGCTTTAAACCAGAAAATCCTCCAAACAGTGCTTCCACTGTTACAGGTTTGGTCTTGGGCTGATCCCTTCTTAGTAGTGCCAGTTCCCACAAGAACCAGCCTTAAATAGAAAAAAAAGTTAAAAAAAAATATCTGGTTCTGCAGAGAGAAGGGGCAACTACCAAAAGTAGCTTTGCTTTTAAATCTAGGTTATCAAGCCTTATTTGTGCTGCCACAGTGCCCTGTCATTTCAGAGCTGTAACACCCCCAGCAGCCCCCAAGTGCCACCAAAACTCCAGCTCACCTCTGAGCTTCCCGGTCATCCTTGGGGTTGTAGTTGGACAGACAGTCCAGGATGAAGATCTGCCCCCACTCTGTGCACTCATTTAAAGCTGTCAGCAGCTTGTTGATGTTCTGAGGGTTCAGATCCAGCAGGTTGCTGTTGGGGTGGGACTCACTGATCTCTGACAGGGCGGCCACGGCGTTCGCTACCACCTGGGGGAAGGAGAGTTCTTTGTTAGCAGGGCCTGAGCAGGGACTGATCAGAGTTTGGGTACACACAGGCAGCAAACTGGAGCTCTGTCAGGGGCCACATCACTTATCTGAGCTTTCTGGGATGCAGTATAACCTCAACCTCACAACTCTGCACATGGAAGAGCTTCACTGGGAGGAACGGGGACCCAGGACAAGGACAGCACAAGAGACTTTGCTGTGGAAGGAGCTGGAGATGGCATCCACAGGGAACCACCACCCTGCCTCCCTGCAGGCTCCACATCCTCCCCCACTTCCAGGGGATGCTCAGCCTCACAGTCAAGGTGCCCAAAGCTCCAGTTGTCCTATTTATCCAGGAATGTGTGCCTCTTGCCCAATTTCCCCATGGCACGTGGCCTAACAGCGATACAGAAATGAGCTGGCAGGTGCCTGGCAGCCTCCAGCTCTGCAGGACCACTGGCAGGTCACACAGTTTGAGAGCAAACAAACAATTTCCCTAAAATGGGCAATTCCTGCTAAGTTTTTAATGACCCATATTTCAATTTCAGTCTCCAGAACATCCTTTTGCTTTATGGAGCCACGGTGAAAAAAAGCACTCCAGCACAACATCCTTGAAAATATTTCTGCTGCATTTAGGACTATATGAAGTCTTCTCTTTTCTAAGCACAGATGAAAGGAAGCACAGAGAGCAGGTCCAGGGTCCAGCTTGACACAAACAGAAGTGGGAGTGCAGCATAAACTTCTAATTCTTAGTTCCATACTCAAAATCAACAGTTATTCCAACAGACTCCATGGGAAATTTTTTTTTAAATAGAAGAGCTGCAGAATATAGAGACCAAATGGAAAATTTGCAGATGAGATTAAAGTCTTATTTGTTTAACTGTCAGGAAAAGGGATTTAAGCTGAGTTTGACACACAAAATTGAAATCCCCTATGAAAAGGCATTTTCAGGACATTTTACAATGTGCATCATGTCCAGCCCAACTCCCAGCAAATACCTGCTCAAATGAAGATTTATAGTGTTATTTTCTATGAGATTAAGGCAAAGAAATATCTTATCTAAAATCATCTGATTGTTTGGATGACTAAAGAGGCTTTTGATGCAGTACAATGAAAACAAGAACAGCACAACCAGAACTTTCCCTGCCTTGTTCCCATCCCTGCTTGCCATTAAACCAATATATTCCAAAGTCATTGCACAGGCACAGTAATGTTGATTGTTCTGCATTTCACACCTAGAGGTCAGAGATAGGATTTTGATCCAAGATTTTATGAATTTCATTAGATGAATGAACCTTCTGTCACCAAAATCATTAGCAATCAGTGCTGCTGTCTTCTTGTACTGTTTAAATGAGGAACTTATTAAGATAGGCTGCTTATTCTCCTCATTATTTAATTTGCCTAATTCCTGAATGATTAATGTGACACAGCATAAAACTGATATAAAAGATTTTTAATATCATTGTATTTTTGAAGCTTACAAGTGAAGACAAATCACAAAAGCCACTGAAAAGCTCAAAACCCTTATGATAAAGCACTTATAAAATTAAACCACTTTGGGAAAAAATTCTGAATAGACAAAAAAATTTACAGAACCAAAGCATCAGAGAAAGGGACCTGTCAGTTGTACTGAGGGACAGGAGCTCTGGCAAATGCACTCACACTGACAGGCACTTTGTTGCAGTAATTGATAAATTAGTAACTAATAGAGAATTTCAGAGTAGAAGTGAGACTGGAGAAGAACTCCAAAATCATTGAATCCAACAATTAACCCAGTACTGCCAAGCCCACCACTAAATCACATCCTCAAGTGCCAAATTCAGATGTTTTTAGGCACTTCCAGAATATCCTTAAGGCCTGTGCTTATTTTTCCTTCCTTGCAGGGTCCATGGAGTCTATCCCTGTGTTTGCCACAGGAAAAAGATGCACAGGAATGCTGCTTCCATGGGTGGAGAACAGCAGCTCCAATCCAGAGAGCAAACTGAGAATGGGCTTTTGCTCTCAGCATCTTTTGGGTCCACGTCAGCAAAAATGCCAGTGTCCAGCCCAAAGCTGAGGCTGGCACACCACATGGCAATCCACTCATCATTCCACTCAAAGCACCCATGAGGAAGTGGCAGAAGGCCAGATGGACTTGGGAATGTGGGTTGTGGTCTCCTTGAGTGTTAGAAAAATGACTGGGAGGGTTTGTGAAACATCTGGTGGCAGCTCAGTCCTGCCAGAGGAGCTGGGATCTACAATCTACAGTCCCCAATTAAAGCTGGTCCTCACCTCCCACCTCAGCACCACAAGGAGATAAATGAACAAAAAGGGAAGAAGAGAAAGGGTTGGGAATAAATGCAAACTTTAAGCAATATTTATTAAAAAATGGACTTGCTGGTGGTTTGCAGCGAACATATTGATGTGTTATGGTGCTGTGCTATGCCAACAAAAACAATCAGCATCTTCAGGGCTTTTCACACAGCCCCTTTCAGCACAGCTCTCAGGAAAGAGTCCAACACAAACACTGGCTGGAGCACACACGCTCACCTCTTCCCTGGCACTGCCACAGGCTCAGGCAGAACACGGAGCAGCACAAGGCAGCACTGCACAGCTCCAGCACACAGCTCCTGCTCTGCCAACTGCTCCCACCAAGTGGGAGGTCAGGGCAAGGACTGAAGCATTCCCCACTAAGAGTTCCCACTCAGGTATGGCAAAAAGTCCACACAGAACCATTCAGTATCAATTCTGGTGTTTCATCACCTGTTAACCCAGTGTGTGCCTTGGCATTCGTGGAAGTGCCACTGGAAATATTTAGAAAGATGGTTTTTGGCCAAAAAAAGAAACCTGCAACATCAAAGCTGAACCTTAAGCACGGCTGACACTTAGCACAGCAACACAACATCATTAAACAGCAGGAACAAAGTGACAAGTTACAAGAAGTTATTTTCCCTTTGAAATAAAAGATGATGGAATTGCTGAGGGACAAAAAAAGGAAGCTAAAGCTTTACAAATGGTATAGGACCAAGGAACTAGACAAGTGTCACAAGCTGATGGAAAAGAAAAACCCCTAAGTTTCTTCAACAAACAAAACATTCTCTGCTTTTCAAAACATGCCCCACGTTTATTTTCATGAGAAACCAATCAGTTGGATAATTTATCCCATAGACTGGAAGAAGCAGACTTAAAGTATATAAAACTAACAGCTCGTGCAGTCTTGAGTTCTCAAAAATAATGAAAAAACAGAAGTCAACCCAGTAACCACAGATATGTGAGCCTAAACAGCTAATGAACAGGAAAAGCTTTCAGAGCTTGAAATTCCAAGTTAACTCCACTGCAAAATGCCTCATTTGACTCACAATTAAGAATACCAACCATAAGCTAAGGGCTACCAAATGATAATCTGCCTAAAAATCCCTCAGAAAATAAAAATGCAGAGCAGATTGAAGAATTAATAATAATTAATAACAGTAACAGCTCCCTGGCTTGCTGATGTAAATCAGTTCACCCTGGGTACATGATGACATTATTCAAATGCAGCCACAGCAACATCCCTTTGGAGCACGGATGAGCCGAATGACAATAACCCTCCTTTTGGCTGGAATTTCCCAATAAATTTAGGCTCATCATTGGGATGAGGGTAACTAAAATCTCCCAGGCTCTTATTAAAAAACACCAAAACAAGCCCAAACCTCTACACTCAGAGCTGCATCACAGCTTTAACAAGAACCCAACAGTTTTAAATCCACCTCCAGACAAACTCCAGAGACCAGACCCGACCTCGCGGGAAGCTGCAGAGGTAGGAGCACTGCGATTTCCAAGTGATTCCTTCTGGCAGCTCAAACCTTCAGCTCAGAGCAAATGGTATAAAACAGCACCAGGGAGGGAAGGGGGTGGCTGCAAACCTGCGTGTCTGCCTGGCAGCCCACATGGAAAAGCTTTGCAGGGGCTGGGGGGACAGGAGGGAAGCTTGGCACATCCAGAACGCCAACCAGTCGAAGCAATCAGATTATTTCCCTAGCATCCCAAGCTAATTGGAAATTAAACCAAGTGTGTAATGGAGTTAATGAAATACAATGTTCTGCTGCTTGAAACAGGAACCTCTGGCTCGCCACGTTGCTAAAGTGAAGTGAAAATGAAGAAAAGGAGGAAAAATGAAGGGGCTCGGAGAAGATGCAGCGCTCCCTCCACAGCTGGAAGCTCCTGCCCTCAAGGGAGCCAGGCTCCAGGAGATGTTTTTGAGAATGGAGAGGTGCTGACACTTCAAAGAACACTCTGGTCTTGCAGGGTACACCCGTGTCATTAAGCACAGACACCCAGATGGGATATTCAGAGCATCCATGGATGGGTGCTTCATAGGGCCACTCGTTTTTATGACCACGCTGAGTGCCCAGAAGGTCCCTAAAAGGTGCTCTCCAGAGAACACAACCCCTCATCCTGCTCACATCATAATTTTATCTCCAAGTCCTCCTTACTTTGCCTCCCTAGAAACAGCCCAGGAACCATTAAAATTTCTTACTTTACAAAAGTAATTCTCCCCTGTGAGGGCAGTGAGGCCCTGTGGCTTCCCCATTCCTGGAAGTGTTGAAAGGGGCTTGGAACAACCTGGGCTAGTGCAAGGTGTTCCTGACCATGGCAGGGGATGGAACAAATTGAGCCTTAAGGTCCCTTCCAACCCAAACCCTTCTGTGATTCAATGATTCTATGAAATGGCTCATGCAAGTCAGAGAGCCCTTATGAGCCTCTCATACTGTCAATGCCTGTTTGTAAGTACAGATATAAATTAAACCTCTGGGAGACTCACACATTCCCAGCTCCTGATCACATCCCAAAAACTGCCTGGGTGGGGAAGACCTCCTGCCTTGCTTTTTGCAAGTGGGCTGAGTTTTTATGGAGGTGGCAATGGAAGGGAACTGTAAGTGTTGTACTTCCCACGGTGTGCTTGCCCTAACTGGGTTTTGCACTTCCCTGCAGAAAAATGGCACTTTGTGGCAGACTGGAACATCACTCCTGCTCTCATATCCTTGCAAAAATCAGGATGTGTGAGCTGTAAGGCAGGAAAACAAGCTTCCCCCAGCTGTTGAAACTCTTGTGGTAGGTGGGCAAGAAGCTGCTCCATCACAAGGGGTCTCTCCTTGGCACAGCTGAGCCCTCAGTGCAGGAAATTAAACTCCAAAGGAAGACACAGAGGGTCTGCAACTCCCTATTCTCCTTCCAGAAATCACTGTGGTGTGATCTCAGGCTGGATCAGGCACCTACCACACATACCAGAAACGTTTTGCTTCATTTTTTTGCAATTTTCCTTGCAGAGGTTCTCGTTGGCACCACCCAGTGGCAAATGGGCTGTCTCTGATCTGAGCTGAGAAAAAAGCATCAGCTAAGCACCAAATTCCATAAAGAGCCCTAAAAACTCGGGTGCAGAGTTACAAAACACCAAGATTATCTGATAAATGGTACTTGTCAATAGCTAGAAGTGTGTGTTCCAATGGAAAAAATAACATGTACACACATGTCAACAAAATTCCCAGCACAGTGATTGATGTTGGAGATCCTGGAATGATCTGTTCAGCAAAACTAATGCTTTGGAAATTAGGCACATACTGGTGGCTGTAATTGGAAGGAGGCAAGTCTGATGGATAAATTTGTCAATTAAGCTTTATAAATGAGGGGTGGGGGAAGACAAACTCTGGAATCATGGAAATTCACAAATTATCAAACTTCTTGCCTCTCTGCCAGCACAGGGAAAAAGCACAGGGAAAAAGCACAGCTTCAAAGGAAGATGCTCAAGACCTTCACACCAAAACCAACCAAACAAAACCCCAAGTCCCACATGCATGTCTGAAACTCTCTCAGATAACTTTAGGATGACAAAATATAGAAAATATCTGCTCATAAGTGAGATTTCTCTGCAGGAGCTCATTGCAAAGCCAAAGCTGGTTTCACCAGCAGAACAAGGGGGTCAGAGCAGGAAACCAAAAGCTGTGCCACCAATCACAGGTGGCAGCTCCCCCTTTTTCCCTACTTTAAGTCTTTGGTGCTGCCTGCTGCAACACACACAGCTGGTTTCTGCACTGCCAGGCAATCTCCCACATTTCCTCTCCCTAGCATCCCACCACACATGAACACAGCCATGTTTAGAGAGGCTCTTCCATAGCTTCTCCCCATCTCTTTCCCACTTTGTTGCTGCTTTTGGCTGCACAGTTTACCAAAAGTGTTGCACTTCCTCCTGGGCAGCCTCATGTAAACAGCAGAAGCATCCATCAGGGAGCTCCAAAGTGTCACCACCACTCTTCAACAGCCCCAAGCAACATTCTCATTCACTGCAACATATCCATCACTGGGTAAAAGAAATTCCGCCCACAAATGCCATCAAGTGTCTCCCAGAAGGAAATATTATCTCTACTTGCAGCACAAACATTATAAAAAACCCCAAACCACACACAGGATCAATTCAGACATGGTTGGAGGACTCCAAGATCCAGTCTGCATCTGCAGTACTTGGCTTGAAAAGAAGGGGGATGTTTTTTGCCCACAGGACAGAAAGGGTATCCTGGAGCAGCCCCAGGCTGATGAGATCCTGCAGAACCCACAGCTCCCAGCAATATTCAGCTCCATACTGGGATGTGGATTTTCAAGTCCTTACAACCTTCATGAGCAGGAATCATGAATTCATCCAGCAGTGACAGCTCACTCCTCCCACCAGAAAAAACACCAGCTGCAGAGGGAAAACACAGGGCTGGGAGAGTCCCCATGAGGAACAAGTGATCTCCTGTGCCCAGGGAAAAGGTGGTGTTTCACTCCCTGTTGGGTAAGACAATTCCCACTTCCCTGACTGCCTCCCACAAAGTCCTTTTAGGACTCAGGGGATCACCAGTTTCTCAGCAAGGGCTTCTTTCCTCAGCTTTGCTACCCAGAGAAGGATAAAATTCCTGCAGAGGACAGGCCCAGGAGGCAAAACAGCCTGATTCCAAACAGGCTTATTCCTCAGGACATCATCTCAGACACATTCTTCTTGCCAGCAGGAAAAACAAAAGGCAGATCATTTTCCTCCACAGGGTCATCCAGGAAGCTCCCCCACACACACCCTGAAGTTCTGGCAGAGAAGGAACCCACATTCCTTGCAGGAACAGCAGGAGAGACAGGAGAATACTCTGATTTATCTCTACAGGTTTTTAGTCTCATCTGGGAGCTGTGGAAACTCAATACTGCTGGAGGGAACTTAGATTAGATCAAGCTGGACCTCACCACCTCCAGCTGTCAGATCTTAGATTCCCTTCTTAGTGTGGTTAATGCTAAAGGGAAAAAAGCTCCCAGGTACCAGAGTTTAATTATACTCCACACCCTTGGTGCATTTACTAATCAGTTGTGTGATCTCAGGTTACTCTGTGCTGAGTCACAAGAGTGTTTCTCCCAATAAATTGTGATGTAGAGGGTGTAAAACACAGCACAAAGTCTGTACAGCCCACACACAGAAACACAGGAGCAGAACAGCCACACCTGAAAAATCTTGGATCCAGCATGAAGAAGGGGAAACGCTACAGGAAGGAATTAAAAATTGAACAGAACCTAGAAAATAACAAGGAGAAGGTGACATCAGTAAACTTAAGCCATGTGGATAGCAGAGAGATTGGCAAGGAATCTATTCCTTGGGTTAAAGTTACCTTAGAAGGTCAAAGATTGAAAATATTTGGAGAGAAAGGTTGCTCCATTCAAATAGGAATGGCTTCAGACAGATTTCCTCTCATGTTTTTTCTGCTAATATTTACATTCCTGAAGAAAACCAAGGGCAGGAATAAAAACCAGGAGAGAAGTAGTTACAAAATAAAGTATCTAAAGATAGCCAGCTTTCCTTCTGCTTTCAGCTGCTGCCATCTCGTGGTCTGCTCTCCCTCTCCTGGGCTCAGCATTTCCAATGCTCCGAGGAGGAGCAGTCATTGCATGTGATTCACAAAACAAGACAGCAGCAGGAAAAAAAAAATAAAAGAAGGCTTTTCCACGATTTTAGAGAAGCTCTGGCCACCAGTAGGTGTGAAACACTCCCACCTCTCTCCCCTCACTATTACCTAATGCTGGTGTGAAAGGTGCTCTGCAGTAAGAGAATGCACAGAAATCTCATTTTGGAACCATATTTTTGTTAGAACATGAACATTATGGGAGAACAGGCTTCTGAGTTGTACTATACCCAGGTTACCAGCAAGAGAGGTGCAGAGCACTGAGCAAATGCAGCAGCCCAAGGCAGCCAGGCCTCAGCTTTTTATTCCTGCAGTCCTGCTTCTGCTGAGCTTCACGTGCAGAAATGCAGGGTGAAAAAAGAAAGATTTGCCCTGGGAAGAAATGAGGGCCCCTCCATGGAAGGATCCTTTTCAGCAGGATCCCAACTGACACAGGCAGCCACAGCAACTTCAGACCCATCTGTAAAATGAGATTAAAGACTCCTTCACAATCAAACTTCTGCAGGGCAACTGAACTGTGCCCCTGTAAGGGGTTTTGGGCCATGGCCTGCAAAGGATATCTCAAATAACTCTGCTGACGTGTCAAAAGCCACCAGCCTACCAGAACCTCACCAGATACATCCATATCAATATACCTGCAAGTAGAAGTCTGAATTAATTCACCTAGGGGATGCTCCTGCACAAAAAAAAATCACTTCATGTGAACTAAGGCCACGTCCTGACAACAAAAAACCCAGATAAAGGAGAAAGAACCTTGGCTGTGCACCTATAGCACCTCAACAATGCCCTGAACATCCCCAAAGGCTGCTGGTTTATTAACACAGAATAATGCCATTCATCCAAAAATATAAGAAAAAAAAAAGAACAAACACACAATGTTTCTGACAAGGTCACCTCCAGCTTAGTCAGACACCCTTCTGATGAAGGTGATCTGAGCCCAGAGAAATAAGAACCCTGATCTCTGCTCAGTTATGAGGCAATTAGTGAGCCACAGACAGAGAGGTTCCTCCACCAACACCCAGCTAAAATGCTTAGAGCTTGCTCATGTGCTAGAGGCAACCAATTACAAAGCCATAATAAAACCCTTCCTGAAGACTATTTTTCAGCTGCAGCCTTTTTTAGCTCCTGCTCAAAATCATCATTTCTCAGAAGAAAGAACAAATGTGGATTTCCCATCTCAAAAATTCTGCTTCATTAAGTATCTAATGTTGCCCATTTCCACAAGCCATCAAAAGAGGAGAAACATTTATAATATAAATATGAATGAGTGTGGCTAACAGGTTGCAATGATTGAGATGCACCATTTACAGAGGAACAGGCCATCAGAACAGACCCATCTGTACCATTCCTTCCAGCAATCTTTTTTTTTTGTTTGTTTGATAGCCAATACTGATACACACATTCTATTTAAAAAGACCTTCCAGGCAGGACTGCATTCCAAGGAAAAATACCTTAATAAATATCAACTTGCACACAAATATAACTTTTCTGGCAAACACAATTCAAGGTCATCAGGAAGTTTCACATGGAGAAAGCAGAAATGAGGTGGATAGTTTGACCAAGAAGATGAACCTTAATTAGGGGTGGGTAACTCCTGTACTTTTGAGGGAACCACTGTGCTGCAAAGGCACAAATTTCAAGGAGGATCAACTTAACTAGAAGGAATGTCCTTTTCTACTAAAACTGTAATCAGATTAAATATTGTATTAAATCAGCAGCTCTAAGGGCCTCAAGCCTCTGATAAAATCTCTCCCCATGCACACTTAAAAAGCAACAATTTATGCCCCACTACAGTAAAACCTGAGAAACCAGTACACAGAACACAGCTACAGAATCCTCCCAAAGCCTGCAGATCTGAAAACACACCCCAGGCCTCTCCTTCATCACCACCACTCCCCCAAACTGCATTTTCCTGCTGTGAATCCTCAGTTTGGGGGAGAACAGGTGAGTACAACGTGAGGCAGGTACTGTGACCCTGCACAGCTTCAGGAGAGCTGTCCCAGCCCATCCCTTTGCCAGGGAGCCCAGGAGTTTTCCTGATTTTAGTTTTAATAGGAAGCCCTGTGCTGCTTTTGGAGGTTTATTTAGCAAATGGAGCACACACTGCCCTTTGGTATTTCTCCTCTTCTCTCCATTCATTTAAGTCTGTATTAAATTAATGCACTTTTTAAATACATATCTGTGCTCTCCTGTCAGCCAACACTTCATTTACCAAACCACTGAGATCAACAAGCACAAGGGCAAGCAAACCCTTGTTATTCCTCCTGAAGTACCACATCTTTTCAGCCAGAACTCTTCACCTCATGTCCATGGGGCTGTAATCAGAACAAAATCAGAGCTGGAAGCAAGGCTGGGAGAAGAGGAGGTTCTGTCCCTGACCTCCACTGCTGCCTGAGAGCTGCTGAACACCAGGGCCAGCATTGAAGTGGAACTAAAGAAGCCCAAGCAAGTCCTTTCAGAGGCTGCAAGGCACACCCTCCTCAGTGAATTGGAACAGCAGGTGCTTCTCCACAGGCCTCAGAGCTGCCTAGACAAAGAAAGCATCTTCAAGTAGTCATCAATATTCACAGAGACGCCTGGCATAAGAAAAAAAATCAAGGAGGCAGATAAAAAGAACAACTTGTAAAAGAGCTGGATATCAGAGAAAAGAAGTGTCTGTATCTCCTGAGAGACACATCACTCAGACTGCTGCCTGGGACAGTCAGACACCTCGAGTTCTACTGTCTCCAGAAAGTCTCTCAAGGAGCCATCAGCAGCCTTCACTCTCCTGCTAAAAGGGATGGCACCTGATCACTGCACTTGGCTTATCTCAGGTGCCCAAAGATTACAGCAGGACAGGAATTCTCTGGTTTGACTCATGCACCACACAAAGAGCTGTTAAACCTGCCCTAATAATGTGAGATTATTTCTAACCAGAGTCCATCCTCTAAAAGAGCTACAAAAGTAGCAGTCACATTCTTAAACTCTGTGTTAAACTGAGCTGCAGAAGTTTTCTTCCCTGCCAAGGGTCAGGATGATATTGGTATGCTCCCTGGATTCCAGTATTAATGAAAGGATGATGCAGTGGGGTACTTCAATTCCTTGGCCACCACCTTTTAGTCATAAAATAATAGCAGGAGACACCTGGCTTGGAAGTGGACCCTTCATCAAGCATAATTAAATGCTGATTTAGTAGGTAATTTACTCCTGTAAAATTCTTGGTCATGATCTCCACCTCTCCTCTGACGACTCATTTAACTTTATTAAAAACATTAGCATTGATTTTCTCCACTCATTACAAGCCAGTGGATTTATCTGCATTAGCAAATGAATTCATCCAAATTCTTATTCCAAGAAGAGCCAAAGCCTGCAGGAAAGCAAGAGCTACAGGCTGTCACCAAGGCAGCAGCATCACATATTTCTCACTCTTTTGACTCACCTGGCCAGGAAGTTACACTTTTGCAGCATTCAAGACAGGCAAAAGCAGATCAAACAAACAGAAGAAATTTCCTGTTTTCTGAGGCAACAGGTGTTTCTCTAACCAACAAAACCCTGTCACGTTTGTGATTACCAAACACAAACTCCAGCAGCGTGCTGGGCATACCTTACCATGGGATTGGAGTCTGCAATCAGGTCACGCAGGGAATCCAGGAACCCTTGGTCCTCCACCATCTGGGCATTGATGTCGTGCAGCTTGGCCACGCACACAGCTGCAGTTTTCCTCACGTAGGGGTCCTCATCCTTCAGACACTTGCGCAGGGGCTCGCACAGATACTCTGTGATTTTATCCACGCGGATGCAGCCCATGGTGCGCACGGCCAGCGCCCGGATCAGGGGGTTGGGGTCCTCACAGTCCTGCACCACAACACCAAAAAATCTGCACCAGCAGCCAGAGCCATGCTGCTCGTGCTCAAGCAGCATCTCTCTGATTGCATGCTAAGAGCCAGGCAATTGTTTGAGATCAGGGATAAAAGGGCGTTTGGTGCTTCGCAGAAATGTTTTACACTGTCTCAAGGTGTTTCCATCTTGGAAAATTGTCATCTGAGTGTCCCTTCATTCTCAGCACCCAAAATCTCACCACAGACTAAGTAATTTACTGATTTTCAACCTTCCTGGTTTAAGGCAGAAAGAAATAAATTGAGAAAAATCAGCAACTAAACACAATGCAACAGTCACCGAGGCCTATTTCTTAAAGGCCAAACACAAACATCCCTTAAGTTACAACACATGAAGCACTAAGCAAAAGCTACTCTAGAGGTGCTTTTCTAAAGAGGAAAAAGAAAAGGCAGACAGGAATACAACATTTCCTACTCCAAGCCTACATAATTTTCCACGCATCCAATCCATCTACACTTCTGACCTCCTCCAAAATCATCCTGCAAAAAGATGGCTACAGAATGACCTACAAAAGCATTTACCTTTCACTGTTCAAATTTCCTGCAGCTGAAAAACTACTTTTAAAGCCTGCAAGAGAAGTGACACATCCTACCAGTGCATTCCACACCTTGAACTGCTGACTTAGTGCAGGCCAGTGTCAACACTTGCTCTTCACTAACACCTGTCCCTCAGCTTGCCAAAAGGGACACCAGGCTTTCCTCTGGAGGGCAGGAGATGGAAAACATCATTCTGTTAGTCCATTCTAACAGAACCGTGCTTTAAAGACAGACAATATTCCTTCCAGAGAGGAAGAGAGGGACATCCTCCCTGACCAGAAGAGCAGAACTCTCAGCTCAGGTCTTCTCACCTCTTCCTGCCTCAAGAACCACAACATAAACTTGAAACTCAATCCCATTCCCCAGCATCTCAGACTTTATAACACTCTACCAGGAGTCTCAAACTTCTAAGCACTGGGTTTTATCTTGCACAACGTGGGACTGAAATAACATTTCTTAGATAAGGAGAGGCAACCTGACAACAGAACTAAAGGCAACCCAGCAATCAGGCTGTTGTTTTTCCAGTGAACTGTCTCAGTTTCACTAGAGATAAAGGCTTTCCACACAGAGCACAGCTGGAACATTCAAACAGGAAGTTTGATATCCATGTCTCAGATACTACAAAGGCTGAAAGATTAAACAGATAAAAATCTGTTTTCCAACACCAGAAGTTGGTAAAACAACAGAAGCAGCTTTCCCTGGAGCAGGCTCTCTCACAGCCACTTACAGGGCTGCTCAAGTCATCTCCTCTCCAACAGCCAGAAGGACGAAGTCAGAAGAAGGACCCAGATCTAGTGGATTCAGCACCTTCCTCTATGAGCCCAGCCCCAAAGGCTGATGGACAAAGAGATGTGCTGGCAGCCCCTGTGCTGCACCCTTTCCTCATGTGCCAGGGGAGCAGGTTACCTTCACAAAGCTGTTGACAGCCATGATGGCCATGTCTGGCTGGCTTTTGGCATAGTTCATCAGGTACAGGTAGACCAGCTTCTTCAGCTCCAGGTTATCAGTCTGCATGCAGTTGACAACATCAGGGAACAGAGAGCTGGATACACAACACAAGGATAAGCAAGGATGGAATCAGAGAATGGGATAGGTTAGGAAATGCCAGCAGTTCCCCCAGCACTGCCCCAAGTGCTGTTAAACACCTTCTAAAACTCTTCCAGGGATGGTGACTCCACCACAGCCCTGGGCAGCCTGCTACAATCCCATCTGAACCTCCCTGGCACGTTGTGAGGTTATTTCCTCCCGTCCTGTGACTTGTCACCTGGGAGAAGGGACTGACCCTCAGCTACACCCTCCCATCAGGGAGTTCAGAGAAGGTCCCCCCCGAGCCTCCTTTTGTCCAGACAGAGCCTCCCCAGCTCCCTCAGCTGCTCCTCATCAGACCCCACTCCAGCCCCCCAGTGCTTTCCTTGTCATGAGGGGCCCCAAACTGACCCCAGGATTTGAGGGTGACCTCACCAGTGCCCAGCACAGAGGGACAATCACTGCCCTGCTCCTGCTGGCCACACTGTTCCTGACACAGGCCAGGTGCCATTGGCTCTCTTGGCCACCTGGGCACACAGCAAGCAGCTCATGTTCAGCCACAGCTGACCAGCACCCCTAAGTCCTTTTCCACCTTTCCAGCTGCTCTTCCCCATGCCTGGAGTGTTCCATAGGTTGTTGTGACCCGAGTGCAGGATGTCCTGTCACTGAGCCTCACACCACTGGCCTCAGTCCATGGCCTCAGCCTGTCCAGATCCCTCTGCAGAGCATTCCTGCCCTCCAGCAGAGCCACACTCCCACCCACAAAATAAAAAACAGAGGTTGCATGCCATGCAAAGGGGATAGCAACAGTATCAAGGAAGCCAGAAAACCTGGAGTTCCACTTTAAGCACCCTGCTGTTTAATAAAAGGTCACCTCCCATTTCAAAGCAATTTGCAATGGCTTTTATAATAATCATTTAATCTCTTTTATGGCTTTAACACAGGAGGAGGTGAAAACTAATGCCACTTCCTAAATGTGTTTTAACTGGAGAGTTCACCAAACAAACAAAAATAAAAAATCTACCATGCCAGGCCTGGAAATTAACCCATAAGAGGAAAAAAGTTGCTTTAAAATGTTTTGGTCATGTAGGACACCTAAGAAGAACCTGCCAAATTTCAGACTAGCAAAGTCCAGAGTGATTAGAAGCTTAAACACTGACAAGCTGGGTTTCACTCAAATGTCAAGCAGCCATCTGTAAACAGCACTGCAGAATAACACAGGAAGTTACACAAAGATTCTGCAGCTCCCAGGTTTACTGTGGGGATCTAAAGGTGAAGAGTAAATCTACTGGCAGAAAAGATTAGAGTTTTTTTCCCTTTGCACTTTAAATGTTCTTTCATTTTGTGATGGAGTCATGATGCTGAATTTGCAAGCTTATATTGATTTCCGTGGCAACAGACCAGGCTGCTGTGAATTCAGAATTACTGACTCCCTGTGAATCCACAGCTCCAGCTCTCACCCAACGCTCCAGGAACAGGAGAAGCTGGAAGGGAGAAAGCATCCACTCAAACAGGCTTTTCTGGTTCTCTCAGAAAACAGTATTGGGGACAGTAAATGCCAGTGTCCTTGAGCTGCAGTAAGAGACAGGTTCAATTTTAAAATCACCCATTTTAAAATGTAGATTAAATTTATGCTGTGCCAATAAGGTTAAGGAAAACTTAGAACTACCTTTGTAACACTAAAACCCAGGAGAGCAAGCAGCAAGAAAACATCACCTAAAGTGACACACAAAATGGCTGAATTCTGGGTGTGTTTTAAATAAAAAAAGGCTCTTGGCACTGAGCTAAACCCACACTGAAAACAGTTGTTTCTCTTGCTTTCAGTGACAGCAAGGGGTTTGAGAAACTGTGACTCAGGCACAGCACAGGCAAGGACACAGCCATCCTCACCAAGGTGCCAAGGAGCTGTTCCATGGACATGTGCCACCACACCTGAGTCCCAGGACAACCAGAGCTGCCACAGGTAAGAGCTGCTTTTACCTGACATCCTTCCCCACAGTCATGGCTGCAATAACCTTCTTTACAGCTTCTTTCCTCTTCTCTTTCTTTTCATTGTTGAGTTCAGCCTTCAGTTCAAAAATCTCTCCTGGTAGAAGACAAAAAAAAAAAACAAACCCAGACTGAACCTCTCAGGAGAAGAGTCTTGTTTTAGGGATAATTCAAGAGTGAATTTTTGCTTTCTTGGCCTGTCATTCCCATAAAACTGCTCCAGCAGCACTCGGGAGCTGTCAGACCTTGTGGAGAACATGGTTCACTGAGAAGCAAAGCTGCAACACTCCAGGGACTGCTTTGAGTGCACCTGGCAGAGGAAAATGCCACGACAAGAACGGCGCTGCGTGTGGCAGCTCTCCCACTTCCAGGACACCAAACCACATCCCTGGAGCGTCTGTTTCTCTGAGGCAACCATTACATAACCAGCATGAGAAGATACTTGGAGATGCCAAATTCGTGCCTGCAAGAAACAAACTAAGCTAGGAATTCTGCCCAGACTTTTTAAGTTTTGCTCATCGTTGCCTGCTTCCTGAGAAAGCTGGAGTGGAGCCCAAATGCTGTGGTTTCTGAAACAGGACAGTGTGTGTTTAGTCCAGTGGAAAAAAGCTAAAAAGACAGAGCTAGCACTAACAAAAGCTGCATGCAACACAGCTTGCTTGGATTCCAAGGTTCCCAAAGCAGCCTTTTCCACAGCATTAATTCTTCCAGACATGACTGTGTAGAAAGACAGTTCAGGCTGGGTCACCAAAGTGGCAATCAAGTTTATAAAAGAAAGCAACATGTGCAAAAGGCTGTTTATCAGGCCTGTTCCAGACAGAGCCAGTGGTGTGAGAAGGATAATGCTCCCAACAGACAGACAGGAAGAACAGCCAGCAGCTTTCCCACTGGGAGCCACAGCCTGAGCACACAAATATCAAAATATCCCCAACAAAATTCCAGCACCAACTTTCCATTCCTACACTTGCTCAGAGCAGCAGCACTAATTAAAATCTGACACACAGAGACTGCCAGGGACTCCAAAAAAGAAGAGAAGCTGCTGCAGTGCACAGACCACTCATCATCCCTCCTGCCTGAGGAAGAGCCTGGCATTACTCACCCAGAGCTCATGCCCTGGAGCCAGCTCCAGCTCTCACCCAGCCCACAAAAACCTGCCTTTAGCCCTGAACTCCCAGAGCTGCTCCTTTGAAAGATGTCAACTGCAACAGCTTCATTTATGAGCTCATTGTGAGGCTTAATGACACATAAATAGATCAACAGTGTGGGTTTTTGCACTGGCAGGTATTCAGAGGGAGCACTCAGCCATTTTGCAAAGGAGAGGTTAATGCAAACAATTTTCCACATCTGCTGGAGAATGATCAGGCTTAAACTGCATTCAGCAACAGTATTTTGTTCAAGAACAGCTTAGAAAATCTGCCTGGGACAGTCTCAGCAGAACAAGCCCTGCTCTGAAACTGCTGAATGAGGAAAATAATCTCAAAAAGCCTTCCCAGGCTTCCCATTTTTAAGGGCAGCAGTTTGTCCTGAGGTGAGGTAACCACCACACCTGCAGTAAAGACAGAGGAAAGTCAAAGAGAGCACCTGCAGCTTTGGAGAAAATGGCAGCAGGAAAATCCATTACGTTTGCTTGATGCACATATCCAAAACATTAAACTCCTCACATCAGCTTAATCCTGTGATGCCCAAGTTAACAACCATCCTTAGTCTGGCACCTGTTAGCCCATAACCAAAACTTTGTCTCTGGTCAGATCGACACCCAAATTCCAATGTTTTGCTTTCTGATCCTTGAAATCAGCAATCTGGGTTATTTTGTGCATCATAAAAATGTATAATACCCCAGTTTTGTCTTTTGTCACCATGTGACCTAGTTTAGAAGTTTCTCCCTGGATGATTAAGAAGAGAAACAGGGACAGAGCTACCAGAAAAGCACCAAGTTCTCCTGCATGCAGTTAAAAAAGCTGTGAAAAAATAGCCACCCACCACCTCCAATCCACTGCACCAGCTCAACACCAACCTTTTTTATTGGTCGTGAAGTATTTGGAGTCCGTCATGGTTCCAGCTCCTTAAAACACCTGAGAATATGAAGGATAGAGAAAGAACAAGTCAGCTCCAAATGCTGTTTGGTGGCAGCAGGCAGTTTGTGAGGCAGGAACTCGGAGCAGGGACGGTTGGTGAGTGAAGGAGGAAGCAAAAGCTTCACATCCACGAGTTCCCCAATCTTCATCCTGCACCTGCTGCTGCTATTACTTGGCAAAGCCAGGGATTTCAAGGGCTTGGTAAAAACACAACAGTGGTGCTCAGCCCAGCTTCCTAAATTCTCAGTCTCAGCAGGCAAAAGGCATTTTTTGAACTCCTTCTAACCAGCAGATGCTGGTATGCTCTGCAGCTGTCTTTCCTGGGTACACAGCTTCATTTTCCAAGGAGAAGCACAGCCAGTGTCTCGCCTGGCAGTGAGAAGTCCATGTTTCAGACAAAGGAAACTGTCATCTCCCCCTAACGATATCTGCCTGTGCTGCATCTTGATGGAAGGCACAATTAACCCCACTTGCAACACCCACCCCCAGGCCTTTCATTCCTTTCCCTCCTTTTGTTCCCAGCAGATGCAAAACAGTGGTTTTTTTTTTCTGAAAAGGAAAGCCATTACTTTTCAGTTCTCTCAAGCTTGAAATTGAAATGTTTCTCTGCCAAGATCTGACATCCCACCTCTCAGACACACACACAAAGCTCATTATTTCAATGCTGCTGTGCTTTTTTATTTTTGTAGAAAGGGTGGGAAAATGCTGTTGGAGCAGCAAGTGCTCAGCAGAGCCTCAATAGTGGTCTCACCAGCACTCCTCTTGCTCCACAGAACTAAATTAATGTCTTGGAATACAGGGATTGCCCAAATATATGTGGATATCCATCATTTTATTCTTACTATTGCTAACTCTGTGACAAATATGAAACAATTTTCAAAATAAGCAGAGGAGTGGGCAGTTTTACTGCTTTGGATGAAAGTCTGTATCAATGCTAGGAACTATGACCCCAAAACCATCTCAAAAAGGAATTTATAATTTATTTTTTCTATTTTTTTGCCCCACTTCCCCTTTTCTTACACATCCTTCCACGACTTTAAAGGCTACCAGCAAGGCAATAAATCATCTGTTCCCTAAATGCTGCCTGTCTTGCCTCTAAACCCTGCAGGTCCTGCTGGCTCAGCAACAAAAGGACCAGCACAGCTTTGAACTCCAGGACTGCCCAGCAGTGCACTCAGACTGCTGTTCCTTAACCCTTTCCTTCCTCATCCCTTCACCAACCTCAAAGCCATCACCATCCCACCTGCCACCACCCACCTGGATCAGTTTAAAACCCCAGCAGGGGAATTCCCAGCAGCTGCTGAGGGGTAATGCCCCAATTTCCCTTTCTCTTGAGGTCACTTTGTCCAATTGCCAAACATCTGGATGAGGATCAACCTGTTGCTTTTCCCAGTTTCCACCTCATCCCATTAGGCTGAATTACTGGGTTTGCTTTGATTTCTTTCCCTTTCTGCTCCTGCCAAGCCTGGAGACAGCTCTGGAAACACATTCCTTGTGCAGAGAAGGTTTAACCTTCTTCCAAAACAGAGGCTGGCTTGGGAAAGCCACACGAGCCTCAAGGAGTGCAATTTTTCCAGCAAAAATTGCAGGAAAAAATCTCACAGCCTCCCCTCTCCTGAAAAAAGAGGCTGCTGTGGAGCTTGTTTAGTAATTAAAATCAGTCTGTGTTCAGCTGCAATGTTATTGCTGACAGAGTCCTTTGGGTTTGAGCTCAGCTTAAAAGGAAGACTTAAAATGTTTTTCTCTGCGAGAGTATTTGGCACAGTGCCATGCAAAAAGCACTGAACGTGGCCTCGATGTTCTTTGTTTGCATTATGTGGGGATTTGTCATCCAGGGTCACATCTCAGCTGAGCTACTCTAATACAGCTTTAACTGGGGCCAGAGCAGCAGATTAGAGAGAAAATTGAGAGGGGAAAAAAAAACCAATCCAAACCCCATAAACATCAGCCCAGTTGCACAAAGCTACACACAGAGAGGAGGGAACCCTGCTGAATTTCAGAGATGGTCATTAAACCCCAAGTGCAGCACATTTTGTTCTTTTTCTCCTTTCAGACATTGTTGTTTTTCTCCTTTCATATACTTGGAAACACGAAGAATCCTAGAAACACTCAGACAGGGCCAAGCACAGCTCATGCCTTTCCAACCTCTTTTGACAGATGTAAATGAGAAGTGACTCAGGTCAGCAACCAAACTGCCCTATCCCCAGTGCAGCACAGGATAAAGCTCATTTTCTCATGACCACGCAGATTGCTGCTTCATGTGTGTCAGAGCTTGCTTTGCACACTGTTCAGAGACAGCCTGCCAGCAGCACTGGGTATTATCTCATCACTAACAATCTCAGTATGCTTTACAGCAAATGGAACCAAAACAGATATTTAAAACACTGCTGTTTGTGTGACTGAAGAAAATGCCAGCTCCTTGTACACAAATCCAAACCGAGAACAGCCAAGGTAAATTAGAACATCATGAACAGCCTTGTATTCTCAGAAGAAAAATTTACTTTGGACTCTCCCCTCCCCACTATTGTTCTGTGCCCAGCACTTGCTGAGATGGAAACAGGTAAGAGGTGCAAAAAGCTGACAGCAAAAGGCTCCTCCTGATCCAACCCCAGCAAACAAGAAGAGATGAGAAAGGAATGGCTCCAGAAAGCTCCAGCAATGTTTAATGCTATAAACAGTGGCTTGACATTTCAGTGTAGACTGAACCAAAGCAAGATAAGCCTCCTCAGCCCAAAACCACACAGAAAACCTGGCCCTGTGTCTGCCCACACCTGCCTGACCCCACATGTGACTCCAGCCAGCCTGACCCACTCCCCAGCACTGATCTCACTCAGGAGGGAGGCAGGTTTAAGGGCCTTGGGATTGAGCCAAGCCCCTGGACATTGAAACCATCAATCCCTAAATCTCTCAAGTGATCCCTGGTTTAACTCCAGTGTAAGTGGTGCCACCCATTTTTCCTGGAAAGCCTCTCAAGGAGCTGTGTGACAGCCCAGGTGTGGCCCAGGGCCACTGGAGGAACAGGAAGATAAACAGGACAACGGAACGTGGATGGCAGAGGGAGAGCTGTGCCTGCAGCCCTGAAATTGTGCTGGAGTAGGGATTTTGTTTCCACCCTGGGGACCAAACACTCCCTTGGTGGTCCCCATTCCATAGATGCCCCATCCCAGCTTTGCTGCCAGCCCCTCCCACACCTCCAGCAGGACTCCCAGCACCCACCCACACCCCAAACTGGCACCCCAGTACCCCCTCAATCCCCTGCCCACCAGCCCTCCCCCTCAGCACCACGCCCCAGATCCCTCCCAGTACCCCCCAGTCGCAGGAGCATTCCCCACAAATCCCAGTTCCTTTCCCCAGCACTCCCAGTCCCTCTCAGGGCCCAGCCCTT
>VZTB01007322.1:141566-170277 GCA_013397245.1 Thryothorus ludovicianus
GAGGCGGGGCGGAGCGGCTCCCGGGGCGGGGCCGAGGCGCCCCCTGGCGGCGGGGCGGAGCGGAGCGGCGGTGTCATGGCGGAGGTGGGCGCGCACCTCACGGCGGCCCCGGCCGGCGGGGACCGGCCGTCCGTGTTCGAGGCGGTGGCCCAGGACAGCCTGATGGCCGCCGTGAAACCCGCCCTGCAGCACCTGGTCAAGGTGAGGGCGAGGCGGGAGAGGAGGGGGGCCGGCGTGTAACTCCGGCCGCGCTCCCAGTTGTGAGCCCCTTGGCTTGTGCTGAGAATTAGAGCAGTCGTTTATAGCTGCTGCAATTTCTAATTTAGCGCTTTACTCCGCTTTCAGGTCCTTCCCTGTGAGGGCCGGGAGGCCTGGCACAGGTTGCCCGGGGAATCTGTGGCTGCCCCGTCCCTGAGAGTGTTCAAATCCAGGCTGGACGGGGCTTGGAGCAGCCTGGGATAGCAAAAGGTGCCCCTGCCGTGGCAGGAGCTGGAACCAGCTGATCTTTAATGCTCCTGCCACCCCAAACCACTCTGATTCCTCCTGTTTTATTTCCCTTTCGCAACAGGTGCTTGCTGAGTCTAATCCTGCTCGATACGGTTTCCTCTGGCACTGGTTTGATGAGATCTATGTCCTTCTGGATTTGCTGCTCCAGCAGCATTACCTGGCCAGGTGCAGCGCTTCCTTCTCTGAGAACTTCTACAGCTTGAAGAGGATCCCCATGGGAGATGGCAGACAGCCACCTCTGGCCACAGCTGGCCTGCCAAAGAGGCAGCACTGGAAATCTCTGCTCCTGCTAGTTCTTGTTCCTTACCTGAAAGGAAAGCTGGAGAAACTGGTGTCCAGCCTGAGGGAAGAGGATGAATACTCCATCCACCCTCCCTCATCATCCTGGAAGCGCTTCTACAGAGCCTTTCTAGCTGCCTACCCCTACGTAAACATGACCTGGGAGGGCTGGTTTCTTATCCAGCAACTGTGCTACATCCTGGGCAAGGCTGAGCACCATTCCCCCATGCTGAAGCTGGCTGGTGTCCGCCTGGTCAGGCTGACTGCAGAGGATATCCAGGCTCTGGAGAAGAAATGGGCTGAAACCACCTCAATCCAAACTCACAGGTATGGCAGAACCTGGTTCAGCTGTTGCTCTCCAGGGGTTTGCGTGGGTGTGTAGATTTACAGGTGATGCCGCAAGTAAAAATGCCTCCAAAAATTCAAGATCTAAGTTCATCCTGACAAAATGTGCTCCAAAAAGGTGTATTGTGAGTGAAAATAAGGAAACCAGTAGCAGGGATTAGCTTGAAACAATCTTGTAGTAATAAAATTTCAGAGTTTGGGCATGTTTTTGGGCATTCAAGCCTTTATCCTGTTCAATCTTCCCCTGTACTTTTCTAGGAAAGGAGGGGCAGCAGTTGCAGCAATGTTGCTGAAAGGATCCAAACTTATTTCTTTGATTTTCCTAAGCAGCACAAAGTCATGGCCACACTGAATACCCTGTGAATGGTGATCCAGGAGTGAAACACTCTGTGGACCAGAATCCCTTAATCCAAATTCTTCTGATTTAGACTTCTGAAAAAAAAACAAGATTTGGATCTTCCTTACAATAAAAAAAAAGAATTTGAAACACCCTAATAAGCGCAAACATGAGACACACTGACTAACTTAGCACTAAGGAGCTGTGTGAAGCAGTCCTTCCCCAGGTGCTTTTCCCCATGGTTTCTAGATGGATAAATGCAATAGTAACCATCTCTCCCTGCTTCCCTCTGCCACAGCTTTTCCTCACGAGTGCAGTCAGCCCTGAAGAAAGCTCTGGGCAGCGTTGCCTTCTCCCTGTCCACCGGCCTGTCCATCAGCGTGTTCTTCCTCCAGTTCCTGGACTGGTGGTACTCCTCGGAAAACCAGGAGACCATCAAGTCCCTGACAGCACTGCCCACCCCACCACCCCCCGTGCACCTGGAGCAGGAGCCCAGCTCAGCCCTGCTGCCCAGCCTGAAGACCGTGTGCCCTCTGTGCCGCAGGGTCCGTGTCAACGCCACGGCCCTGGCCACGTCCGGCTTCGTGTTCTGCTACCGCTGCGCCTACAGCCACGTGAAGGCTCACCAGCGCTGCCCAGTCACGGGCTATGCCACGGAGCTGCAGCACCTGGTCAAACTCTACTCCCCTGAGAGCTGAGGAGCCTCCAGCCCCTCTTTCTACACCCCACGGGGGGTTTCAGAGCGCCGCAGCTCCTCAGGGAGCTCGACAGCGCCTTTGGACTCGGGGGTTCATCGGCTTTGCGCGTCCTGGCCAGGCTCTGCCCTTTGTTGATCAGCTGTTCAAACATCCTGGTGGTTGCAGAGGGATCACACAGCCCCAGCCTGGCAGCCAGCACAGAAATGCCTTAAAAGACCAGCTGAAAGGGAGGAAATATTGATTTGGGTAAGGGGAATGCAGGTGTGAGGATGGTGGTGCTTGAGGGCATGAGCTGGCAAATTAAAGAGGGAGGGAAATTCTCCAGGCAGGCTTTTCTTCCCTGGGCAGCTTCCCAGGCCCTCGTGCTGCCCAGGGTGAGCTCTGGCTTTGTCAGAGGTGGAGACAGGCTTAAACCTCTGCTCTTCAGCCTCCTGCATTTTCAGGCCCTTCACCTTGGAATTGAGAACATCACTCTCCTAATTCCCATCAATGGTTCTAAATTAAGACTTTTGACTTTTTAAAGGAACAAGATGGATGAGAGGAACATGACATTTTCTGCACAAGAGAGATAATGGCAAATCAGGTTAAAACAAACTGCCAGCTGATGAGAGGGGTTTATTGTTAAATAAGTCTTTGCATTCATTATTATCTGCTTTTATAAAGCAAAATTATTTCTTGATTTAGAACGTAATTTAATTCTTTTCTGGTTATTGGAAAATCAGTTTGCTCCTCTGGGGGCTCTATTTACATAAAAGAGACAAGACTAAAGCTGCTTTCATCTTTCCATGTGATGGTAGTGGATGTAAGATTAGCATTTTGTAGGCTGAGAATCTTTAATGTCTGAGCATTACATTGCAATTATTCCAGTCCCAGCCATGTAGCACATTCATATCAGAACAAAACATCCTTCCACTGAACACAGGAGGAAAGAAAACCTGTGTGACATGGTTGGCTCTTGCTTGACACCGGATTTTTCAGGATGGAATGTTGTTTTCCTGACTCTAGGGAGCAGCAGTGCACCAGATATCACGGTGTTATTGCCTAGAGAATACAAGAGCAAAGTTTGCTGCACAAAGTACAGGACCCCACTCTGGTCTGTCCAGATTAAGAGATACCTTCTACCATTTAATCCACTGAACCAGGCATCTCATTTTCCCTCCATTTCAGCTCTGCTTCAGAAGATAAAAATCTGCAATATCCTTCACCTGTAAGCAAGAGGGTAAGGTTATTGAATAATGTGGAGAAATGCAGTAATTTGAATCTTCCCCAAACACCTAATAAATGAGATTTATTCCTGATGCTTTATTATCTCTGTTCACCTCCCTGACCCTTCTACCTGTGCCACTATGGAATAATAATAAAAACTGTCTCAATTTCTCTCTTCTCCAGTATCTGTGGGACCCATGAAGATGCTTCTCTTCCTTTAGAGAGCCAGTAAGAACAGACACATCTTACTGGAAGACAAATCGCATTGAGATGAGATTTTCTGAGGTTCCAAATCACTTTTTACTTTTTGTTAATGTCCTGGTGACTCCAGTTCAACAGCTCATCTAAACAAGCATTTGACTGATGATTCCTTTTCAGGATAGGCTTATTTTCCTTTTATCTTTCCTATGCTTTCCAAGTTGTCTGCTGCTCAGGGAGAAGCTGGGCAGGCGTGGGACACTCACCCCCCAGCACTGCAGGGCTCTTGGGGTGCTTCAATCTCCCTTTAACACACAACAATTACCTGATCCACACTGCTCCAGGGCCTCTCCAGCTCCTTCTCCCGGGATTAATGCCTCCTCCCCTCCCAAAATGCCCACCAGCTGCCTGCCTGCCAGGCCCTGGCTGCTTTCCCCTCCTGCACAACACTCTGTCCCTGCCAAACTCGGATTTGGCCAACTCCAAGACCTGCACAGAACCACCCACATGGAAGCCTCCGGGTTCTGAGCAGCTGTAATTAGTATTTTACACAATCAATTGCCCTTTAAAGCTTAGCCGAGTAACAAGCAAACCCACCATGGTGACAGGCTCAGCAGTTACCTGGCAGATTTTGTGTTCTTGGAGATGGCTGCAGGATGCCAACTTGGATTTGACTCCTTTGAAATTGTCCTTAGAAGCCAAATAAATACTTATTTGTCAGGTTTCTTACTCTAAAACAAAGCTACAAAACCAATTTGGGTTATAGAAAAATTCCCATTTATCTGCTTTTTAACTGTTCTTAAAACCACGATGGGCTAAAGATTGACAAGAGAAGTGTTTTCAGGGAGCACCAACTTTATTAAACCAACCTTTGGACTTACATACTAATTTGTGATTTCTGTAGAGTCATGTACCACATACACCCTCAGGATGCTTTGGTGTTGCTCTGTACAATTTCATCAGCATTAACACCAGCACTGGAGTTGTTCAATATCCCACTGCCAGGACTTGACTTTGCAAGTCTTTTCAAAATTCTTCAGTGACAGCTCATCTAGGCAGTGTTCAAACATCAGAGCATGAAGCCACTGAGGTTTTGCTGCTTCCTTAACAAAGTGGCTTCTCCCATTAAGGGAAAACCACTATAACATACTCCTAGGTGTATACTCCCCATGGATGCTTCCTTCTCCACAGAAAGAGAGAAATCAATATAAGGATGACATCAGGACCTGCGAAAGAGAAAAAAAAACTGAATTAGAAAATTGCCCCATCTCTTTTCCTGGGCCCTTCCCTCAAGCCCAAAGGGGTTGCACTTCATTGAGAGTATTCTCCTGGCTCCCTGCTGGCAGGCACTAAATGAGAATACGGCTGAATGAACTGCTAACGAGCTTCTTCAGGACAGACTGGAGTCCGCACTGCACTTACAGAGGAGACACAGTGGCAAAGTATCTGAAGTTTCGTGCCACCCACAGGAGAAAACTCACACCCTCCAACGCACTGCAAGCTCACACTAATTCTGCAGCAACAGGTATTTGGGTTACTTTTCAAACCAAGGCTTTGTTTTTCTGCCGTTAAAAGAAATTGCTAAAAATTCTTATTTTTTTGGTTTTTTTTTTTAGGGTGCATCAAAGTTTCAAGAACAGCAAAGCCGTTCCCTACAGACGAGCTTAGCCTAAAGTAGCTCAGAGAGAAGATTAGGTGATCATGCCCTGGTCAGAGCAGAGACACGGAGTCTCGGCAATACCAGTTCAGACTATACTTCGCTCATCATTGCTTCTGGGCAAATCTATTTGTAAGGAGCTTGCTCCCTAGCGAGGGCTGGGAGGTTTCCTCCTCCATGTGGAGCAGGGCAGCACAGGGACAGAGATCCCTCCTACAGCCGAGCAGGAGCTGCAGAAAACAGGTCACAAAGTGGCACTGCAAGGTCAGGAGAGCCAAGAGGCAAACCCAAGAGGCAAAAACCGTGTCATACCTATAAATGCTGCTGTAATCAGCGTCTCTCCAAGGCTCCAGAGGCCTGTTTGGATCCCTCACGCCACACGTTTGCATTCTCTTCCCATCTCCTTCCCTGTATCCTCCCCAGCAGCTCCCTGCAGCTCTCCAGTCCCCAGTTCCTCTCCCCGTGCCCTCCCTACCTCAGCCTCACATCCCCCAAGCTCGCAGATATCCTCAGTAAACCCCACATGTCCTCCCCCTCGGCCGGCTTCACCCTCTTCAACCAGCCCTTTCGCGTCCTCTCACCCTCCCTGCCGCCGTCCCCACACCCACCGAGCCCTCAGCTGCCCCACCGCGGTCCCGTATGCTCTGGAGCCCTGCTGCCCAGCCCCGGTGCCCCATATTCCGTGCCCCATATCCCGCGTCCCCCGTCCCCTGCCCCTCACGCCGCTCCACTCCCGCAGGCCCGGCCGCGCCGGGGCGGAGCCGCCCGCTTTAGCCCCACCCCTCCGCTGGTAACAACCAATCACAGAGCGCGGCTCTGCCGGCGGGGCAGCGGGAGCCAATAGGAAGGCGCGTTAGAGGAGCAGGGGGCGGTGCCAGCGCTTCCCGCCCTGAGGGAGCCTGAGGGCGGCTGAGGGAGCGGGCGGTGTCCGTCGGTGTAAAACGGGCGTTCCGTCTGTATTTTGCTAAAAGAAATGCCAATAATTCTTTTTTTCCAGAAGTTATTTCCCCACTCATCTTCAGCAACAGTCAGTTAGTAGAACCCAGTTGCTCCAAAGAGGAGCTTTAGTGGGAGAAAGGAAACTGTGCCCTTTTTTAACACCAATGGCATTTTGTCTTGGTGTCCGATGCTGGCTTGGTGAACCTGTATAGAGTTAAAGTTCTTTGGAAAGCCAGATTTAAAAACAAACCATATTTCCCACACGGAATGTGGCTCCCTCGCTTTGAAAGAATGATATCCCCCTGCTGTGATGATAAAGCACCAGTGATTTAACTGCACGTGATTACATTCATGTAATACAGCTGGAATCATCCTCCAAATAAATTTGCCTTTAGATTATCAAACCCGTTCGCTTAAAATTTTCAATCATTTCCAAATTCAGGACACTAGAGGCACTTGAATTTTTTTTTTTTCGTTAACATGCAAGAAAAGACTATCCTCATGATTCCTTTCATAACCCCAAACCCCACCATTTCATCATGCTATGCCTATTGTGAAGATCACTAATATTTAGTATGATCAGAAATATTTTCATGTGTTTGAATTAATATTTAAATCATTATTGAGTAAGATTATATTTATTATGTGCTTAGGGACTTTCCCCCAGTAATTAAAGCATTAGTTTGTGATTTCTCTATTGTCCTCAGCCTGCATTAAGAACCTGTGCTTGAATGAAAATATTTATGTAATGAAGTTTAATGTGATGACCCACTGGGTAGGTTGCTTCTCATTCTGGTTTTTTTTTTTTTCATAAATGTGATATTTTCAGCATTCCCTGTGCCTTAGTGTGACACCTTTGCGGTGACTCTGCTGCATTTGGGAGCACTGCATGGTTTGCAAGGAGTGAAAATTCAACTTTTGCTACCAATTACTCAATTTTTCCAGGTGAAATGCAAGACTGCAAGTGAGGATTGCCTTATATTCTCCTTTTGCTTAATAAAATCAGAGCAGGAATTCCACATGGAACAAAGTAGTGAATTTATTAAGAGTTCATCCACCATCCTCACATTTTGGCACACAACTTCCAATAAATGAACAAAAAAGCACACAGCTAACATCCTATTTTCTGACTACAGAATAGAAGGCACTTAACCCTCCCTGTTCCACCACTGCTGGCAATTCCAGAAGTACCAGGAGCTGGAGGTGGATGCAGAACTGATTTCAGCTTTGTTGAGTTTCCTTCCAACAGCCTCCTGACACATCTCCAGCCCAACCAACTCTTCTACAGCTGGGCCTTGAAGCTTTCCTCATTATCAGCTGAATGGGGGCAGAGAAAGGATTTACACCATCTGGGAATTACTCAGATGGACACTTCCCAAATTTCCCAGGCAAATTCTCTCCTTTTCCTCATACAGCTTATGATCCTCCAAAGCTATCCCCAGACTATTCAGTGCCTTGACAACGGCACCAGATTCTCCTCATGTCTCTCACTTTTCCATATTTCTCCATTTTCTCCCCCCCCCCACACTCAGCCTTTCCTGGCGCTTTTCATTCCCTCACGCCTGGGAGAGAGGTTTGATCAGCTCATAATCCATGCACTTGGTGAGGCAGTCACGGGCCACACCAATGATGTGCTGCTTCTTGGGGTGATCCTCCTGCTTCCCGACGTACGTCAGGATCTCCAGGAGCTCTGACTCCACCAGCTTCTTCGCCAGCTCTTTGTCAGCGCTGATTAAGTTGAAAGCAATGACCAGTCCTCGGTGCTGGATCTCCATGTTGTCATGCAAGCAGAGCCTCTGCAGGATTTCGAGCCACTGGGTGGTCTGCAAGGGAAGGAGGGATCATTAGTGTTGATCTGAAGAGCATCTCAACCAAGGACGTGAATTTTGCTTCCCTCAGCAGAAGGAAGAGCAATACTCATGTCACTTGTGGTTATTTCATTTTTTTTAACTAAGGAAACCTGACTCCAAACATTTGAACCCAAATTTTTTTACACTTAAGTCAGAATCTTTCACGGCACTGGGACAACATGGAATATGTTTCATTTTCAGGCTGCTGCATAATCTCTGTGAAAAGAATCTGACCACAGTCTTGACACAGCTGAGATGACCAGGATACTCCCCCACCCCAATCTCCTTGAGCTTCTCTTTTGACTTGATTAATCATCTTTATCTTAAAAAGCTCCAGTGTCCAATCATGTGTGCAAGAAGATAGGGTTTAGGGAGTTCTCAGCCACAGCTCTTCAGACACTCAGCCATGCAGGATCTGGGTTATCAGGGTCTACAAGTCTCTGCAGGGAAGGGACATCCTTTGGGATCTCTAAAGCTCAGTAGGTTATCAATCAAGCTCTTCTCATTTCTAGGTGGAACAAGGTTTGGATTTCAGGTTATTTATCAAACTGGACTAAAAGCATGCTCACTCAGGTCCCAGCTTCTCTAGGTTCCTCAGTACTGAACTAGTAAATTGCATATTCCCTTGGAGATATTTTCCACCTCTGAGCCAAGACCCTTGCAGGGTACACCCGCAGTGCCCACAATCAGAGCTCTGGTCTCACCACTTGAGTCATCTTCGAGCAGAGTTTCTTCTGCGCTGCCGTAAGCATGGCCAGGGCTCCTGCTGCTGCAACCTGAACCTTCTCATCATCCTCACCACACAGCAGCACCACCAACTTCAGCCGGTTGTTGCCATCAGCCACAAACCGCTCTTGAACCTAAGAAACCCCCAGAGGTGACACTTTTAGGGATGGCCCCTCACGGGGGCAGGAGCACCCAGTCAGGTTGGACATGGCCAGGGGTTACCTCCTTGTTGACCACCAGGTTGCACATGCACTCCGTGGCTGCCTGTCGAAGCTGGTCGTGGTTCTCAAACATGTAGTTTTCGATATCTGGCAGGGCCTTCTCTTTGACTATCTTCAACCTGTGGCAAAGAGCAGTAAAAGTCTCACATTATAGGTCAAGCTGAGATGTTAATTTTGAGGAATTAAGGATTTTGAAAAGTTAAGATTACAGTTAGAATAGATGCTGTGTTAACTAAAAAGACAGATAAACTTTACCCAGCAGAAGCCAGATCTCAGATAAGATATCCAGGATCTAATAACTCATTGCTTGTCAATTTTATGGACAATAGCCAACATTCCCATGGTAGGAAACAGATTGAATGCAAGAAGCTGCAAACTCTATCAAGGATTCATTTGTCACGAATACCCAGAAAAGGTAAAAAGGTCAGAGCGAGGAAAACTTAGTTTACTTCATCATTTTAATTGATTCCTCATAAAAAAGACCCCAACTCATTTCAGGAAACAAACCACACATGCTTAACAGCTTCCTTGCCAATTAGCACACAAAGCTGAGAAGGGGAAATGACAAAACTATGAATATACATTTGTATTTTGTATATTCAACATTTTTGTACATAAAAGCTTTGTAATCACCTATGGAACTTTGCAGTGTGCATTAGGGAGATATCCCACACACTGCCCGGCCGCAATAAACACACACTTTGTAACTCCAAACTGTTAGAGAGTCTTTGTCTGTTAATAGATGGACATTGATACTAGATCAATGTTTTTATTTCTTTAATTCAAAGCAGAAACCAATTTATCAAATATTAACTGCAGGGAAGGCTTTGAAACAAATCAGTGTCTGCAGCACTGGAGCTCATGGTGTGGTTCATTCCCTGTCTAATACAGACGAGGTTTGTGTCTTTGCTTTTTCTAGAGGAAAATGTGCCACTCTCTTTTTCCTATTTCATTAATTTTTAGCTCTGAGATCTTAGTAGCTCTGTCAAAGGTAGCCCAAACTAACCAGTCTTCAAAGTCCAACAAGTAACTCACATTCACTCCTGGGGAAGAAAGAAGGTTAAAAAGCAGCAAAGCTCACCTAAGTTTATCACTTCTTCCTGAAAAGTTTGTGAGACCTAACAGAGCCTCGTAGTTCTGGAGGCCATCTCTCTCTGTGTTCAGCAGGCTGACAAGGGGCCTCACCACCTCGTACACCTGGAAGAGAAGGAATTTTCATTTGCTAAAAGAAGTATCAAGGCTTTTTGTTTTTCTATTATTATTATTTTTTAAGCTTACCCTCTCCCCTGGGAATGCAATGTCTGGATTGGAGATAGCAGCGATTTTTGCCAAAGCGTGAGAAGCCTTTATCTTCCCAACATCCGTGCCTTCCACAGCCAGAGGGATCAGGGCCTGGAGACACACAGGAAAAAGCATCCAGTGTTCTGAGATTTATAGGATGGCCTTAACAGACTAAAACAAGTCAAAAATACCCCATAGGCCTCTGTCATGTCTTGCTTTTTGCTCTCAAATAGGCACCACACCAGAGCTTGTAGCTCACACAGTCACTCCAAGAACTGCTCTGGAGCCTTGCAGAGATGGGACTGCAGTGTCAGTATGACCCCGAAGGGGACAACTCCTGCTCTTCTGTCACTGTCCCTCACCGGAGACACACCCCAGGCTCCCAGCAGACATTAACAGCACATCAGGAACTCTGAACATAAAAGTAATCACCTTCCCACCACCTTGAGCCACAATGGTCCCACGGTCCTTGGGGTCTTCACACAAGGCAAGAAAAACCCTGCAGGGGCAGAGAACACTCAGTGACACAGCCATGTGGGACAGCAACAGCCAGAGCCCTCATGGAACAGGGCTGAGCTTTCGCAGGAATGCCAGAGCCACCAGGTAAATTCCAGGTGCTTCACCCCATGCACGCAGCATTTTATGAGGAAGCAACAAATGGCAGAGTAAGAAGTTTCCAGGTATGTAAAATGAGCTCGATTCCAGCCAATAGAGAGAACTCAAAAATGCATTCCAGCAAGGCAGCTTGAAGGTCAGAACAAGGATTTTTATGACACTGCTGAACAAAAACTGTGGTTTATCACATGCTACCCCACAGGCAGAATGCCCCACCCCAGGTGTCCATCCCCACGGCACAGGCTCTGCCCAGCACTCCCAGCCCCCAGGACTGCAGGGAAGGCACCTGGCAATGAGCTCCTTGCTCTGGTCTGTCAAAATGGCACTGTCAGCCTTCACCATGCAGGCCAAGGCAGAGACAACCCCAGCCTTCAGCAACCGCTTCACCCGCTTCACCACAAAGTCCTTCTTGTCCTGAGGAGGAAATTGGGGAAGGATTAGCTCTTAGCAGCTGCCAGTCTGCCACCCAGCCACCTAACAGCCAAGCCTGGCTGGAGAGCAAAGCAATTTCAGTCTGGAGACAGGAGACCTCAGGTCTGCGACAACAGATACACCAAAGTCTTTCTGAACAGCGTCTCCAGCTGGACACTACCCACCTTTGGATGCTCCTCAGGCACGTGCTGCTTGGAGAATTTTGCCAGCTGCACCAGCTCTGGGACCAGCTCCTTGGTGTCATAGCTGTTGGTACAGTTCACCAGCGTGGAAGCCACGGAATACAAGATTGTCTTGTCGCTTGCCTGCACAGGAAAATAAAAGCTTGTGTGAGGGTGAGGAGGGCACAGCAGGGAAACAGGTCCCTTTGGACTGCCTTGATGGTGTTTTGCACTAGTGGAAATGTTCTTAGCTTTATCTACAACTTCACAGCCCATGGGAAGGACAAGCAAAAGCTTTCATGGTCAAACAAGGTGTTGGACATCATCAGGTGATGCCAACACCTTGGTGACTTTGGTTTTCATGCAGTTGCTGACAGTGAAGGTAGGAGCAACCCTCTTCAGCCTAGGGAGAAGAGCAGGACGGTAGCAGCCCTGAGATGTCTCTGGGGCACAGGCAAAACTGAAGTTCTGCTGAACCAGAGGTGAGGGGTTGGGTCACAGCTCCTTCTGACCGGGGCACAGTGTAGAGCTGGAGAGCTGGGAGAACTTGATGCTGCCAGAGGAATGAGGGAACAAGGAAAGGAGATAGACCTTGGCTAAATCAAACATAGCTTTCAGGGCTGGCTCATCTTCAACAAAGTCATCTTTCACATCTGCATCCAGGGTGAGGTACGAGATCCCTTCCACAGCCCATTTCCTGGTGCGGGCATCAATGCTGGCGTTGCACAACCACCTGGAAGAGAGAAAAACACTCACATTTCCATCTCGGGAGCCAGAACTAACTTATCTGGAAAAAGGAGGGAAGAAAAACAGATATTGAAGCTGATTCAGCCCCAATTATGTCCTCAGGTTCTGCTGCAGGTCCTCAGACTGAGGATGCTTCCCCTTGAGACATGACCTTCCTCCCATGGCCCAACTTGTGGGATCTAAATGCTGCAGGAAATGACAGACCAGGACAACAACTCAGCACTGCTTTGCCTTTTCCATCCCATGAAACAGAAGATGCCTGAAGGAATGACCACCCAATCAGTCAGTTCCTAGCTCGATCCCACCTCCTTGGTTACTCCTCCTGGCAAATTCACCTTCAGAGGGCACTTGTGCCTTTTCAAGGTAAGCATTAATTAGGCTGTGCCAGTCTGGCAAAGAGGGAGGCACCAGGTCTGGTGTGTCCCGTGGGCAGTGAGGGAGGGAGAAGGCTGCTCTGGATATTGAGGCAGGAGGAACCAATGGCGGCTCCAGGCACAGAGGAGCTCCATGTCCCAGTGCAATCGCTCTGGGGGTACTGTCAGCTGGCAGACAGCACAGCAAATGAAGGATTGTGTGGGCAGGGCCTTGTGGGAGAAGAACATGTTGTACTTTGCCAAGATTGGAATAACTGAAGGAAGAAGAGAAGTCACTCACTTCCGGCACTGCTTGGCTAACTTCTCAGTGGAGCCCTCAGCAAACTGCCGCAGGCCATAGTCTGTGCCTCCTGCTGAGCCCAGCTTGCAGAGACCCTGAGGGGGACAAAAAGGAATTACCAGTGAGAAAGGCTCTTTAATCCTCTTGTGCTGCTGTCCCAAAACAGCCTAAGCCTATCTCTCATTCCCAGAATCTCCCTCCTCTCCCAAGTCTGGGATTAAGCTGCGAGTGTGGGGCTGCTTCCTTACCACCAGAGCTCGGATTTTGATCTTCTCATTCTTGGTCTTCTTGTAGATCTCCTTCAGGAGCGTCACCCCGTTGGTGATGATGAAGGTGGCTCGGCTCAGCTTGGTGGAAGCGTGGATGAGAGCTTCCACAGCCACCAGCTGGTCAATCTCCCTCTCAGACCCACACAGGGCAACCATCATCTCCATCACTCCTTTCATGCCAAGCAATTTGTTGCCCAAGTCAAAGGGCCCTTGCAGAACTCCAGACACAATCTGGACAGCATGGAGTGTCTTGTCCATGTCTTGTGGGTCGATTTTGCTCCTGCATGGAATAGAGGGAGTAGGGTTTAGAACAGTGCTAGGAGGGAATGTCCTCCCTCAGCTGTGCGGCTGAATCACACTGGGTATTCGGGAGTGCAAATTCCTGCAAAGCTGTGATCCAGCAGGATCTCAAGCAACTCATAATCTCCCAGAACTGCAGTTTTGAACACAAGTGGACTTCAAGTGCCTGATCTCACCCTCAGGAACCCCTGCTCCTGCCCTGTGGGCCAGCCCACCCCTGACTCACTTGATGTACTCCTCGCAGATCAGCCGGTAGTTGTCCCGCTCCGGGTCGCAGCGCAGGTCATCGTAGAGCTTATTTAGGAGGACAGAGGCAGTCAGCTGGGTGTTCTCTGTCAGCGGCAGGCAGTCAGGCATCTCAGGAATCTGGCCCACCACTTTCAGTATCTTTTTTAAGCCTGGAAACGATGGAGTGATATGGCTGTCAGAGGGGAGAGGGTCTGTGCAAAATTCAAGATACCATTTCTTACCTTATTGCTGTGGAATAGCTGGCTTGGATGGCTTTCAATTATTTTACAGCCTAGTCACATAAGTCTGAAGCGAAAAAAGACACTCAGATATTTACTGGGGAGGAGCTTCGGCTGTGAGATTACAGTTTTGCAGCATCAAGCTTTTTCCAGTTCTCAGAGTGAGATAAGCAGAACTGCATTAGGCCTCTGGCTGGATCTGTTATATCTGTCAGGAGACATTAAACCTACTGACCTCCAAGGCTGGAGGCTCTGACTGAGGAAAACTCAGACACTTTCAAGTGATTCTGGATGACTTAACTCTCCTTTGCTGAATTATTATTAAATAACTTGCATCAAAATGGTGACATACACATGCATTGGAATTACTATAAAAACACACAGCATACATATTCCTCACCCTCATTCAGTTTTAGAATTCATCAGTTTATGGGTCCACTAAGCTCAGCAGGTGCTCATCTCATCCTGTCTAAACCAATTTATCCAAGCCAAATCCTCCTAACATTAGCAAATACATTGGAGAAAACTAACCAGAGATATTAGGCAGTTCTTTAGAAACTCAAAAACTCTTGTTCTTATACACAGTTGATTTTCTCTTAGTATTGTTTCCTGCTAATAAGTCTAACTTGGCTCCAGGCTTGCATGCACCAAAAAAAAAACAGAGAGGATTTATTTTATAGGAAGGGCCAGTTCTAAAAGTATTCAGGCAAAAACACACAGCTCCACACCTCCAGGATGGTGGGCCAGGACTCACCATTGTCGATGACAAAGATGCTCCTGCTGTTGTCATGGTCTTTCAGATCCTTCCTTGGTATGTTCTTGTTGAGGAGGTTGAGGGCTCGGTCTCGCCCTTGCCCAGACACTTTCTTACTGACCAGCATATCCAGCAAACGCATCGTGATCATCTTCAAATCCTTCTTAGTGTCTACACAGAAGCAAAACAGGAGCAGCCAGTTACTCAAAGTTACCTCTGAAAGCAGGTGAGCACAGTCAAAACCATTCAAAGCCATTGTGTGGCTGGAACAGAAGTATTTAATCTATCCATGAGGATAAGAGCTGTGTGCAGGTTGTCCTCCTGTACAGCTGAAGGGTAAACTCCCCACTTCAGCAAAGAACAAGGAATAAGGTGGAATGCCAGGAGCAGAGCCCACTCCTCCTGCAGGCAGAGGGAATGAAGAGCAGGTGATGTGCTGTTACCTAGCACTAGAGCCTCCTCCTTGCCATGGTGCTCCTCCTTCCCCTGGCCCAGCAGGCAGTCGGTGATGCTCTGCAGGAGGTTGCAGACAGCCAGGGAGATTTCTTCATTGTCCACCGACATCCACATGCAAATGCTGTCGATGCCCAGGTAATGGAGAATGGCAGTGGCCTGGCCCCAGGAAGGAGAGAGCAGGACAGTGTTAGCAAAGGCTTTTCCTCCCTGTGTCCTCTAGGCTCAGTTGGGACAAAGAAACGATTTTCCTCAATGATTCCTGAATCAGTACAAGTCAGAGTTCTAATCTTCTCCCACTGCTCACAAACAACACAAACTGTTTCAATTTCCCCCTCTCCAGATCGAAAAGACAATAGCAGGGAAGGTCCTTACCCGAGCCTTATGTCCTGTGCACATTCCTGAAAGCGTTCTCACAGCTGCCAGGATCAGCTCAGGATTTTTGGTTTCTATCAGCTGCAGCAGCAAGTTGACCCCATTATTCTGGAAAATCCTCTCGGCACCTGCTTCCTCCCGGCCCAGGACGATGAGGTTGTTTGCAGCCTAGGTGGGAGGCAGAAGAACCAGGGGTCAGAGGCAGGGCCCAGCCTCCAGAACACCTCCATGCAGCTCTGGGAGATCCTGGTGGGAGCCATCTCCTGACAGATGCAGCAGATCAGCTCAGACCCCTCCAGATAAACTGCCCACATTTTATCCAGGTGCATTCAGGGATCAGCTCTGCTCTGCCCAGGAAGAGTGGGTCACTGCTTGGAGGGAACACCTGGAGGGTGGCAGAGATGGACCTGAGCAGATGTCCAGGCTGATCCCACCTTTGGTATTTTGGGAAGGTGGGCCACCTTCCCTCAGCAAAGGGGTGATTTTCCCTCTCTCTGAGTGCACTTCACCTCCCAGCTCCTTCCCTCACCCTCCATCCAGGGGTGGTGGGGAAGGGAACGCAGGGTTCTGCTCCCTGGTGCAGCCTCTGACATCAAACAGCTGTTTTGCCAAGTCCAGGGCAGTTCTCACCTTTTCTCGTTTCTCTTTGTCGCTGTTCTCATCCAGCAGGATCTCAAACATCTTCTGCACCCTCGAGTCCGTGGAGAACTGAATGCGCAGCTGTGCCAAGAGAGAGCACGGAGCATCAGGAGGAGAAAATCAAGAAGAAACTTTGCTTTTTTGCTTCAAGAATACTCCCTCCCCTCAAACCACAGGCAATTTTAGCTGAGTAACAGGAGACATCATTTCTCAGCAGTCAGCATCCATTCCCCATCTCATGGGCACAGACAGAGCCAGCCCTAAACCTTAATTTCTGAGACTTCACAGTACCCCTGTAAAGGTAACTGTAGCAATGTGGCAACTGCCAGACCCAGCCCAAAGCTGGTCCGGTCCCTTGCCAAAACCTTTCCAAGACACTCAGGACCAGCCCAGCCTCACAAAGGAGCCACCACACTTTTTAACACACATTCAACCCAATCCTCAGATTTACACACATCAAGCACAAACTTCCAGTCAGTGGAGCCCATTTATCCCCCCCCTATACTGCCATGAGTTCCCAGTATGACCAACAATCCATTGATGCAACCCAGAGCAAGGATTTCCCACCTCTGGTCTGTGAACCCAGGACAGTTCTCCTGGCATTTACCTTCTCCTGGATGTTGGCCCCCAGTCGCCTCAGGGTCTCCTGGAAGTTTTTGTTGCGGGGTTCGAGGGTGGCACATTTCTGAGCATCTTTGAATGCTTGGTCTAACTTCCCCAGCTTTTCCAGGGCTTGGCTGCGCCGGTACAAGGCTTTGATATCAGAAGCATTGATGTCAATAGCTGGGAAAAGGATCCAAAACACCAGGCATCAGAGCTTGCTGCTTGGAAGTGACCTGTGCAAACTGTGATTTGCTTTGTTATTAGCATCAATCAGTGCCTGATTAGCACTGATTGCACCAGCACACCAAGTTGGAACATCACTTGAACTTCCAGGAATTCCCTTGTGGCCTCAGCTTGGGTGTTAGTGGACATCAAGGAATAAGGCCATAATAATGGAATAAGGAATTAGATGTGAGAGCAGGCTGAGCAAGTGCATCCAGCTCTCCATATAACAGCCCCCTCCTTACCTCTGGATGCATCCGAGGCTGCCTTGGCATATTCCTCCTGTTAAACCAGAAAGGAGACATTTGTTAGCCACGGAATAGCAGGGCACATCCCCATTGCTGATGGACATTGGGACCTCTCTGTTCCCATTTCCCAGTGGGACACCCCAGGGAAGCTCCAGCACAAGCCCAGAACATTTAATTTCAGACAGCTGGAAACACCCTACACAATAAATGGACAAACCACCCAGTCCACAGGCAGTGAGTGCCCTTGGCTGCCCTCCTGCTCTTCTCCCCTTGAGCACTGCCCAGGTGAGGGGAGCTTTTCTCACCTTTTTGAGGAAACAGGCTGCCCTGTTCCTGTACAGCACTCCCTGCAGCGCCTTGTCCTTGTTGAGCTTTATGGCTTGAGTGTAGCTTTGAAGGGCTTTCTCGTAGTCACTGGCCTGAAAATATTTATTGCCCTCCTCTTTCAGCTGGATGGGATCCTCCATCTGGAGAGCTTGAAGGAAAAGCATTAATTTGTGTCCCATTTGCAGCTGCCTGGGTCGCCTGCCTACTCCCCCAAGCTGAGTTCCACCATGACACTGACACACAATTAACACACATTAATAAAAGCAGCTTACCAAGCTGAAGAGTTTTGAAAATGAAGACCTAAATTGCTCTTCAAGGCTGTGGCTTTTCAGAAGCTTTTCCCACCAAAGCAGATCCTTAGGAGTCAATTAAAAAAAAAAAGAAAAACAAAAAAAACAACAAAAAAAGAATTAAAGAAATCTGCCAGCACTACGGAGAGTCTGTGTGGCTCAGGAAAGAGCTCCCTTCTCACTCCAAGTTTGGGCAGGACCTGGCAGCTCCTGCTGCCTGTCAGCGTCACCTGTCACCACAGCCTGTCCCCTCCTTGTCCCCTCATGCTTTATATGCCCAGGGAGGGTTGGGAACCAGGGCCAGCTCAGGGGGGCACCTGGCTGCAAGCAGGCAGCACTCCTCTGCAGCAGGAGGGAATCCTCTCCCACCTGCCAGGGCAAATCCCAGCTCCCCTCTGCCTGCAGAGCTGCAAAGGGTGTGAGGAGCAGGAAGGGGGAGGTTCATGCCAAAAAAGCCCACGGCTGAGATTGCTGACCCCTATCACAGTGCTCAGACCCTTTTCCCTTTCTATTTAGGGAAGCATGAGACAGCTGAGCCTCGGGGACAAGTGGCCCCAGGCCAGCAGCTGCAGCAGTGCCCAGCACCTTCCAGAATTCCCTGGGATGGGAGGCTGGCTGACAGCCTCCTCCTTGCAGGGCCTTTGGGAGCCCATCCCACTGGAAATCTGGTGCTGCCACCCTGCCACATGCTCATTCTGACATGGGCTAACACAGATGACTGGGCTGGAACAGACTGGAAGCGCTGTGATGAGTGGATCAAATAATTTGAGTGACACCAGGAGACAGGGCAGCACTGAGCTCCAAGAGAACTGAGCCCTTCAACCCACTCTGCTCCCCAGCAGTCACAATCAGGAATTCTCCTTTTTGGTTTATCTTGCCTTCCCCAGTGTACCAGCATCCCAGCTGTAAAGCAAAGCAGGGACTGGCAGGATGGGGAGATGACTGAGGAGAGCATGGGCTGACTGAGACACTGCCAGGAGCAAAAATAATTGTCTTTAATTGTGTGATCCGTGCTGTGGTTTGTGGCTCTTATGCAGCAAGAATTAGCACAGAATGTCCCTGCCCAGGGCTGGTTTTATTCACCCATCACCAGCAGCAGTGCCTGGTCCCTGGTACCCAGGCAGGAGGCGATTCCAAATCCATCTGTAAATCCTTTCACAGAATTCACACCACCACAGCTGCAGGCAGCTTCACCAAGAGCAGCTCCCACACCTTTACCTGTTTGGGAGTAGGTCCAAGGCACAAGGACAGCAGCTGTGGAAAGTGCAAGATGCCACCCCTGCCTTGGACAGACTCAGTGCAGCAGCTTTCCCAGCTCTCATTTGGATTAACACACCAGAAACTCCTCCCAATATGGCTTTAGGTACTCAGCAAGGCTCAGCTGGCTGAAATATCAGTGGGATATAGCAGTGCCTTTCCCATGTGAGCCAGAATAAAGCTTCATTGGCACTGCAGGTAAACTGAGTTACAAAATCAGGGTGTTGCGCGGAGCCGAGAGGGCAGGGCAGGCTCAGCAGCGAGCACCGAGAGCCCTCTTCAGGGCATAATAATAACAAATGTCCGCAAAAACCCAGCCTTCCCCGGAGAAATCCAAGCCTCCGAGGCAGCCAGGGAGGGACACATGGCAGCAAAGCCCCCCAGTCCTTGGTGCGCCTGCATCTCCCTCCGGGCAGCCCTGGCCGATGCGCCCGGACAAACCCGGATGGTTGGGGTGGGAGGGAGCTCAGCGACCCCCGGAGGGGCTGGGGAAGGGAAACTCCGGCAGACCGGGACCGGGGAAGGGAGAGGAAAGCCCCGGTGCTTCCGCCGGCAGCAGGAAGCAGGAAGGGAGCGGGGCCGGGCAGCGCCGTGCCCGGGACGGTGCGGGACCAGCCTGGGGACTGGTGGGGCTGGCCCTGTCCCCTTGTCCCCTTGCAGGGATCCCCCCAGCCGCAGCCATGCCCCCCGTGCAGGATTTTGGGCTATTTGGCCCCAAAGAGGAATGAATGAATTAATTAATTACCCACCGTAACCACCCATCCCGAAGGCAGCTCGGGTGCCTTCCCCCCGGCTTCAGGCGCCATCCGTGGCTCAGGGTTGGGCCCGGCAGGGCAGGGTTGAGGGTTGGAGTTGATGATCTGGGGAGGCTTTTCCGACCTGAATGATCCCGTGAATTCCACTCTCGCATCTCCTCCGCAGGTCTCTGCTCTTCTCCCAGCCTGTGGAGATGGTGGTCCTGCGGGCTGGGCTCTGCCCTGGTCTCACTGAAGACATGATCCAGCTTCTCAGGGCCAATGGCATCAGGACGGGTAACAGGGTGGCACTGGGGTTGGGGAACATCATCCGCTGTGCATTTGGTGGATCTGTATCATCCCACATCCTGGGCGGGTGGTGGTGGTGGAATATCCTTCTGTGTCATCCTTGCTGGATGTCTTCTGGGTCCTCCTGGGTGGATGTAATGAGTAAGGACTTATCCAAAAGAGCAGGAGAGTGTAAGGACGTGGTAAGAGATCCCTGCAGAGGCTCATTGAGGATTGACCAATTCTGGTGTTTCAGGAGGGTTTGTGCAGTTTTCCTTCTGAAAAATGCCCAACTTCCTGCAATGCTGCACCCTGGGCACCTCCTGCCCTTAGAGGGGAAGGAAAAGGTGCTTGGCTGCTCTTGAGCAAAATAGGGAAAATATTACCAGCTTCTCTCTTTGCTTTATTTTGCAATAAACGATTTGTTCTATGATGAGTGATGGGGCCATCTCAGAAGACAAACTCACAAACACAGTATTGACAGAGGGCACAGACACTTTGCTTGTTGGTGCAGGTTTTGTCTAAGCTGGTTGTCTCTGTGCTCTGAACATGTTTGGCTTCCAACCTCTTGTTCATGTTATTTGCAGTGGTGGACTTTGTGTCTTCAGACCTGGAGGATGTTGCCCAAAAGTGTTCCCTGTCTTACAAGGTAGAAGGGACTCCTCCTGCCTCCTGGTGCATTAACCAGGGAGCTCAGAGCTGTTTGGCTCATGGGCAAGGATGGGCTTGCCTGGGGGGACCTCCTGCAGCAGTTTCTGGCTGTTGGTCAGTCCCATTTGCAGACATCTCTTTGTCCCCAGGCGCTGGTGGCAGTCAGGCGTGTGCTTCTGGCCCAGTTCTCTGCCTTCCCTGCCAATGGAGCAGACCTCTACGAGGAGCTCAAGAGCTCCACTGCCATCCTGCCCACTGGCAGCCCTAGGTGGGTACCTCACCCACCCACCAGCTCTGCCTGGGGCTGGGTGTGCTGCACAAGGCTATGGTTGCCAGCACAAACTTTGAATTTCATTCCCCAAACCGTTCCCACGCACTTGTGTGCGTTTGGGAAGGGGACTTTAAGGGCAGATGCCTGGAGGCTGCTGCCTCCTGGTGCCCCTGGCATTTTGGCTGAGGGGGTGTTGGTAATCCCACCTTGTGCCCATCCTGTAGCCTGGACCAGCTGCTGGACTCGGGGCTGTACACGGGGGAAGTGACGGAGCTGATGGGAGCACCGGGCAGTGGGAAGACACAGGTGAGTGGGGTGGAGGACAGGTGGGGTGAAGATGGAGCCTTCAGGTGAAGCAGAGGGACACGTGAGGGCTGCCTGAGGCTGACACCCTGTCCCTGTTCCCCCAGGTGTGCCTGGGCATTGCAGCCAGTGTGTCCCTGGGCCTCAAGCAGCACGTGCTGTTTCTAGACTCCACTGGGGGTTTCACTGCCTCCCGTCTCTACCAGATGCTGCGAGCCCAGACAGAGGATGAGGAAGAGCAGGCAAGTTCCCCTGCAGCTGCTCCCTCTGCTTGCTCTAAAACTCGCTTTGCTTTTGGCTGAAAGAAACCCCAGACGTGGTTTATCCTTCCAGCTCTGCCTTTGTCCTCATGGGCTTTTTTGAGTCCAAACCCTTCCTTCCCTGGCCCGGTGGGTGCCATGCTCAGGACAGACACTGCTCTTTGTTGTTGGGAGAAGAGAGGGATTTACTGGACTTGCAGGACTTGGTTCCCTGAGCTCTGTCCATGTTGCTTTTCCCATCAGTGCAGTAGGAGAAATGTGTTAATGGGGTGGAGGCAATGTGGAAGCAAAAGGTCCCTGGTCCCGTGTTGTGAGTGCAGAGAGCTGCTGGCAGCTGGGGCAGGAGGAATAGGGCAGGTCCTGGGGACACTGAGGCTGTTTTGTGCTGCAGCTGGAGGCTCTGCAGCGGATCCAGGTGGTCCGTGTGTTCAACATCTATGAGCTGCTGAGCGCCCTGCAGGAGCTGCGGGATCGCCTCTCCCAGCAGGTAGGAGCCAGCCTTTGGGCCCCTCTCCCTTCCCCAGAGCTGCAGGGAGGGCAGCAGGGCTTGTGTGCCTGCCAGGTGACTGCAGATTGCCTCATCCTGAGGGCACTGGGGGTCTCTGTGCAGCTCACAGCCTCCAAAGCTCCCAGGATTTGTTACTCCACATGGTGCCTCCCTGCAGGTCGTGAGCTCCATGGGACCTCTCAAGATGGTGTTGCTGGACTCGGTGTCAGCTGTGATTTACCCTCTGCTGGGTGGAAGGCAGTCAGAGGGTGAGCTGGGTCACTGTGTGTACAGCCAGGAGGCTGCAGAGCTCTCTGCTCATCCTGAAGTGTCTCTTCCACCCATGTGTGCTGTGCTTGGAGGAGGGCTGGAGCAGGACTGATGTGGGTGTGACTGCTCCCTGCTTTTCCTTTGGGACTGGCTGAAAGGGGAGTCTGTGTGCAGAGTTAGCACCAAACACTCCAGCTGGCTGTGACTGTGAGTGCTTGGGGCAGTGGCCTGAAACCCATCCAGGGGAGGCACTGAACTGCTTGCCCAAAAATGAAAACTTCTCTCTTACAATGTCAAAAATACTTCATGGCACAGTTTGCAGAGCTCCTCTGAGGCTCTTTCTGCCAGAATGGACCATAAATCAGAAGTGGGGATGCCAAGGAGCCCCCTCAAACACCTTCCAGAGGGTCTTGCACAGCTCTTGCTGCAGTGGGTGGCAGCCACTGAATCACAGCTGTGGACTGTAGGAAATGAGCTGTGAGCTGGAGAGATGGGTCCTGTGCCTGTTAAATCAACCTGGCCAGCTTTGTCTGGAGCTCCTGGTGCTTTTGTAGGGTTGTTTGACCTCGGGCCTTCCAAGATAGGAAAGGATGGGGAATGGTGCAGTGAAGGTGTCTGTGAACACGAGTGCTGGCACTGAATCCAGTGCTCGTGCCAGTCCAGATGTCAGCTCCTTCCAGGATGCACTTTGGGAGGGCTGATCCTCAGACAGCCAAATGCTTTGTCCTGCTCCAGGTTTGGCCCTCATGATGCAGCTCTCCAGGGAGCTGAAGACCCTGGCCAGGGAGTTCAGCCTTGCTGTTGTGGTGAGTGTTGCTGTGATTTGTCCTTTGTGTGCTGATGTGTGGCAAGGAGCCATGGGGAGGCTCTGGAGCCTGTGGAAGAGGGGACTCTACTCTCAGCTAGGCAGGATCCAGAGGCCTGAACCCTCCCAGTGCTCTCTCCCTGATATCTCAGCAGCCTGCAGATGTCTTGTTCCAAGCATGGGGCAATACCTGGGCTGACCTGCTGCCTCTTGCTCACCTCAGCCATTCACTGGATTGAGCAAGGCAGAGTTGAGGACGGGCAAATTGAAAGGCTGGTTGTGTTTATTTTTGATATAACACAAATAATTTAAGGGGCTGGCCAGCTTCCTGGGTAACCTCTTGGTAACCTTGCAGGAACTGCAGGGCATTGCATCATCCCCCTAGAGCCCTGCTTTCCCCAGCTCTTGGCCAGGTAATTGCATTTGCCAATGCACCAGACAGGTGGGTGGTACCACAATTAATGTGTCTGAGCAGGGAAGGCCACACCAGAAGATGGTGATGTGGCACTGGAAGGCGTTGGGACAGTCCTGCCCTTCATTCTGATAAAGTGTGTTTTGGGTTAATGTTAAACTGTGTTTTTATTTGTTTGTTTAGTTTAGAAATAAGTGTTGTATTTTTAAAAATTGGATTTGAGAATGAAAGAGATGTAGTGGAATGTTTGAGGTAGTTGTTTTTTAAATATAAAGATAAGAGTTTTTAGGGTTTTTTTTATACATGGTTGTGTTGTGGGTAGTGTGTGGACTGTAGAAGAGAGTTTTTTTGGGTTTTGTTAGTTTTTTTAGTTAGTTGAGGTAGAGAAGTTTTTTGGACTATGGGTTTTTTTTTTTAATTTGTTTTGGATTAAATATTTAAAAGGGTACTAGGAGTTTAGTTTTTGGTTTATTAAGTTTGGTTTGGTTTTGGTTTTTTTATTAGAAGAATTGACAGTAATTGAGCTGAGTTATAGCTCACGAGAGAGGTTTTTAGTATTTTTATGGAGTGGTGAGGTTTTCGTTGTTTAGTGTTGTTTTTTTATTTGTTGGGTTGGAGAGTGTTTTGCCTATTAAATAGACAACTTTTTTCCACTTTCCTCCAAGGAATTTTTTTTTACTATCCCAGTTCAGCTAAGGGGAGGGGTGATCCATCCAGAAGTTTTTTTTTCCCTCTCCCAAATTTGCCCTAAACCAGGACAAGTGACAAGGACAGCGTGTGTGGAAAGACACTTGGAGACCCCAAGTTAAACTTCGTGGTGATTTCATCACCAGGAGTGATGCAGCTTGCAGATCTCAGGGTTCTGCTGTGTGGAGCAGTTACCTGGGCTGTGCTCAGGGGTGATGGCAGAGGAGCTGAAGGAGGGCTCAGGATGGAGAAGGACAAACCTTCCCAGAAGCAGCAGCCTGGCCAGGATTTCCTGGTGCCCTGCAGTGTTTCACCACACTGAGTGGCATTGCTGTTTGTGCTGCAGGTGACCAACCAGGTGACAAGGGACAGCAGCACTGGCCCTCTGAAGCCAGCCCTCGGCCGCTCCTGGAGTTTCGTGCCCAGCACCCGGGTGCTGCTGGAGAGCAAAGAAGCCACCTGGGCTAAAGCCACCCCCACACAGCGTGCTGCTTCCCTGGCAAAGTCACCCCGGCAGGTGAGCCTCCCTGGATCCAGCCCTTGGGAATGCAGGGAAGATTTCTCTGCATGTTTTAGGGGATCCAAACCCTCTGATAAATACTGCTTTTGACCTTTGTCCGTGGAAAGGGCTTCCCGGGCTTTGGGAGGAGACAGAATTTGCAGGAAAGTAAATTAGGTAGTAGCATAATATGTAATTTATGTCAGGGTGAGAAATGTACATTTTTGGGAAATTAGAATGATAAGTAGATGGAGACAAGATGGAGGATCCTTGTGGTTTTTGGGCTTCTTTCTTCTTCATGTCCTCCATATCCTGCAGTATTTGAGTCACTAAATGATTGGTCAGTATTTACTGCAGTGTAGTGTTATGTGAATAGAAATTTAGTTAGTAATTGGTAGAAAAGTAGAAATAATGCACGTTTTGGGTGATAGTTGGGTGAATTATCTTTAAGAGAACCTTGAATCTGTGTGTTAGGGGCTCTTTGGTGCCTCTCTCCTTCACACTAGGATGGTGTAAAGCCTGGTGTGCAGAAATTGTAGATAAGAAAAGAATAAACAGGAGAACGAGATCAACTGAGAATCCAGTTCATTTTTTACTTAAGGAGGACTTAAAGGACAATCCCTCCCTATCAGGGAAGAGTCATGTGGGAGTAATGGAACTCCTGCAAGGAGCAGTTGTGGGATTGGCCCTGGCTCCTGTGGGAGTGGGGCAGGACCCAGCCCTGGCAGTGACAGGGGAGCTTGTGCAGCCTGGCTGGATGCTGCAGAAAATAAGAACCTCTGTTCCTAACAGCCTGGGCTGGTATTTATAGGCAGGATAAATGAGTGGCACCACTTCCAATGCAGGTCACTGTGTTCCTGGTGTTGGTCTCTCTCTCCTGATGGGATGTGGGCAGTGAGGGTCCCAGTGGAAATGGCTCTGACACCCTCAGAGGTGACTTCAGCTTGAGGCCTGCCAGCACTGCCTGAGCCTCCTCTGTTGCTTAATCCAAACAAATTTGGGTATGGTGGTGTGCTAGGCAGTGAAATGCATCCTGGATGTGCTGAATAATGGTGTGTCTGGGGATGTCTCAGAGCAAGATGTTCTTTCCCAGCTAAATTTCATTGTCTATTTGTATCTCTGCTTTCAGCAGACCCAGTTAAAACAGGGGCACCGGCAGAAGGAAACCCTCAGGGGGATGTAACTGGGATTTTTGGCTCTGAGGAGATGGAGTGATGTAGAGCCCAGCAGTGTGAGGATAAGCTTTGCTCTGTTCCTCCTTGAAGCCAACAGGGATCCAGGTGGAGCTGGACATTGGAAGTGGTGACGTGCTGGAACCGAGCCCGGTGACACCCACACAGGGACTCTGAAGGGATGGAAGAGCAAATGTCACAAGGTTCAAGAGAGCTGCACAAAAGCAGGCAGGCACTGATGGTTTTACAAACTCACTGAGAGTCCTGCAGCCCTGGGAAGGACCAACATGAAAAATCTCTTGTTTTTGTGCCCTGTGTAAAAACTGAGCGTGGGGTTCCCTGGAGACCTCTGTGCCCAGCAGATGCTGCCAGAGGACAGCAGGACAGCCAGGTCCTGCCCTGTGGGCTTCTCTTCACCCCCCAGAGCCAGCCCTGTCCTCAGGTGTTCTTTGGGATCCTTGTCCCTGCACAACCCCACAGCTCCCCGTGCTGGTTCTGTCCCCCCCTGTGGCTTGCTGGTCCTGGAGTTCTGATCATCCTTGGGCCACAGTGGGCTTGGTTCAGAAATAAAAGAGAAAAAGCTGTTGCTGTGGTTGTTGAGAGTTGGAATTCAATTAATGACAGCTGCTCTGAACTTAATTAATTGAGCAGGACTAGGCTGGGACAGGCTGCTGATGAGCAGGGACATAATGAGATGCTTGATCTTCCCTTCTCCCCAGAGTAACACCAGGCCCTGTGGGGGCCTGCTGGTGTTTTTGGGGCACAGCTGGACTGTGTAAAGGCTTGCTGATAACTGATGGAAGTTCTGATCTGGATCAGCTGAGGCAGATGGGGCCTGGCTGGCACCAGCTGGTCCTGCTTGATGCTCAAGGACCTATTCAATTGCATGTGGTGATGTTTAAAATAATCTTCCTGTGCTCCAGCGCTTTCCAGCTGCTCCTGCCTGCTCTTGGCAACCTCCTGAGGGGAGGGGAGGATTGGATGTGGAGTTTGCTCTTGATCCCAGATGTCTCAGATGCCCCCAGTTTAAGAAACCTCCTTGGCAGGTGAGCTGAGCTGTGGTTTGCACTTCAAGGCGGCTGATGGAGAATTTGGGGGCTGGGACTAATTAGGGCACACTCATTAAACTAATAACACAGCTCCTGGGGCCCTCTAAGGCTGTGCTTGGCACATTAAATACCTAATTTTTATTGAAAACTTTAAAGTTGTGTATTTATTTGCATTTCTGGGCTCTCCAAGGTCAGGAGGGACAGTTTGGCTCTAGGGGTTGCAGCCTGGTTGGTTGGGGTGAGGGGGAAGAGAATGGTTTTCCTGTCTGCTGGAGACCTGTGCTGATGTGACAGGAATATAAAAGCAGAAATTCACCTTATTTAGCTAATTTCTTGTTAGTTAATTCCTTGCCAGCTCCTCTCTTGGAGCTCTGGATAAAGGGGCACACACATTTTAATCACTAATTTATCTTTCTGCCTGAGGTTCTGTGGGGGAAGCAAAGCTCTTGTGGGGGAGTGTGGAGCAGGGAAGAGGCAAATAGAAACCTCTTGGGTATATTTGAACCAAGAGGGCTTTCCAGGTGTTTCCTTCCCTTAGCCAGCAGGATGAGAAGAGGAACAACCTGCTTTGAACCCTCCTTAGAGTCACCCTGAGCCCAACCCTGGGTGCATCTTCCCTGTGATCCCTGAGAAATGACAGAGGAAATTCCACCCTTGCACTCAGTCACCAGGGAGTCACGGGGTGGTGACTCAACAGGGACACTGCCAGTCTGTCAGGAAAGGTGGTGGTGTGAAGTCTGGGCTCCTTCAGAGCTTCCCATCCCAGCTCTCATTGGCATAATCGTGACTGGGGGGGGATTTTCTCTCCTTGGAGTTCAGCTAATTGCAGCTGTGGGAGTTTTTTTCCCTTTTGGGAAACATCTGGGGAGGGTGGTGTGATTTGAGGCCAGGCTGGGTTTCATGTGGCAGCTGTTCTGCTCCCAGGTGTGCTCTGAGGTCCCAGGGGCGTCCTGAATTTCTGGCTGTGTTGCTGCAGGGAAGGTGGCACTGCTATTGCAGTGTGGGGACAGCAGGAGTGTTCAGGGCATGGGAATCTCCTACCCCATCTGGAAAAACTTGACTTCCTACTCAAGCTCATTTGCCCTGAATTTGCATAGTAAAATGAGGCTGGAAGGAGTTTCTGCCCTGAATGTCCTCATTCATCCTTTCCCCTCCGTGCTCAGACAGGCACTCCTGCAGCTCTGTAACACAGAACTCAGGATATCCTTTTCTCCTGCCTCTTCCCCGTTCCCAGAACAGCTGGAAAACTGCTGGAAAGGCTTGGGGCAGTGAATCCCAGCCCAGGGCAGGCAGGGCACCTCTCACTCTAAGCAGTGGGGATGCTTTTTGGCACTAAGGGCTTATTTACCCTTGATACATATAAATTACACCCAGGGGACTCCCCCAGCACACAGGTGTTATAAAGTTAAAAGCAGATGATAAAGTTGGCTTTTCGCAAATATTAAGATGAGTGTTGTACATATAAAGTTGTTATAAATACATGTTATAGTATTGGGGTTTTTTTTCTTTTTGCACTCAAGTAGGGTGGATGCTCTATATGTGGTATGGAAATGGTTTTAAAGATAAAGTTTTCTTTAAGAGTAAAAGTAAGTTGATAAGGTGTCTCTGTAGTGAGTGAACACTGCCTGCTCAGGATCACACCCAGTGCAGACCCTGCTCTGATATGAAGAATCTGCTGCTGATATCCCAGCTCCAGCACCGACCATCTGCAGAAATTATAGACCAAGGCCCAAATTAAGACTGATAAAAAGAATTAATTAAAATCA
>VZTB01007322.1:171178-189643 GCA_013397245.1 Thryothorus ludovicianus
GGTCCATGAGGCCGTGGAGTTGTCACCGGGGGTTATGCAGGGGCTGTGGGGTGAGGGAATGGCTCTGGGTTGGGGTGTTGGGGCACAGAGGGCAGGAGAGGCTGCCAGGACTTGGGGGGCACAGGGCAGGGGGAATGGGGCTGCTCGGGTTGGGGCAGGTGCAGCACCTGGGTTTCCTTTTGGGGAAACCTCGAGGGGCTCCCTCACAGGGTTTCCCCCGTGAGGGGGAGTGGGACTCTGGTGCAGCCTCCTTTTTCATGTTTAAAAGTGGTGATGAGCAGCTCTTCCCTCTCTGAGTTCTGCTTCCAAAGGGCCTCTGGGGTTCAGTAGGTTATTCTGCTCTCAAATTGCTATGAGAACTGAGGAATTCTGCATAAGCACCAAGCTTCTGTAGAGCTCTCTGCTTAAATTATTGTCTCTTTGTATTTTAGCATGCCCAAAGTGTAATTTGCTGTTAAGGACCCAAATAATTTCCTTCTCTGCTCAAAACTGGGGGCGTACTGCAAAGTGAAAGCTGAGCAAGTCCTTCCTTTGCTGCGGAAATCAAAAGAAAATAAAAGTCCTCGAGTGTCCTTCCAGTCAGTTTGTTCCTGTAAGCAGGTCAAGGTGTTTCCTATGGGGAAAGTATTGACTCATCCTCTGGTTTCTTTTGGTATTTTGGTGTCTGCAGGTTAATGAGTGTCAGCTCTGCAGTGAGAGCAGGGTCCTGCCTGAGTCTGCTCAGGTTGAGAGGCTGAGGATGGCCAGGCTCAGTGCTTGATAAAGAACCAGTTGCACTCCAGGTGCTTCTAAAGTCAAGTGTGGCATTAAAGGTAGATAGGAACTGTTTAATTTTATGCCCCTTGGATTAAGCTGTGCTCAGGGTAATGTTGAATTGGCTGGGACAGAAGGGGTTTATTTGTGTGTGTCACTTGGGCTCACTTCCTCCTCTGACACACGGCCTGTCCTCTGTGGGGAGCACAGGATGTAAGCTCGGATGCAGCTCTGGCAGAGCTGTTCCACAGTGGCAGTTTGCTGTTCTTCCTGACTCACAGTGGAGCTGCTGAAGAACTTGGTGGATCTACAAGAAGCTTTTTTAGCTCTCCATGTGATTAGGATGGGAGAAGACAGGTGCATTTTAAGTTGGTATTTTATTGTGTTTATGGTATTTTATTGTGGGTTGTGTTTCGACACTTTGAAACTCAGATTTTAAGACAGATGATCATTAAGGCATATACAATATATGATGGTATAAACAAAAAGAGTTTTAGTCCTTTGTTTTCACACTGTTCCCTCGTTTTTCCAGAGCTGAGGAGTGAAGCAAAAAGCTGTGATGAGCTTTAAATGTTTCTTACAAATTCCAGATCCTTGGGTTTACCTTCCTCCACCCATCAAACACTGAATGTCCTGAATGCCTCTGTGCCCACAGTGATGGAGATCTTGTAGTCATTCTCTGTAATCACAATTGTTTTTGGTGACACAATTGGGTCTCATGAACCAAAACAATCACCTTTGGCTGTTGTGTTTCCCACTGGGGGCTGGGAATCCTGGAGCAGAGTCACCCAGCTGCAGCACTCTGTGGCTGCACATCCACTCAGCTGTAGCAACTGAACTTTTAATTAAAGGCTGATTGCTCATGGGTTAATGCTTAATTGCTCAAGCTTCTGCTGAATTGGAATGGTTTTGAAGTCATCATTTAAGTTTTGTGTTTAGTTGCAGGGTAGAAAAAGTAGGATGGCTTTCAGCGAGGCTCAGTCTTTCTCATTGTCAGGTACCATGTGATTTGGCTCCTAAAATGAGAGCTGAATGCACTGAGAGTCCAAAGGGATCTCATATATATACACATGTATATATATATATCTCTACATATATATACATATNCTAGTTGAATTTATGACTGAAATCTGTCTTCTTCACGTCTTCAGTTTTCTCTTTATTGTTGCTGACTTCAGTGTGGGTTTGTGTTGTTTTGTTTGTTTGTTAAATGGTGTCATTTTCACTTCTTGTGCAACTTTGCACCACAATTTGTTGTTAATAACAACGGAGATTGTAAACTCTTCAATTAGACTGGAGCATGAGCTGAGCTGCCAGTGCTGTTATTAAACCTGGAGCTTGGACTTTGAACTGGTTTTTGCCTGGAGGGGTGGAAGCAGATTTCCATGGTGTGCTCTGTGCTCTGCTCTCCCCTGGCTGTCCTGGGCCAGCTCGGAGGGGGCCCTGGAGCTGGGCAGGCTGTGTCTGACCCAGCACTGCAGTTGGTGTCCTCAGCCCTGGGTAAAATGCTCTCCTCACCTAGGGAGTGTGGGTTTCACTGTAGGAAAAATGATGTTTAATTAGGGTTAGGCTACTCTCCTGTCCCTTACAGTGTTTTTTCATAGTGTATGGAATCATAGAGTGGATTGGAAGGACCTTAGGGATCACCTAATTAAAGATCTCCTGGCTCCATCCCTTCTCTAAACCTTCTGACCAGTCCTGAGGGATACAGAGCCTGATCTGAAGATAAGAAATCAAAATACATGGAACCAAGATCTTGTGCTTAATGAAACACTGTGGGCAGCAGGGAAGTGTGAGCTGCAGAAAAGTGTGTGCCCTTTTTGGACACAGCTGTGTGTGAGCTGCTGCTGGGCAGGGAGAGGGGACCTTAACTACCTGGTAGTTAAGAGAAATTGCTTTTTCTCTTTAGTGCCAGCTCTGACTGCAGACATAACCCAGCTTTACCTGGCTATTGCTGGCAGTCTGGATTGAGCTCTGCAGGAGGAGCAGCCAGAGCCCTGCTGAGGTCTCTGCTGCTGTTCACTGCCTGTGCCTCGTGCTCTGCACTTCCTTGTATTTCCCTGGTGCCAACCAGGTTTCCCTGGTTCCTCCCCTGAGTGCCCATTGGGAAACCCCAGCCTGGCTCCTGTTCCCCAGAGTAATTCCAGTCATTATCCTCGCCAGGCCCTCTCTGTGGTTTCCCATCAAGCCTGTTTCCCTCCCCTTCCCAGGGACTGGCCTTCCCAAAGGCAGGGGTTGGGAGTGTGCCCTTTCCTGAGCAGGGAATGCTCTGCAGGGATGTGTAAGTGGGATCTCTGTTTCACAGGTGGGGACAATCCTGTCACTGCTGGGCTGATGTCAGGACCAGGACTCACCTGCATGCAAACGTTTCTAACCCCCTGCTGGTAGGTGCCTCTAAAATTGATTATTTAGTCTTCAAACAACATTGCAAGGTTGAAAAATTACCCTCTTCTTTAAGAGACCAAAAGTACAACTGTCAGATCAAGAATTCAGATTTTGTAGGAGGTTTTTCCTTCTTTCTCAGCTGGTTTCCTCAGAACTGAGATGGCTTATTCTAACCTCTGAAAGGCCTTTTTGGCTCGTTAAATTTATGCTCCCATAAGGAACCTTCTTTAGAAAGAATTGTTGTTCTGAGAAGCTGTTAATTCTTCTCACTGTCTGTAAAATCTACAACTTCTTCACATTAATTGCTCTTGAGGTTTTCAGTTTACTCAAAAATATTAATCAGGCTTCTTTCTGTAATGCCCTCTGGCTCCTCTGCCAAATAGTCTTGGAATAGGAATTTACACATTTTATTTCGGTGGAGACTAAAATATTCATTAAACATCAGCTTTATTTTAATGCTGCCACCTTTTTATTTCTATTCAGAAGGTTGTGGGATGTGCTAATAAGAATATACTTAAGGAGCATATGCTTTGAATCTTTTAGTTTAAGCTGATGTTAAGTGAGATTTGAAACTCATTAAATGTAATTTAAATTTAAAATACTCTCTTTTGAGAGTAGCTTGTTGCATGGTAACCTCTGCTGCAAGAAGGATGGTTCCTTTGGGCATTATATATTCTATATATACACGTGGATGGTTTCCAATTGCAATGTCACAAGTGGCATCACTGAATCCACACCACTTGAGCTTTTACTGCTTTGGCTTTTCCCCAGATGAGTCAGGAACTGCATCCCACAGAGTTCCAGACTGGAACTGATGTGATGTTGCTTTTTTGTTGATGTCAAAATACCTTGCTCAGAGCACAGTGACTGCTGGCACCCGAGTGTCCTTGTGGCTGCCAGGTGTCCTTCACACAGAGACCCAGCTTGCTGGTGTCACTCAGATGAGCAAATCCTGTGTTTGAGGTCACCCTCCACGAGCTTGCATCATGCATTAATAAGTTTGCTCCCATGGAAGTGTTGGTGCTTCCCAGGACTTTGCCTGGGCCATGATTCCTTGGAAAACTGCCCAGCAGTGCTGTCCCTGGGCATGGAGGGTGACAGCAGCAGCTTCATGCTCTGCTGTAGCTTGGTGTGAAAATAATTGTGGCCAGGCTGGAAACACAACTGGTGCTGCAGCTCTGAGGCAGTGAGAAATTCCTTAATCCCTTCTCTGTGGCATTGCCTTGGAATTTGCTTTATATGTATCTTAAAAAGGAGCTTTTATTCATCTGCAGGAATAGATTTCTTTATAAACCCTTGAATTTGATAATCTGAGGACAAACAAGCCTCTGGGTTCCTGGACAGTTTTTAAAATGGCAAATTAATGGTTAAAAGAAGGGAAATCTCTGTTTAGATTAACAAAATAACTTTTTATTACTGCATCCATGAACCTCTTCCTATGTATATGCCCAGCAGTCTGGGCTAGCAGCAGAGACGGATAGAATGTCAAGCTTGATAGATTGTTGGAGCTGGTTTTTGGTAGTTAAACAATAATGGAGCTGTTGTGTGCTTGCAGGGAAACACTGAGCTCTGTGTGCAGACTTCAGCCTGGAGAAAGTTCCAATTGTTCCAGAGAAGGGTGAGTTCTAAAATGCAGCTTCTGTGGCTGGTGGCACAGCTGGCCAGATCCCTGCCTGTCCTGAGGCCCTTGCACAAGCATTGCAGGAGAGTTTGGAAACAGTTTATTTTTCAGATTCCAAGCAAAGTGTAGATTTCCAAGTCCCCTTTGACTGTATAATCCAAAAAGCAGAAACTGAAGCTGGTTTTTGTGTAGGAGTTGTTTCATGCTCTTGGAGCTCAGGGCCCAGGTTCCTGCCAGTCAGTCAGAGGCTGATATTGCATAATCCATGCCTTATGTCTCTCAGATGGAAAGGCTGATCAGTTGTTGCAGGGGATCGTGGAGTTCCCTGTCAGCTCAGTCAAACCTGATCTCTCACTGTGCAGCTTCTTCTGCAGAGCCCTCTGGGGTAGGAGGAGCAAGATTTTGTCTCTTATGCAGAAGAGAAACAAGAGAGAGTTGAACATGAATTTAGTAAAAGTAAAGCCCAAGCCATCAGTGTCCTTTTTGGCAAACTATTTTTCTATTCCTGCTGTTATTTATACTATTTGTTACTTGCTCCTTTGACCTGAATACAAATCACAGACAGATTTTTTGCAATGGAAATACCTAAATCAGGAATGTCATTCTGAGTGAAGGAATTCCTGGAAAGAATTGAAATATGTTGTTCAGCCTGCTGCCAGGCTTCAGGAGTGACTTGGAATGTCTACAAGGTGTGCAGCTGGAATTCAAAGCACCTGTAGATGACTGCTTGTGTATGGCAAAATAACACACTTGGAAACAAAGCATTTGCAGCATTTCTTTTTATCTGCCTTCAGAGACACCTTAAATCTGCAAATAACATTATCTGATCACCTGATACCATCTCTGAACTCTGCCAGGGGTAAAAACCTATCTCAGGGTTTAAACTGTGCATGTTTTAGAGAGAACTCACAACACATTTCATACAGATTTGCCATTTTGGTCCCTTGCAACCCTTAACACTGCACGATTTCGGTTTGTTCAGCTCTTGCTGTGGTAAAGGCCATTTATATCAGGTTTTCAAACAATGTGTTCAACTGCATATAATGAAGCCTTTTCATGCACAGAATGTAGGCCAGGGCCCAGGCTGGCTCATGAAAGGCTTCACTTTGTCTGAGGGAAGTAAGATGATCGTTCTTGGAATGAGGCCTGTCCCCTCAGTGCTGCTCTGCCCAAAGCCAAACTCACTTGCTAAGACATTGTTCTGGAGGCCTGAGCTTGCTTTTAACTTCTGGATGTGGCTCTTAATAACATGAGCTAAAGCTTTCATTGCTCTGGCAGGAGTAAGAGATGCAGGCTTGACATTAAATCTAATACACCGTGATGTTTCCTAAAAATTCCCCTCATGAAGCAAAGGGTATAGACTGATAGTGTCCACTGTGTGCTTGACTGATCAGCCTTAATCCTTGATTGTGGAGGAAACAGTCTAAATGTAGTGACCAAACCTTCTAAACTTTTAAGGAGAAGGGGTTTTTTACAACATGTACAAAAGATTTGAAATCTGAAATCCTTGATGTTTTCCTAGACAGCATGCTGCCTCCTGCACACCTTATCTTGTCTCGAGTCCCAAGAATGTTTGTCTTTTTTGTTTGTTTTGTAGTGTTTTGGTTTTTTTTTAAAGGCCTCGTTTGTCAGTACCACTTATGTTTTTCAGTTGAAATGCCCCTTCAAGTAAAAACAAGCTATTTGAGGAATATTTTATTCTGCATGTTGACCATAATTTTCATTGTGAACTGGGAAAGAGTTCAAGCAAACAGAAAAGCCACAAAAAATGAACAGGACTTGCATTACCTTTTCTCTTGTGTCAAACGTGAATTTGGCCTCAAAATGATCTTGTTTTGTCCTGTGTTTTTTTTATATTCTGTGTTGTAAAATTTTAGGATGCTCTGCAGGATTGCAAGGAAGTTGTTCACTCTTAGCATTTCTTCCCTTAAGTGCCTCACTTCTCTGAGCTCTGCACTTCTCTGAAAGTATTTAATTCCATTATGAGTCCAGTACTGCTTTAAAGAAATGAAATATTGATTCTGTTCCCTGATGGGGCATTATCTGTATTTTGCTTATGGAAAACTCAAGCACAGAGAACTGAAGTGGCCCAGACACACAGAGCTGGAAACTGAAACTAAAAATCCTCACCTTGAATTGTCCCATTACTATCCTGAAAAGAATTACCCAGTGATATATTTTGAAATTTGGATTTTAATTTTTTAAAATAGGAATATCTGGTATCTGATTTTGTTTGTATAATCAAAAATGGGTCAGTTTCTGGTGAACTATTGAACTGAGAAAAGTAGAGTTCAGAAGAGAATAAAGGTCATGCTGATGTTATCAGGTCAGTGGTGGAAAAGATTGTGTCACAGGGAGCTTCTTACTGGCAGCAGTCCTGTCTGGTTGTGCTGGAATGCCAGATAAGTTTTTATGTGTTTGGGATCTGAGGACAGAAGTGAAGATGTTGGAAGATTTTATTTAAAAAGTAAGTATTCTTTGTTGTTAGAGAGCTCTGTGAAAGTACAAGACAGCTTAGTCTCTTCCCAACCTCCATGGTAGTTGGTCTGGTTTTATTTTTCATGCCCCAACACCAGGATTTAGTGTAATAGGAAAATCTTGTCTGTCATTTTACAAAGCAAAAAAACCCCCAGAATGGAAAGAAATGCCTCTGCCAGTAACAGAGAAGCAAAATGAAAATGTGACAGTGCCTGTGTACTGCAAAGGTTGAGGAAAAAAACCTCAGCAGAAGGTGAATTAAAAAACCCAACCAAAATGAGGTGGATTTATTGGTTTCTAAACCCCAGTGATTTCTGGAGCACTGACTCATGATGTCTGAATGTCTGGGCTTGCCAGAAGCCTGCACTGAAATGTGGCCCTGCTGCCTTGGGCCATATATGGGAAATCTCCCCTCTGTGGCAAAGGTGGGGAATCCAGGAGATGCAGGTCCCTGGCTGGAACTTTCCTTACCTCCTGTCCTCTCAGTCTTCTGTAAAAATCATTCCCTGGGCTGGATCCCGCGAGGATTCCATGTTCAGCACTTTCTTGGTGGGTTTAGGTGAGCTCTGCCATCAAAGGATGCCCATCCTGCCTTTGTTGGGGCTGCACACAGGGGATTAAAAGGCTTGACAAAGAACTTAAATGTTCTGCCATTAATGATGCATAGAGATGTGGCAATAAAGGAGAATTATTTTTTTTTTTGGATCGACCCTATGGTTCCCAGAGACAAATGTTTACTTGGATGGTTTGTGAGCCCCTGTGTGAGCTCTTGCAAAATCTCCTCAGGATGTGCCCCCTCAACTCAGCAACTGAAACCATGGGACCAGATGGCTCTTGGGCTTGTTCATGTTTCTGTTTGAATAAAGCCCAGATTTCAGGCTGCTTTGTTTTGGATTGCTCAGTCCTTAATGTTCTGCAGAGATTGAGGCTGGAGGGAGAGAGCCACAGCAGTCAGACAAGGGTGGTGGTGAAGGAACCCAGGCAGAACCTTCCAGCCCTGGAAACAAACCCTGCAGATGCTGGAAATGGACTTTTCCACAACATCTGTCCCATGAATGCTGCAAAGAGTTCATGCTCGTCCTGCTGGCACACACTGGGTGCTAGGGCCTGAACTTTCCCTCAGTTTTCAAGCTCTTCTCCAGGACTGCATGTAAGCAATTCTGAATTTCAAATACTTCCGTGCTAAATAGAGATTGGCACAAGAATAATATTTATGGAAATGTTTTAAGAGTACAACTTCAAAGTCCCTCTCAAAGTTCCACCTGTATTAACTTCCTTCAGATGAGAGTGGGTATTTTCCCTTGTCCACAGATAAGGTGACTAAACCATAAATAAACTCACATTTTTATTGCACTCTCTTTCGTTATCTCAGGAACAAGACCAGTCCTCAGGTTTGTATTCAACATCCTGGGCCTTTTTTTAACTGCTGACTAATTTCTAAGTGTTTCTGCAGCCTGGGAGGGCAGAGCTTCCCACACCGTGTCGGATGTGACGTGTGTGCTGAAGGAGGAGATCTGCAGCTGCATTTTATTCTATTTCAGCACCTAGTTTGGATTTGAATTCAGATTAATTTGGAATGGGCATAGCTATGAAATGAGTCTGCAGTGTTTGTGCTTGTTATGATGTGCCTCAGTTATATACATCCAGATCTGTTTCAGTCTGGCCAAATAAAAATTATCTTTTTTCAGGCTCCAGTTAAATAGGTTAGAGGTTGCCTGCCAGTCTGCACAGAGCTGTGGTGCATCCAGTCCTACTGCACGTACACTTTTCCACTTGTATAAATTCCATGGGGTTTAGGTTCATTTTCTGCCAGCAGCTCCTGGAATAAGGTGGGGAGAAGTGTAGGTTTGGCATGTGAGGAATTTTGAGACTATATTTTGATTTTGGAGGGGTGAAATTTCAAAGTTTACTGGTTACAAATAAACCCATAGCTTGGCATGACAAGTAATTCCCAGGATTTCTAACTGGTGGTGTAATTTATCAGGAAACACTCTCAATTCTGGGTGCCTGAGACACAGTGATAACCCAGAGTCTGTGGAGCTTTAGGGCCAACTGCAACCCCAATTTCAGGGAAACTTAATGGAATTCTGGCTACTCTTGTCCAGTTCTGAGTTTGAGGAGCTGTATCTGGGATAATGCACCTCTCTCTTCTCCCTTCAGGTGCTCCCATATGCTGGTGCTTCATTCCAAAGCTGAACTGGTGGTGAATATTTAATTTATCCAGTTGTCATAATGAAACAAGATGTGTAATTGTAACCATAGCCTTTGGGGCCAGGGATTCCAATGGAAATAGCTTGGTCTCTTTTTACCTGAAGTAGGGAACTCGAGCTGTGATGAAAATACAAATTTATATCCTCTCTCCTCCCCTTTTTGCTCCCACTCTCTGAATCCCCCCATTTAGGGGAAGGGTATTAAACAATGGTGAAATGACCTTCCAGCAGAGGGGATTCCAGGCTGTTCCCTGGTCAGACTGTGGATCTGCTCCTGTTTGTTTGCAATACCCAAACACTGAAGTCACTGAATCCACAGCAGTGTTTTGCAGCACAGCAGAAACTTATTTTCAGCAAGGTTCTATTCTGGGCATTGTAAAATTTCCTGAGAGAGGGAGGTGTTTGTAGCGTGGAGAGGAGGAGGAGGAGGAGGACTCCCTGAAAAGCTCCTGCTGTGCCTTTGGAGCCACTTCCTGGCTTCCAGGTGGGCACAGATCCAGGAAACCTCCCCCAGCTGCTGCCATGTGGTGATCATGGAAGAGTGGTCAAGGTGGGTTTTGAGATGAAATCTGGATAGGATGGAGCCTTCCTGGAGTAGGGCTGGTTAGGGAAGCTGCAGAGTTATTTAAGTGTTCAGGTTTTCTTTGATAATTTATTGCTGCCTATTGCAGTTCTAGCAGTGACCCATGCAGCTGAAGCCCAGAAAACCTGTGAGGATAGGAATGAATGGAGAGGAAAATCCAGCATGGACCTTCTTCTCCAGAATGAACAGGACTGGTTGAGTTGGGAGGGGATAGTCTGGGATTCCTGGACTGCTCCTTGCTGATGTTTTGATGGAGAACTTCCACTTCCAATGATACTTTTGTGTGTGAGACTAAAGACAGAGATACATCCACTAATGCAGGATGCTGGGGATGGTAACAGAACAGTTCTCTGGAATCTTGCTTCTCCAGAGCCTCCTTTCCTCTCCTCCTCACTTGGTTCATGCTATAATTACAGCTGACTTAATCCAGCCTTGCTGATGAATATCAAAGCACTGTGGAAGAGCACAGCAGCTTTTTGAATTGTTTTCCAGCATAACAGGAGAGTGGAAGGGAGATAAGCCTGAGGTCACAGTATGTCCCTTGGGAGCAGGTATGGGACTAAGGAATTGAGATAGACTGGGTAAGAAAAGTAATTTTCTGAAATCACCTGATTATGTTAGTCACTTTGTTTTGGTTTCTGTTAACTTGCTGGAAGAATGTCACTGACTTGCAGAGGAAAAAGTTGACTTTCCATCTTGGCAGACGTCTCGAGACCCAATTACAGTTAATAGCAAAAAGAACTTTTTATCTAAATATTTTTCAATATATAAAATGCAACTTTGGGTCAAAATAAACAGTTTATATTAAAATAATACTCACCCCAGGTATCCAGTTCCTTGCAAAACAGGATTTCCAAGCTTCTCATGTTAAAATGGGGGAAATTTGATGTTACTTGTGCTACAGAGGAGAGGGAAAATGGGAGAGAGTTGAGTTTGCAATTCCAGGTGCAAAGCTGGGAGTCAGGTGAGAAGGTGTCTGTTTTGGAATTAGCTTTCTGGGCAATGCTCTAGAAATCCCACAGCTTTCTAAAACCATTTTCTCCATTTCAAATGGGAATTGCAGCTCTCTGGTTTCAAAGAGGCCCTCGAAGCTGAGACCCTTTGTGCTTGTAACAGTGCTGGTGGGATTTTGGGTGGAGATCTGTGTGTAAACCTCCGGAACAGCATCAGGTGTCGCTTGGAGCGCTGATAAGCACTGCTACAGCTGCAGAATGCTCTCGGAGTACCTGCTGCATTTTTGTCACGTACATAAGAACTCGTCATTTTCCTCTCAGCTAAGCCAATGTTCCAAGGGCTTACCTGGGAAGTGGTGTGCTCGATGTGAACCAGGTTCCAGCAGCATGGAAGGGGCTTTGTCTGCGCGCTGGTTTGCTCTGTCCCACGCAAGTGGGAAGTGACTTTCCGTGCTTCCCTGGGCTCAGCAGCGACTGAAGGCGCTGGCGCTTCAGCAGAGCTGCGTGTGGCTGTGCTGAACACCCCTGGCCCCATTCCAGCTTTTTCCTGCTCTGCCTCGCACCCTGCCCCAGCGGGCTGCCCTGTTTACTCTCCGCTCTGTGGTAAATGGATGTCACTTCCTTCATTAAAATGCTGGTGCTCGGCCAGGTTCCCTTCCTTTGGGCTCGCACGCTCGGAGCAGCAGCGCTGCCGAGTCCAGCTGTGCGCCACGCTCCGGGATCCGCTCCCGGCGGGATCGCTGCGATCTGCTGAGCCTGCCGAGGCTCCCGAGCCCGCACACTGAGGCTTTGGAGGCATCTCCGGGGTGGGGAAGCACAGGTGCAGCTGTGTTGGAGAGGGGCTGAAGATGGATTATTGCTGGTGGGCTCAAGCCGCGCTTCCCGCCGGGGACTGCGCGCATCCCGTGGGGAAGGTGTAGGCAGCGTTGGGAATGGGGTGCCAGTGCCAGCCTGCTCTGGCCAGCCTCTGGACATGAGGACGTGGCTGCTGTTGAAGGGCATCCCCTGATGTGCCCGGCAGTACAGGCACTCCTGGATGCACAGGATCCCACCCAAGGGGACACAGGAATCCTGGACACCCTGTTCGGAGCGCTCGGCGCGGACTGACCCCGGCACTCTGCCTTTGTAGCTGACCAGGGCCTCACCTGGAGAGTTTTAAACTGACACCAAGGTTGCTGATAGACTGGTGAGCAATTAAATATTTGTCTTTGTAAGGATTATTGCTGTTGCGTGTTTAGATGATTAGAGATGGGAAATGTTTCCAGGCTTTTGGAAGGCGCAAAACAAAATGGGAAAGTGTTTCTTCCTTCCATAACACAATTTCTTGTGTCTCTCCCTCCTGAACACTCCTGTTTCTAGCTGTGATCCAGTGCTGGTATTTATTTACTCATTTTTTCAGGGTGTGCATGCTGTCACCTTGAGCACAGGTGAATTAGTACCTTTACTCATAAACATATTTTCTCCTATCCCTACATCAAAATCTGACAGTCTTAGTCTAGTTATTTTATACAGTAAATTAGATGTACATTCCTTGTGACAGATTTGTGTCCCATCTCTTCTCCTGCTCTGTGCTGGTTGAGACACGACGTCTGCAAATGTCATGCTCAGACTGGCAACCTGCCTCCTTCCCTTGTCCCTTCTGCAAGTGGCTCATTTGCTGACTTTTCCAGCTGTCCCAACATATGGCTGCTCCCATTTATCATAATTCAGGTCTGTGCCTGGGACAAAGGCTGATAAAAATAATACTTTGTGCATAAGTGGCATTTGAGCAGATTATTCTATAGCTCTGTTATCAAGCAAATACTTTTTTTTTTTTTTTACCTAACTGAATTCAGTTTGTAGCTGGTAGGTCATTAGTGAAACTAATTTTAGCAAGGCATTTCTTATCTGTGCAAGTTTGTTGAAATAAAAAAGTAGTAAATTGTAACAATGAGCAATTGTACACTATTAATGGAGCACCAAGGTGGTTAACTCATTAAATACTTCAACCATTCCAGAGAACATTCATCAAAGTGAGATCTGATTCATTTTGCAGGGGCTACAGCATGGATTAATACCAAAACCAGTAATTTTAAAAGTGAGCTGTTAATACATGAATATTTTAAGGCCACACTGCCTTTTCCCAGGCTCCTGAACAATTTCCTTGACCTTCAAGCTGCTAGAGTGGCAGGAACTATTTGTGATCATTATCCCAGGGTTGGTGTGTTGTGCTGGAAGTTGTGTCCTCCCGGTGTTGTGGAGGGCACAGGGTGTGTGTTGTTACCTGTGCTGTTGTGGAGCATCCGCAGCTGCTCACGGCAGGTTCTGAAGGCACTAAGAAGGTTCTGGAGTGGGGAGGAGCAGAGAGGAGCTGGGTGGGTCAGGGAGCTGATGGGAGAGAGCTCGTTGTGGTGAACGCAGGAGGTGTGAGGCAGCTGCTGGGGCTGATGAGCAAACAGCACTGCAGGGAACCAGCCCTGGCAAAGCTGCTCCCCTGCATTTCCCCCCCTTTTTGGCACCCAGCTCCATCTACAGTAGCCTCAAGGGTCATCAGCCCTGCTGTTCCAGTGGTTGAAGGCCTCTCAGGAGCAGAGCTACTTGCTGCTGTGGTTTCTCCTCATGTGGGAGTAAAATCAGCTGCTTCTGGGAGCTCAGTTCCTTTTGATCCCTTGATTCAAGTGTCTCCTTGGTGCTGCTGCATTCCAGCTGCTGAATTCCTGAGCAGTCAGGAAAAGGAGCCAGACCCAGTCCTCAAGAGCTTTATTATACAGAGCTGGAAGCTCATTGATTCCGAGATGTTCCTTTGCTTGCTCTAGTCCCTTGTTGTTTGTACCCTTAGGAAAATAAAGGCAGGTTTTATATTCAAATATAAACCACAGTTTCCCTCTGCAGCCACAGCCTACCCTTTGATGAAATCCAAACAGCATGTGTAATAAATCCTGTGATCCCTGGTACTCCAGCTAGCAAGGTTATGGCAGGGATATTACATATGGAGTGAGAACCTGAGTTCAAACACTTTTTTAAGTGAAGATGGAAAGTGTAAGAATCCAGGCCTGCATTATGAATCCTGTCTTCAACTGTGTATGGGAGGAAAGCTTTGGCATCCCTGGTATTTCCTTGAGAATTAAATTAATACAGAACTGATGATGTTGTGTACAATGTGTTAATGAACTGGTGATGAAATGAATTCCACTCTCCTGTTTAAATCCAGTGAAGAGAGTCACGGCATGCACAGCTTCATACTGGAAACATGAAAAATCAAAGCATGGTGCAGTGCTGGCAGCACTTTGGCCATGGCAAGCACCTCCCTGCCATTTATTGGATTTATTCTGGCTTTCCTTAAAGCAACTGAAGAAAGAATCTGAAACCCCCTCTTGCAAGGTGCTGATTGCCGTGTGGGTGGATGTGTTTGCAGGTCAGGGATAGACTGTTTGATCTTGTGTCTCCACCCTTGCTGAAACTCCCTCTGCCTTTGCCCTGGCAGATGCTCCCAGCACAACGTGCACTTAGGATTTAGGGCAGGTGGTTTTTGGCTGCCAGCAGTCACTGTTGGGTGCCTGCCATGGAGCTCCCAGTTTGCCAAACCCACTCGGCTGCGTGGCTCCAGCAGTTTCTGTGGCTCCATGAGGCAGGACAGGCACCTTGGCCAAGGATAATGCTGCTGTCAGTAGTGCCTGTAATGTCAGCCATGCCAGGAAGTCCACCTCTTTTATTCAAGATGTTCCTTGAGAATTCCTGAAATCCATGCTGTCATTAAGTTTTCCAAGCTGTCACACTGCTATTAGCCAAGCTGCTGTAAGTATTTTCCCAGCCCTGGAGCACAACACAGAAGTAGCTCTTTCCACTGGGTGGTTCTTTTTTGTCTGGGCATTAATTTGTCACTTTGATGTAGCTTTGGACCCCCTTGGGTGCAGAACAGCAGCTCCTTGGCGGGGAATTGACAGGATTTGCACAGGGCAGGACTCCATGGTTCTGACCCTCAGACTGTCACATCTGTAACATCCCTCCCTCCATCCACCCCTCCCTCCCTCCCTCCATCCATCCATCCATCCTTCCATCCATCCCTCCCTCCATCCCTCCATCCAGGAAATGAGCAGTTCCTGGACTGTGCTCACTATGTACCTCTGGATGGGTAACAGAATAAATAAGGGAATAATTTTGCTGTAGCGAATATTGTAGAGTTATCAAGGAAATTATTGTCCTGAAATTCCACTGAGGCATTCTGCTTGTATCTCTAAGTCCTCTATCAGTGCTCATTTCCTTGGCTCTGAAGCTGATCCTGCCCAGAAAAATGGAAAATCCCTCGTGGAGCAGCTGCTGAATCTTACCTGTATTTCTTACTCAGTGCAGCTGTAGGCAGCTCCAGAGGAGTTTTACACCTGTGCTCCTTTCTATTCAAGAACCTTTGGAAAAACCTTATGGATCAGAGGACAGTCCTGGTTGCTGTTTCTTTATGGGCATTTCCCTTCTATGCTTTTGTAGTTGAGCAGGATTAAGGTTCTTCTAAAGCAACATCTGAGCTTTTTGTTGGCTTTTTAATTCCTGGCAATCACAGAGCTACAACCCCAGCTGAATGCTGAGCTCTGTCTTATTTTATCCCTGTTTGTGCACTGCCTTGTGTTTTTCTTCCCAGTGTTTGACATGTTGCAATGTTCCAGAGTGAATTAGTAGGCTGTCTTTTTATAGGAAAACAAAGTTTTTGGGGGCAGGCAGTAGCATTTGTGTATTTTGTTATCGTGGGTGGCCTTCAGCTTGCAGGGGTCCTTGGAACAGGAAGGGAGCTGAACTCTGGACGCAGTTTTCCACTGCTGTGGAGGCTGTGAATGCTTGTTGGACTGTGCAGCTTTCATGTTGTTTAGATTTGTGATTCCTAGGAACAAATTAAGCCTCCAAAGAGCGTGATTTCAATAGAAATTGTGTATTTTTGCAAAAGAAAGGCTCTGTTAACTTCTGAGTGGGACAGAGAGCTTGGAAATAAACGTGCAGAGAGAAAAAGGGTAATTGTTTCTTTTATCTGTGCCATCTAAAGTGTGTGTTTGATTGCAGGGCAAAGCTAATACAGCTGCATGATAGATGGTTTCTGTTCGTGCAGTGCTTTCCTCCATGTATTTATTGGGATCTCATTGCCAGCCTCAGTGCAATCCACACTTTTTATTGAGATCTGCTTGCCAGCCCAAGTGTCATTCCCACTGCAGCACCCGAATCCATGGCGTGGATGTGTGAATTTAACATAAACACTGCAAAGTGCTGAGCCTGCAGGGGGGGCTCAGGGCTGAGCTCACACTGTGGGGTTTGAAAGGCTCTGCCCAGGACAGCAGGGACTGAGCAGCCAAATTCAGCCAGGTTTTGAAAGGATTAAAGATGCCACTAAAGCAACAGACACTGGAACAGCACCAGAGTGCAAAAGCTTCCCAATTCAAGTACATCAGCCCCAAAGATTTAGCACAGCTTAAAAAAAGATCATATTGTACCAAATAACCTTTAGGATTCCCTTCCCAGCCCCGTTCCACTGGGAATCTGGAGTTTCACAGTGGCAATACTCACTGAGTAAAAAGTAATGAATTGGCTGTGCAGCTGAGAGATGTTTTATTTCCAGGAGTTCGTAAAATCAAGCAGTTGCTGAACACTATCAGTGAGGGAGCTGATTTTTAAGACATTAAAGAAACAGATCAGGATCTCCCATGTGAGAGCAGAAATGCAGAGGAGGCAATTTGTATTCAGCTTACCCATAAGTGATGACACATGGTGTGTGCTCCAGAAACTGAATGCCCAGATGAATTCAGATTTCTTTGTAAACTCCCAAAAGCAAGTTTATAGCAGTGTATTTCAGGAATATTGCAGCAGAGGTGGTCTGAGAAGGCTTTGGAACCGAGCATTTTGCACTGGACTGTGTTAGGATTTTTGGTAAGTGTGTGTGTATACATATAAAACTTGACTTCAGAAAATAAACAAGTGATTTTGTGTCTCAGCTGCAGTTGTTTTCCCAAGCAAGTTACCAAGGCCAGTATTTGGTTTTCTTTCATTGCTGACATTGACCTGCTGTGTGATTATTCAGTAATGCTGTAAATTCAGCTGAGAACTGCAGCGTGTGAAATCAGAGCCTCGGCTGTTCTGCTTTTATTTTATCTTTTTGGATTTGTAAATCTGTAGAGGGATTTAGGATAAAGCTGAGGAATAGCCATCTACGATCCTGCTGCTGATTTTATTTAACTGTTTTGTGCCATATAACGTGAGCTTTTGTGTTCTTATCCTGATGCATTATTACAGCCTGATAAGTATTACAGATTATGTGAAATAGAAACAGCCTGTTACAGCAAACTCAGAATCTGATATAGCCAAGTGGAACATAAATGTTATCTTATCTTCACTGTAGACTCTTAACTCTATAAAGTTTTAGTAATAAAGTTCTCTTCATCTGTATTTCTCCTGATGCCTTAGGTTTTAGCTTTTATATTTCAGATCCTGGGCTGTTTTAGTGGGTAGCTTTAGGTTTCATATTCAGTGCTGCTGAGTTCTCTTCACAGAGCAGGGAGACAAAACAATTCCTTCTCCAGCTCCATACCAAGGACAACTTTCAGCCCAAGAATGAAAACAGTGGTGAAGTGAGAAGAAAAAAACAGGAGGATGGAGCTTCATAACCTGAGGCTGTGGTTGGACAATTGATTCTAATATGCAAATGAACCAGAACTTATAAAAGTGTGGAACCTCGTGATCATTTGTCCATTTTGTGACCATTTTGGGGCATCTTGGGTGTGGCCCAGCTGGACTCCTGTGCTGCCCAGGTGTGCCCAGTGAGGCCTCTAACAAATATCTCCTTTTTTCTCCTCTCTATCCAGTCTCTGTTCCAGGGCAGCCTCCAGAGCGCTGCAGTCCCTTCCCTGCAGAGGTGCGCGGTGCTGGGTTTGTGTCAGGGGAAGGATCCGAGCTGACAGACTCTGATCATTTCTGTGCTGTTGGGAACGGCCATGGCCGGGCACTTTGCAGCCCGTGGCCCTGCCCTGACGGTGTTTCCCCGCAGGTACCATGTGGGCGAGCTGCTGTAACTGGTTCTGTGTGGATGGCTCCCCCGAGGAGGCGCAGCCGGCGCCGGCAGCCGCGGCCCAGGCCTACTCCAACCCCGGCTACAGCTCCTTCCCCTCGCCCACGGCTGCCGAGCACAGCTGCAAGGCGTGCGGGCTGCCCTTCGACAGCTCCTCCGGCAAGGTGAGTGCGGAGTGCACGGCGGCCTTTGCTGCACTGCACACCATTGCACACACATTGCACACCATTGCACACACATTGCACACCATCGCACACCATTGCACACCATCGCACACCATTGCACACCACTGCACACGCATTGCACACCATTGCACACGCACTGCACACGCACTGCACACGCACTGCACACGCACTGCACACGCACTGCACACGCACTGCACACCATTGCACACCATTGCACACCATTGCACACCATTGCACACCATTGCACACCATTGCACACCATTGCACACCATTGCACAC
>VZTB01007322.1:199521-215098 GCA_013397245.1 Thryothorus ludovicianus
CTGGGATGGCTCAGCCTTGCCCTGTGCTGGGTTTTTGTTTCTGTGCCAGAGAGAAGTTTCTGCTTTGATTTTGTTGACTTTGCAGAGCAAGTGCCAGAGGTGGGGCTCAAACTGAAGTGCACTGAGTTATCAGTCCCAGGCTTGAGTCTTCCCCAGGGTTTAGTGAAGAAACCAGAGCTGCACAGTAGTGAGGACTCCACTGCTACACAATCAGATTTAAGCACAGGTGACTGTTTCTTTTTTTAGAAGGGAATTATGGAAGAAAGCCTTTGTCTCCCTTGGATCCATGAGCAATTTCCACTGCACATCAGCTTCCCCCATCCTCCCCTGGGCTCAGTTTTACAGTTCTGTTACTTTCCCCTGCTTGTCAAAAGCTGTTCTGTCCTTTCTGCTGGTGAGGGTGGGCAGAGGCTGTGGCCTGATCCCTGGCACTCTCCTGGGCAGTGTTCAGCTGGAAGAGACTTGCTAGAGGAGTCTGGTCACGTTCCCCTCAGGGCACCTGGCTGCTCCACAGCCACACTTCAGCATCCTCAGCTGCCCTCAGTGTCCCCACGCCAGGGCAGCTGTGAGGCTGAGAGCCCTGTGCAGCTTCCCTGTGCTCTGGGTTCCAGCCTGGCTGCCAGCAGAGAACAGCACAAAGCCAGAGGGGGCTCTGCAGTGAGTCCCCTCACAGCCCCTGGGCCACTGCAGCAGCTGCAGGGACAGCACCAAAGCTCCTGTGCAGTGGGAATAGCAGCAGCAGCACATGGACCTTGTGTGCTCTGAGCTGCAGGCAGTGCAGGGGCTTTGCTCTGGGAGCTGAGCAATCCATGGCTCAGGGATTTCTCCCTGAGCTGGTCTCAGAACTCCACAGAACTGCAGCAGCTGCTGTTCACTGAACTCAGCATTCTGAGCTCTGCCTCTGTCCCACAACTTCCCAATCTGTCATCTTTGACTGAAGGTTAAACAGATCCAGCATGAGAGCAGACTGGACAAGGCAGGGCATCCTGACAGAAAAAAGGGCAGGTAAGAAGTGACTCTGCTCTGGAGAGGGCACAGGGACCTCGAGGAGCTGCAGGAATACACAAAGTGCTGAAAAGCCTCATTTAGGAAATTCACTGTGAAAATTCATGTTGTCATATTTTTCAATAAACTCAGGGCTGGGGGAATTTAGCAGGAAGATGATTCCCCTATGGATAGCTGTACTTTTCCTTGCAGAGGGTAGGCTTATTTCCTACAGCAGTTAAATCAAGCTGCAGATTAATGCCTGAAATTTTAGGGATGAGAAGATCCACCCACCCTGTGACTCCAAAATGTGCTTTGTGAAGGGAGGACTCTTCTTGTTTCCCTTGTAAAAATGGATCTGTACTTTTGGACATGAGTAAACCTGGAGGGAACTGATTAATGATCCAAAGGAATATAATGTTCTGAACTAATAAAGTAAATGGAAATATTTATGTGCTTTATGTACACTGTACATTGTTTAAAGATTTAAAAAGTTAATATTCTACTTGAAAGGGCATGTTATTCACTATTAAATCCTCTGGTACTATGACAGTTAAACTTACTAGTTTTGGTACAAAAGTTTGGTTTATAATTTTATAATAAAGTTGAAATGTGATTTAGTTAACTTTGTTTCTGACTCTGTTACAAGCAGAGATCCTACAGCTACTGCTGAACCTCAGCCAGAAACTGGGATTGCAGGTGCTTAAATGAAGAGGTGGAGGGGAAAAAAAATTACCTGACAACACAAATGACCTTGGCACTACAGCCAAGAGTCCCATGGAGCTGCTGGTCTGTTCTCCTGAACAGGAAGAGAAGAACCTTTGGAAAATAAGTCCTGACAGCAAAGGAGCAGCTGCTTCAGTTTTATTTCTTTATCTATAAAAATACCCAAACTTTAAAAACCCGAGGAGCCTAAACCAGCCCCTGGCTGAGGGTGGTGGTCTACAGTATGGGCAGGAAAATGGGATTCAGCAGGGACGTTTCTTCAGAGAACTTTTATAACTCATTCCATAGGGTCTCTGTAGCTACTTCTGAGGGCACTTCCTGCCTCTCCAGGGAGGAGCCTCCAGGAATCTCCAGCTCCCCCTTCCCGAGTGTTCTGTGCCAGCACTGCCCCCTGTGCTAGCACGGGGCCACCAGCCTGCGCTTCCGGATGCACTCCCAGACCCACCTGGGGCTCACCCGCTGCGCCCCGGGGTTGTCCTCAATGTCCCCAATCACGTGGGTGGCCGAGGCCGTGTCCGGCTCCTCCACCAGGTCCCCGTCGAAGGCGATGAAGTAGCGGCGGAGTCGCGCGAAATCCTTCACCGAGGGCGCCAGGTACAGCCTCACCCCCGTGAAAATGTCCAGCAGGGGCTGCTGAGGGGGGAAGGAGCAGCAGAGCTCGGGCAAAACATTCCTTGGAATGAAGAGAGGAGGCACAAAGTGCCCCAGCCTCCCCCCACCCACCGGGGCTGGCCTGCTGTACCTTTTTCCCGTTGTCCTCCATCTCGGATGCTTTTCTCTTCTCCCCTCGCTTCTCCTGAGGGGATTTCTGAGGGGATCCAGTGACTCCTTTGCTCTCTAAAAACAAAAATTCAGCTCGTGCATGTGCTCTGTCCAGATACTGGTGGTGTATTAAAGTTTGGGGAGAGAGGAAAGAGCAGAAGGGAAAAGTTTCCTCCCCTCTTTCTGGAAAATCCATTAATTACTGTCACTAGTGAGACATTTTTCTCATGAAATGGAGTGGGGCAGCCTCCTGTCCCCATTCCCAGGCTGCTGCTGCCACCTGCCCTCCATGCTGTCACCATTCTGTCCTCTGTGAAACTGCTCAGCAATCTGCCTCATGTTCCAGCTCAATTCACCTGGAAATCACCTCCAGCCACGTGTCCCTTTATACACCTGAATTCCATCCAAATCAAATTAAATACTGGCTCCTGGCCAACAATCTCTCACCAGAGGGCTGCCAGCTACACAAATGGGAGCAGTGAACACTGACCTGAACAGCATCATCAGAGCTCTTTCCATCCATCTTTTCCAATCCCAGGATATCTCAGAGCTGTGGCTATTCAATGCACACTGGGCAAACCAAGGATCTGGACAGCTTTGCCCATCATCCCTGAGGTCCATGTGAAAGTTGGGGTCATCAAGGACCCAGAGCCAGCCTGCCCCAAGCACACAGGACACAGCCCCAGGCTCCTTCCTGAAAGCACCATCATCATCTTACCTTCTGCCTTCTGGGCTTTTGCAGGTGACTTGCTTGGGGGACTCTTAATACTGCTGTGAGGTGTGGAAGACCTGGAATTCCCATCATTCTCTCCACTGCTGCCAGCTGTGGACTCATCTTCCTCCCCAGCTGTGACACTGAAATCAGCCTTCTCCTTGGAGAGCTGGTACAGCTCCTGCCCAGCAGAAACAGCACTGATCATGTCTGACACTGGATACAAGGTGTGCTGCAGACTCTGCTGTGGTTTTCTGCCCCCTGAAGAGTTTGCTCAAAAGCTTTTTCTTCCTGCACCTCTCTGCAGTTATTTTCCTGCCAACTCTGTCCCAGCTCCCTGCATCCCACCCCTCTCCTGGCATCAGGGGAAGGCACAGCCACAGCATCTGCTACAGAGAAGAGCCTGATTCACCAGAGCCTGAAGGATGAGCAGTGCCTGGTGCTCACTGTGGGAAGGGTTTGTTCCTCTCCTCCCCACAGGGATGCTGGCAGGCCCTGGGGGCTGCAGAACTCCTGCTTTCCATGGCACAGGCAGCCCCTGCCAGCCCCAAGCTGCAGCAACTCCCCTGAGCACAGAGAGCCCCAGCTCTGCCACTGCCAGGGCTGGCACCAGAGGGTGAAGGGTGGCTGCAGCCTGGGGACCTGCCAGTGCCACCTGTGCCCCAGGATATCCACAGCAACTTCCCAAATGCCTCTCCCAGTCTCAGCAACTGACAGGAAACTGAGTGAGCATGGAGAGAATAAGGATCTGCTCAAGGAGGTGGTGGAGTCACTGTTTAAAGAAGCCTGGATGTGGCACTCAGTGCCATGGTTTAGTTGCTGAGGAGGTGTTAGAGCATAGGTTGGACTTGATGATTTCAAAAAGTCTTTTCCAACCAAATTCATTCTGTGGTCACCTCTGAGGAAGGCCAATTCCTCACCCTGTCACAAGAGCTGGTGGAACCAACTGCCAGCAGAGACTTCTCTGACAGGGCACAACCACACCACAGCTCAAGGGAGCAGAGAGGCCTCCCCAGAACAACCCAGCCCAGCCTGGCACGAGGAGAAATGGCAGGTGCCATGGCAGGCAGCAGGTGCCACAGCAGGCAGCAGGTGCCACAGCAAGCAGCAGGTGCCAATGGCAGGCAGCAGGTGCCAATGGCAACAGGTGCCAATGGCAGGCAGCAGGTGCCACAGCAGGCAGCAGGTGCCACAGCAGGCAGCAGGTGCCATGGCAGCAGGTGCCCTCAGTGCACGCTGTGCTCTGTCTCAGAGGCACAGAGGTGCAGGAGCTGTCCCCCGAAGGTGTGACCCACCTTGAGCTGCTGCAGGTTGGTGGCTGTCTGCCAGTCCTTGTCGTGGCGGATGCGGGTGCAGCGCGGGAAGCGGATGGAGATCCCGTCGGCCGTGTGCGCCTCGGCCCGCGAGAACTCGGCCCCCGTGATCTCCCACACCGGGGCTTTCTGAACACAGGAGGAAGCCATGTCACACTCCTGGCTCCTCTCAGGCTCCAGCTCCAAGTGCCCCACCCCACTCAGTCCCACAAACTGCCCTTCCTTAGCAAACCCCTCTGTCTCGCTAAGCCAGAGATCCTGCGCTGTCACAAAATGCCAATTTCTAAGTGACACCTTCTGTGTCCTTCAGGCATACAGAGCGTGCTGACACACCCCCTACAGCAACAGCAACTTCTGGGTTGCACTTGTGTTTTAGCCCTTTTAAGTCAGATTTCTCATATCTCAAATTTAAAGTAAGCTCACTTCTGGAAGGGATTTAATGCACAAGAATATTTCCCAAAACTGCTGCAGGTGTGATCTCTTCATGAAGCTCTTAGCCTCAAATGCACCTGCAAGATTGAGAGATAAAAACTTGTGCTTAATTTCCCATTCCAAGTAGGAAGGTTCATTTTGTAACAGAGACAACTTCTAAGTTGTCCTTCTAGAGGATTTATAGAAGATTGCAGAGTAAGGTCTGGGAAATGTTTAATGATGATGAGAGCACTTACCTTTGGATCTGGGACAATGAAGTCTGGATAGTAGATTTTGTTAATTTTTAGCCACCTTGGAATTTTACTAGGATCCTATTAATTAAAAGCACAAAATTAAAATTATTGACACTTATCATCATATATAAACTTAATTCTACAGTAGAGGCTGCTGAAACACAATCTAGAAGTAGATCAGCATAGAGGTTTTACATTGCCTTTGCATGGATGAAACTTGCACTCATCTGCAGCCATTTCTCTCATCTAGAAAATCACAAATATTGCCTGAGACACAGCCCTCAATTCCTGTCATTCTGGGAGTGAAACAAGAACACCTGCTCATACTGTGATTAATGTAAAACTATCCAGTTTTTTTTTTAAGTTTCTACAATCTTGATGCAAATGGCCTTCAGGATAGCAAGGTAATATTAGAATTCAGCTCTCTATTTTTTTGTCCAGTCTTGAAAAGCAAAGTAACAGAAATCTTAAACTCCAACCCCAGGTTATAGAGCCACCAAACCAGACTGTGGCTGAGCACTTCCCTCCCACAGCCCCATCTAGTGACTGCCTTTGCCAATCACAACGTGCCCAAAAATCCCAATAAAAAATTGGTATCTTCCCAGGAAAACTTTGTCCTAGCAGGAAACAGATGGTGCCTGGCTTCCCACTCAGTGTCTGGGTACAGATCCCAGGCAGTGCCTCCTCCAGGAGCTGGCTGCTCTGACTCCTCTCTTGTGTCAAGTGGTTCATGTGCTTTAACTCTGATTCCTTCCTGGCGGGGAACTTCCTGCAGTGAAGCAGCAGCTCAGGGGCAGCTGAGCCCTTTGCTGAGCATCCCTTGGCTCCCCTCTCACCTTGCTGATCTTCACCATGTCCAGCTCTGTCTGCAGACGTGCCAGGGTGGCATCATCGTGGCCACCAGAGCACTTGGTCACCGTGCACCACTTCTCACTCTTGGGGTCGTAGCAGCCCATGAGGAAGATGGACATCATCCCACCTGCACAGGGACAGCAGGGTCACTCCTGGCATGGGACAAGCCTCAGCTTTTAGAGCCAAAACCCTGATGGGTGCAGGGCCCCTCACAAACAGAGCCCTGCACTGTGCAGAGCCCAGCCCAACACCCACAGCAAGAACACGCTGGGCTGCAGCAGGTAAGCACTGCTCCAGCCACTCACTCTGGAGGCCTGGAACAGCCAAACCCTGGGAGTGCCTCGACAGATCTGTGATTTAAGCCACCTCCAGACCTACCTTTGCTGCCTTGCCCATAGAATGCCCCCAGCACCACCAGGTCAGCTGTGTCAGCCATTGCCCCCTCGTTGAGATAATCCTTCTTCACCTTCAGCCAGTGGCGTTTCCCTGGTTCATAAGTACCCTGTGCAAAGGAAGGCAGAGCCCCCTCAGAGATCCCCCGGTGGGCAGCAGCCCCTCAGACAGCCCTGGCCTTCACCCAGCTCAGCAGCTCCTGAGCACAGCAGGAGGAACAGCTTGGACTGGATGTCAGCACTGAGAGGAACCCAGAGAAGTTTCTAGAATGCTCAGTGTGTGATTCTGTCTCAGAGCTGTCATTCCCAAATTCCCAGCTTACACCAGTACACAGTGAAGGGGAACTTGCCTTTAAATCTTTCAGCACCAGCCCTTCCAGCCCCTCCCGGATGACTCGGGTGATCATGTCTGCCAGGTCTGAGGCTTTCTGCAAAGCAGAGGGATCATGGTTAGCTCAGGACTGTAAAAAGGGCCGAGGTCTTCAGGCTTTTTGTTTGGAGCAGTGCTGCACTAAACCCAAAGCACCTGCAGAGGGAGGAACAGGTGATTCTGTAACACTTTTCCAAAGAGAATCCTGCACATGTTCTCTTTGCTGCACATGCAGTGACTAAGCTGGGAACATGTCCCCAGAAGAGTTTGGTTGAGAAACAACCCTCAGGAACGTGGCTGCCCCACTGGCTATGTCCCAGTATGTCCCATATCAGATCTGCTCAGCCAGCAGTGCCTGCTTCCTTCTCCATCCAACTGCCTTGGGACCTATGAACCTTCTCCTGCCCAAAAATTCTCCATCAAAGCCAAGGAGACACAGAAATCTGCAGCAACGGGGAAAAAAATGGGACATAGTGGTTGTGCATAATCAAAACCCCAGCATGCTGCAGGTTTTAGCAGCCAGGATGTCTCAGGGCTGTGTGGAATTTGAAGCTGCCACTTTGGAAGTGGCACAGTCTGGCTCCCTTCAACCACACTGCAGTCACAGCTCTGCACAGCACAGACTGACAGAAGGATTTAACTCCTCCTAAAGGAGTCACAGTGACAATGGCTACAAAATCATGAACAAGCCAGAAAACCTGAGGTATGCAAGTTAAGATTATACTGAAGGGGATGGGGCCAGGAAAGGATGGGAATAAATGCTGGCTCAGGAAGTCATGCACACAGAGCAGAAGGAGAACCATTCTGCCAGGGTGGATTTGCAGAGCTGATCACAAAAAGAAGGCAGGTGGTGGAGGAGCAGGGTTGGGGTGTGAGGGCACACTGACTCACTGTGACATGTTTCATCTCTGAGAACAGGATCCTGTTGGGGATCTCCACCATGTTGTCGTGCAGGAACTTGCGCCGCTCACACAGGGGCCTAGAGCAGGGCACAGAGAATGAGGGACAAGCAGCATTGAAAAAACTGCTAAAGTCATTAATAATTCATCCCTGAGACTTCCAGAGAGGACAGCTAGTTCTTCCTTTCCTGCAGGAAGTGATAAAATGGGAATTCCAATGTCAGCAGTGTTTTTTAGAGGAGTAAGGTGAGCAGCTGAGATGCAGCTAACCCCAGGATTTTGGAGAGCAAGAGCTCCACAGGGAAGCTCCTTGGCACAGCCAGGTCCCTCCCACGCTGCCCTGACTTCCCAGTGAGTGTGACAGCCAGGTGAACTGGTCTGTCTGCACTGGTGGGGTTTTGCAGCCAGCTCATCCCAGGACAGCAGCCCAGCCCCTGCCCCAGACACACCTGTCCATCAGGCTGATGTTGTTGAAGTAGATGCAGTCAAACACAAACAGGCAAACGTTGGCATCCTGGAAAGCAGCTTTCTGAAATACAATTAACAGAGTTCTGCAGTCACAGCAAACAGTTTTAGCAAAGGAATAAAAGGATGGATTTGTCTCTGTAATATTTTAGGTATGATAAGCTTATGCCTCTTCTAAAAGAAGAATTAAGATTTATGCTGAATGTGTCCAAGCAAAAGCTGAGAAGATAAAAAATGTTCATTTCCTAGGAATGGGAAATAATGCTAACAATATTAATGGCTTTGGGCAATGCAACATCTGTCACTACTGCTGCAAAAAACCCACCACATTTCTACAGACAGCAGATTAATGGCTACTTTTAACTTAAGCACTTATAGTTAAATTTTCATTTTGCTGTCCTCTTCCTCACCCCTATTCAGTCTAGACACAAGCACTACATAACACTTACATGGAATAATCACTGCATCCCTGTGGTCCCCAGGCTGCCACACATCGCTCAAGCCATGGGAAACAATGACAGAATTGCAAGATTTTCCAAATATTTTTTTAGTATTATTGTAACATTGATTTTAATTAGTATTTGAATATTAGTATCTTGAGATGAAGTTCTGGTAATGTCCTGCCAGTGATCAGGTTAATATCAAATCTACTGTATTATAACATCAGCTTTTCAGTATCAGCCATCTCAATAATCTTTTATTTTCCCAGATCCTCTAAACAAGCACCAGAGCTCTGAAATTATCCTGTGATAACAGATTAAGTCAGCAGAATAACAGCCTCCAAACACAAAAAAACTTTTTTTTTTTTTTTTTACCTTGTGCACACCAAGAGTCCCAAAAGGAAGTGGCTTGCCAGTTTTATTGTCTATCAGGAGAACTTCTGAATCCAGGATCATACTTTGCCCACCAGGGAAAGCCTGGGGGATGAAATCCTTAAAATGGGCTACCTTGGGAAAAGGAAAGAAAAAAAAAAGAAAAAAATAACTGGCTGAAGAGAGGGATCCATCCCAATGCAGGTGATTTCTCCACAAGTATCTGAGGCACATGTGCATTTCTATAGTACACACAGCAGTCTACAAATAAAACAACGAGGCTTTAATAAACAGAACTAAATCACCCAACTGGCACCAAGGCTCTCAAAATGCAGTGCATAGAGAGGATTCTACAGCAGACAGATGAAATTTAATTTCAAGCTCTTAATGTTTACCAAAATTAAATTATTAGTTTTAAGTGCTGCTTTCCCACATTCCGCATATCTATATAAATTAAGAATAAGTCTACAAGAGAAGGAATTTTCCTTGACAAGAGAAAGGAACTATTGGGAATGCAGTGGGAGAGCTGGCATGGGGGGTGAGGCAGTGCCCAGGTGCTTACTTTGTGGGGGAGCACAGGCTTGAGGCTCCTGCTGAAGTAGCTGAAGTGATCCCCGTTCTTGTGCACCTGCACGCGCTCGCCGTCGTACTTGATCTCGGCGTACATCCCGTTGGGACACTTCTTCATGGCATACTCGATGGACTTGCAGGCCTCAGCCTGGGGACACAGGGGCCAGACACTCAGGGGACACATGAAAATAAAGCTCCTCTCACCTAAGCTCATGAATGAGCTACAATGAATCCCCTTGTAGAGCTTCTTGTCCAGAACCCATTAGCGAGTCCATGTTTTCATTAATTATTCACTTAGAATCATCTGCATATGCCCAGATAATTACAGCTTTTCAGTGCTTNTTGAATGAGCTACAGTGAATCCCCGTGTAGAGCTTCTTGTCCAGAACCGATTAGTGAGTCCATGTTTTCCTTAATTATTCACTTACTTAGAATCATCTGCATATGCCCAGATAATTACAGCTTTTCAGTGCTTAGCCTCTCCAAATGCTTTAAAATGTGCACTGTGCCTTCTGTAGGAGTGTGCTCAGCCCAGGAGTAAATATTTAACTCTGCTTTGTTCACACAGAAAGCCAGACTTATTTGAATCTCTAATCCACTGGAAAGCTTACACTATTTCCAGAGAAAGGATCAACTTCTCCAGTGACAGCAAACAAATACAAAAGACTGAGAGCAAGACTGACAAGGCAAGGTTTTAGCTTGGCAGGGGCACTGAAGGTGCAGGTATTGAGCATATTGAATATTTGGCCTGGTTATAGGAGATGCTTTCTAAACTGGCATTAAACACCAGTGAGCCCTGCACAGCCAGCCCATACAGCACAGCCTCTGCCCTGGCTCCTGCCCTTCCCTGACAGCACCGATCCCTGCACAGCCTCTGCCCTGGCTCCTGTCCTTCCCTGACAGCACTGAGCCCTGCACAGCCTCTGCCCTGGCTCCTGTCCCTCCCTGACAGCACTGAGCCCTGCACAGCCTCTGCCCTGGCTCCTGTCCCTCCCTGACAGTGCTGAGCCCTGCACAGCCTCTGCCCTGGCTCCTGTTCCTCCCTGACAGTGCTGAGCCCTGCACAGCCTCTGCCCTGGCTCCTGTTCCTCCCTGCTGGGTGTCTCTGCTCCCTGTTTGGCTGCCAGGAGGGTGCCCAGGACCCAACCTACCAGCATGGGCTGCACAGGGGTCATGAGTGAGGCCTGCACACTCAGGGTCTTCTTCAGCCCTGGCACCTTCTCAGCCTCCTGCTGGTTCTGCAGCACCCTCTCCACCACGTCCTGCAGGTTCCGCGAGGCCTTGAACGCCTCGTAGGCGTTGGGATCCAGAGCATCCAACCTGCAATGCAGGGAGAGGGGGGAACATTGATCAGCCTCAGCTCTGCTGCCTCAGGAAATGAGCATTTCTGGGTTCCTGTCACTTACACGTGCTTTGCTCCAGCATTCATTTTCAAGTCATGCTTAATTAGCCTGATGATGCACTTCAGGTCATTGCCTGTACACCTGGAGAAGAGAAGATTCAGCCAAGGTGTGAACTGAACAACTTTCCAGCTGAAAAGAAACTCATCCAGGTCTCTTTAAAAAAAGGCCCTCCCTTTGCAGAGGGTTTAAACAAAACTGAGGACACATGTTAATAGTGACACCCAAGACACACAAAGGAACATCCAAAAGGCTTTTTTAAATATAACATTAACTCTGCCTCAGTGTTAATGTAGCATCCACAATTTACTTAATTAATGCATCAGGAGTAACTGACCGGAAAATCCTCAGCCTCAGAGCAACATAAACTGAGCCAGAGCAAAAATCTTTGTCTAAATTACTTGAAGGCTCTTCCCAACATACTTAGAACAGCTACTTAATTAACAGCTAAACACCATTAGAGTATTATTGCAGATCACTTGCTTGATTGAAGTGTCCTGACAGGCAGGGATGAAGTTCTCTGGCATGAACAAGAGCCATAAATGCTCTCCATTGCCATCAAGGTGTCTCAATCACACCACTAACAGCAGCTTGCAGATTCTAATTAAGTTCAGTCTCGGTGGCTCATGATTAATTTTTCACCTCCCCCAGCTTGTAGAGAACCACTCCAGTGTCTGGGCAAACCTTCAGAGGCTGATTCCTTCCCTTACCTGCGACTGATCTGCTGCAGGACACTCTGCTGGTCATCCTCCTTGGTGAGCTTGGACAGCTGGATGAGGAACTCATCCACCTCCTGGATGGTCAGGAGGCTCTTGGCTGCTGGAGGACAGGTCTTGCTCTGCTCGAAGAAGATCCGTACGGTCTCGGAAACATCTCCCTGTCTCCAAAAACAAAACCAGGGTGTGGATGAGAGGCATGGCCAGAGAATGGGGGAGCCACTGGGGATTCTGTGTGGTTCCAGCGAGGATAAAGGACAGCAGTGATGCTGGGATTGCATGAAGAAATCAGAATCAAACACTTAAGGAAGCTGCCACGACAAATAAAGCTGCTCAGGTGTTTAATTTGCCAAGAAAGGTAATTAAGAGTATCAGCATCATCTCATGGCTCTATGTTTTACTGCTTGCTGCAGCACAGACCCCTTATTTCCTCAGGATGAACCCACTTGTAAATCAAGGATGTGGGACAGGCTAGTAATGTCACTAGAAGGCAGTACACAGCAAGGCAATGAACAGAGATGAAAGAATTACCTTTTTTATCTAATTCACCCCTTTTCTGCACCTTGCAGTGAATCAGAGGGTGCACAGTCAATCACCAGCCCCTGTGCACAGGGACTCGAGGCACAACTGAGCACTTGCAATTGCAGCAGCTTAATTCTATCAACCAAGTGCAGCTGCCAGTGACAGGTCTGTTAATTGAACCCCAGGTTTTGATATGTGATGGTACAAAAAGAGGAGTATAAATCAGTTCTGTAGGAATGTGCCAGACAAAGGAGTTTAGACAAGCAGATGCAGCCCAGCTCGCCTAGATAATTTTAGTCTTGCTTTCTAAAGCTTTGCCAGGTGAATTCTTATCCTGCTTTCTGTACAAACATTATTTTCTGCAGCTTCCAGATGGCAGAAAATGCTATGAAAACTGCTAAAGCCAAGGAAAACTAAAATAAATCACCAGCTCCCATTCTAAAAGTCAAGCTAAGGAGTAAAAAACCTGCACCATTACAGAATTTCCATAAGCAAAGGGCTGAGCAGCAGAAATGAAGAGAGCTGCTGGCTGCACTCACCTGCTCCAGGTCCCGGACCATTTCTTCCTGGTTGCAGTTAAAAATCCTGCTGAACAGCTTTACAATCTGCTTATCATTCAAGTTGTAAACTATTTTAATGACACCCGGTAACAGCATCTTAATGGTTAGGTATACATCACCATGAAAACCATCTGGAAAAAAAAAAACAAACAAAAAACCAAGCACATTATAACTGTGAGGGTTTACTTTCATGTCCAGGCTCAGGTTGGTTGTGCCCATTTGCACAACCCTGGGGATAAAACCCACAGATGGGGTTTGGAATTCTTAGGGGAAGGAGACACAATCTGCCTTCAAATCTGATCTCAGGACTAAATTTGGCACCTGCAACACCTGAGCGAGACATTTTTGTCTGAATCTGCTATTTAAAGAGTTCACATTTCAAAGATTACCTCCACAGTTCAGAAATCACCACAGCACGAGTTGGGACCACACAACAATCAGATTTTAATTCCACCTTTCCTTTTGAGATCAGACTTTGAAGCTGATCTCTCTGAGAGGGCTGACAAGTCCAAGCTGGAGCCATACCTCCTGCAGATCCCTTCCTGAGGAAGTCCTGGATGATCTGAGTTTTCACATTGTAGCTTGGCTTTTCGGCCACCATGGCACAGAGCTTGCGGAATTCCCGCAGCAGGCAGTCCTTGTGCTTGGGATCACACCTGGCTGCAGACAGGCTGGCTTTGGGGGCACAGTTCACAGCAGCATCTTCAGAATTCTTTGGCTTGGCTGCATCAAACACATCACAAGTTGCTTTTTTAACAACATAGAGCAAATGTTGAAGTTACCTCTGGGAACCATCCCGGTGTGCTGGCAAAGCTTCAGACTTAAAATTTATGGTTTTTATAAAAATTCCCAACTCTTTTTACCCTTCACATTACACCACAATTTCCTAGATATTAATTCTACCAGAAAAATATGACTAAACTCTGGTGAAAACAAATTTCTCCTTCCAGATGCCTCTGTTTTAATAATTTTTTTTCTACTTTATAGCAAGAAGCTTCGCTATGATAATTTCTAAAATTCTTTTGTGTCCTCACACCAATCCCCTCCAGGTGATGTCTTTGGCTGTGTTGTGGCTCTGGGCAGTTTGGAGCTCCAGGTCAGTCAGATTTCACAGATGGACTGTCCTGCTGGCAGCTGCTCCTCAGGACAAGCCTTCCTTTCCATGAACACAACTGAGAATCCCTCAGCAGTTTATTCCAGATTTTGAGCTCCACAGGGGATGACTTTAGCCTAGGCCTTCAGTTGGAATGGAATGAGCCAATGGATGCAGGGAGATGGAGTCAGCCTGGCAATATGGGTCATGGTAGAACCTTTGTTTCCTTGGGAAAACTGGAAATTCCAACATCTTTCAGGATGTTCTTTCAAGACTGACAGCCTAAGAAAGCACTGACAACTTCTGACAAACCAGAATTAAAAACCCCTAAATCATCTGTAGATAAAAACCTACTGATCTGAGCCAAGCTAAGACACCTCTCAGTGTTGAGATTAATAGAAACTGATTTCTCAGAACCAGTTTCTTTAATTCTTACCGGTGAATCCAGAGAATTTCTTTGGTGGATCTTTTGTGGTCAGCTGTCCTGTGGCAGTGAGTTTTGCCTGCACTATCACCTTTTTCTTCGGGGTACCTCCAGTCTTGGAATTGGCTTCTGGAAAGCAGAAAGGTTCAAAGAGGCAGTCAGGAATAATCTCACACATCCCTCACCATATTACGTAGCTTACAAAGTAAAAAGCCTTAAAAGAAATGGGAATAGGAGGAGAAAAAAACCCTGATGTTTTTCAGAAAACAAAAGTTAGAAGAAGATGTAATTTATTAAAGATCACAGAAAAAGGTGGAAATGGAAAATAACTGATGTTTCCTTACAGTTTTTATTTGCCCATGAATTAAATCACCTAGGCCTTGTCCACAATCAGTTGTGACAAATGACTCAAGGAGTGTCACAGTATATGTGACCATTTCTTCCCTTTCCTACAGGGCTGAGACAGGGATTGGAGCAGCATCACACACTTTGTCCCTAAGCCACACAAATAAATCCATGAGAATTCATGGCAAAGGCACATCTGGATGACAACCTCTGGCATAACTTGAAAGTAAGGAGAAAAGTGACCCTGGCACTGCCTCGTGCCTCACCTGAGATGTACTTGTTGATTATTTCTTTCTCCTCATCCTGCAGCTCTTCCCACCCCTCCAAGTCTGTGATGTCTTCGATTTTCTTGGTGGTGGCCCGGGCCTTGTCCAGCTTCTCAAAGATGCACTTGACATGGTACCACTCCTTCATGTCCCCTCCGGACTCGGTGAAAGGATTGGGCACAATCTTCCCAATGCGCACCATGCCCTTCACGATCTTCTCCTTGCACTTCTTGCAGCCCGCGGTGCCCCGCTTGGCGTAGTCCACACAGTACCGCTGCTCGGCCATGTCCTCCGCAGCCGTGCAGGCGGAGCGCAGCCAGCCGCTCCACCACAGCAGCGAGAGGGGAAAAGCACCGGCAGCACCGCGCTGCCTGGGGGATGGCACCGGGACGGGCTGGCAGCAGCAAGCGGGGCTGACTCCGGCACGGCAGGACAGCGCTCTGGGCAAGGGGAGCGGCGGGCGAGGGCAGAACAGCGCTGTGCCCCTGCCGAGAGCGCGGGCAGCGTGTGACAGCGCCCTGCCGCCCGTGGGCATCCACTCCGTGCTGAGGGTGCTGCGAGCGACAGAGGGGACACTGAGCACCCTCCGCCCGCCGGGACCCCCCCAGCCCTCAGCCCCCGGCCCGGCACCCGCTCGGCAGCGGCCTCCATCGGCCCCGCTCCGCTGCCCCACGCCTCTTCTCCCCTCACAGCCCCCCCAGGCCCGCTCTCGCCTCTCCTCCCCTCACA
>VZTB01007322.1:215618-249379 GCA_013397245.1 Thryothorus ludovicianus
CCCTGAGGAGACAGCGGGACAGTGCCTGGGGCCAGGGAGAGCCCATACCCTGAGGAGACAGCGGGACAGTGCCTGGGGCCAGGGAGGGACTGACCCCTGAGGAGACAGCGGGACAGTGCCTGGGGCCAGGGAGGGACTGAGCCCTGAGGAGACACCGGGACAGTGCCCGGGGCCAGGGAGGGGCTGAGACCTGAGGAGGCTGTGGGACAGTGCCCGGGGCCAGGGAGAGCCCATACCCTGAGGCAGGGGAAGAGTCTGTGCTCTGAGGCGACACAGGGCCCGTGCCTTGAGGAGACACCGGGACAGCGCCTGGGGCCAGGGAGAGTCCACGTCCTGAGGAGGAGGAGAGTCTGTGCCCTGAGGCGACACCGGGACATTGCCTGGGACATGGGGCAGGGAAGAGTCTGTGCCCTGAGGTGACACTGGGTCCATGCCATGAGGTGGCACTGGGACAGCGCCTGGGGCCAGGGAGAATCCGAGCCCTGCGGTAGCGCCTGGTCTGTGCCATGAGGCAATGGAGGGTCTCTGCCCTCAGGCGGTACCAGGTCCGTGCCCAGAGGTGATGGTTGTCCCCATCACAGAGGTGACACCACTGCAGCACCCCACCCTGTGTGTCCCTCCGAGGTGATGATGTGTTCCCGACCTCCCAAAGTTGGCTTTCCAGAGCTTTTTCCTCAGCACCAAGCTGAGGCAGGTGTTCCTGGCTGTGCCACACTGCCTCACCGAGAGTGCTGTGCTGCATTAGCACAGCTTTGGGGTGCTGTTGGATCAGAGAAATGGTCCCTCCAAGAGTTCTAACACCGTGTTTGTGCACTGAGCCACTGCCTCATCCCCAGCCCCATGAAGCTGCCCCTTCAGGAGTGCTGTGCCATGTTGGTGCAGGTTGGAGATGCTGCCATGTCACCTGGGCCCTCAGTACCTGCACAGGCCTGAAGTGCTGCCCTAAAACCTCCTGAAACTGTCCCTTGCGTGGTGTTTGTGTGGGTCTGAGGTGCTGCTGTCTCACTCCTGAGAACAGCCCTTCACCCCAGGACAGGTGAACACACACACTGCAGTCCAGCTGTTGGCTCTGCTGGTGGCAGCCAGCCCTGTTCCTCTGATGGAAGTGCTGTTGTGCTGTGCCAGGAGGCTGCTGAGGAGGCTGGAATGGATGCAGTACACAGCTCCACTGGATTCCTGCTTTCATCCCTGGGAAGGATGCTGTGTGGGTTGACATGGCCAAGTCTCTGACCTGCTTTGCTGTACCTCAAAGACAGAGTATGAGACATAAGGTACAGGATTTTCTTCCCCAGCCACATATCTGTCTTTTTGCTGGCCTCCAGCTGGTTGCAAAGCAAGCTACAGGCAGTCTTCCTCTTCTTCCCAGCACATCAAACAAACCACACTGTTTGGAGCTGGGAATAACAGCTGTGCCCGGTCACAAAACTGGGATGAAGTCTGACACAGGCATTTCTGATCACTGGGATCTGGCTGTGAACAGCCACTCTGCATTCATCTGCAGTATTTTACATTGCAACATTTGCTCTCAGACAATGCATTCAGTCCATGATCTCAGGATGTAAATTCACCCTCCTGTCCCTCACGGCCCAGAAGTGGAGCAAACCTCAGAACCAAAGAGAGGAACAAGCTCCCCCAGCCAAATCCAACTGGGAGCTCTGAGTCACAGATGAGGAATTGCTGAAGGATTCAGAGAGGTCTTCCTGCCATGGACTTTATGTGGAAGGCACCCAGACCACCACCATGATCCAGATTTTTGGTGAGTGTATTCAGATCCAAGACCATGCATTTGGCTTGGATTAAAATTTTAATTGTGTGAGTTTAATGTGATTTGATTTTTAGTAGTTCATATTTGAGAAATGATTTGCAGAACCAGCAGTGACTGGGTGCAACAGTTTGTATAAACAGTGGGATTTTAGAGGGGAAGAAAACAATAAAACCCAGGTAAAGATGAGGTGTTCAGATGCTGTGATGTGAAGATGTGCAGAGTTCAGAGACAGCTTGCTGGGAGCAGAGTTCATGGCTCCATGGTGAGATCTCCCCTTCACTGTGAGCCTGGTAGAGGAGATGGAAATGCAATGGCTGGCACTGCAGCACATCCTTATCAGGTTTAAATAAGGCAGCTCAGTGTGGCAGTGATGGGATCTGCTCCCCTAACTCTGTCTAAAAGTCACCCAAATGAACTAAACTAGGCAGAGTCTTCAGTCAGCAGAGAAACGTTTCAGAGGCCTCAGTGAGGGTGAGATGAATTGCTCCTGGCTCTTTTCAGCCTGGGGGGGTTTGGATGGCAGCAGGGACAGGTGAGGGGAGGAGGCTGCCCCTCTGCAGAGTGGTGCAGGGACTGGAGATGGATGGCCCAGCAGTGAGAGATGCAGCAAGCACAGGCAGGTGGCAGAAGGCTGCCACGAGAAACTGGGAGTTTTAGATAAATTTTCTCTCTGAGAAATACACACAACTGCTGTTTGGTTGTTTTGGAGAGGCCTGGGAACAGCAGCAGCCAAGCTGGTGCACTTAATGCCAGCTCTCCTCCTCTTGAGCAGTAGATGGAGACTCTGCAGCTTGGAGCATTAATTTTGCTGATTTTCTACTGTGGCTCCAGAGGAATTGGTGGAAAGCTGAAACTTGCTTCTTCATAGAATCCCAGAATGGTTTGGGCTGGAAAGGACCTTAAAGCTCACCCAGTTCCCCCCCCTGCCATGGGCAGGGACACCTTTCTCTAGCCCAAGGTGCTCCAAGCCCTGTCCAACCTGGCCTGGGATGCTTCCAGGGATGGGGCAGGCACAGCTCCTCTGGGCACCCTGTGCTTCCCCGCCCTCACAGGAAACAATTTTTTCCCAATATTAAATGTAAATCTGCTCTCTTTCAGTTTGATCTTGTCATCTCCTTTGTGGCTAACAGCTCTGAGATGGCATTAGAAAGTGGTAAGAAAGTTTCAAGTGGCCCATCTGGCCCTGATTTTGGTCACTGCTCCTAAATGTTCCCTGCAAGCATTTTCTTCCCCTGAAATTGCAATGTGCATCTACTGTCCTTATTGTGAGTGGGAAGGTTTGTGTGCAAGGGGAATAATTTAAATTACTTTGGGTTTTAGAGTCTTATTGAAATAAACTCCACCAGCTCCCCCTTTGGCTGGATGTACCTTCAAATAGCTGTGAGTAAAACAATATATCCAGTGAATATATCCACAAAACCACAGGACACTGAGTTCAGTGAGGGAAAACCAGGAGAAAAATCCCTGCTGCTTCACAAAGGATCAGGGAGAAATCACTGCTGGAGTCTCCCTTGGTAGCAAATATTGGAATTGCTGAGCTGAGCCTCTTAACATAATGTGCTCTCTATGTAAAAGGCAGCAGTGACAGAGCAGTAGAGAAGCCCCCAGGAAAGCAGAACTCTGTTTAAAGTAGTTTATTCCACTAAAGCCAGGAAGATAATGCCCAAAAAGTCAGATTTAAATGTTTAAGTCTGTCCTTGCTTAAGCCAAGTGGCCATGAGGAGTTCTGTCAGGAGTTAAGATATATATGAAAGCAAAATAATGGTCTCAAGTTTTGCTTTTAGGGTTTTTTCCTCAGTGTTAAGAAGCAAAAAAACCCCATTTTAGCTTCATCTTAAGCTAGGGTTGAAAATAGTTCATATAAAAAGGTTCACCTTGTCCACATCTTCTAGGGATATCTTAAATTAATGCAGTTGGAACTAAAATTAAAGTTTCCTTGCAAGACTTCTGTCAGAGTTATATTCCAATGAATCCAATCTTCTTGGTATTGAGAAAATGTCTGGAATCTCACTAAAATCAAATAAAAGGAGGGAGATATTTAGAATTTTAATAACCCCAATGAACAACTATATCTCCCTGTCTGTCTGCTAAAGAAGATACTGAATCTGTACATGTGGTTTATTAAAATACAAGTGATAAGAGAAATGGAAAAGATTATAGGAAAGAGACACATATACATGGAATACATTTGGCAAAAAGGGAAGGCATGTCAGTTAAATAACAGATGAAGAAGCCACCTAAAATGGATTTGTAGAGCTCAGTATTAGTCACTTATTTGCATTTATGTTTGTTGGGAAGTCTGACTTTAGGGAGGGCTTGGAAAGGAGAAGCTCCATGGTCCTGTCTGGAGGGATTTGCAGTGTTTTGGTTGCAGAAGTGGCTTGCAAAGCTTTCTTCTGCCTTGTGTGGGGGTGAAAAGTGGAAGCTGGGTATAACAAGAAATCTCTTACCAGCCTCCTTCTGCTTCCTCAGTTTGGTGGAGGAAGGGGAGAATATATAAATTAAAAAATAATTTGCTGTCCTTCAGTTCCCATTTTCTCCTTAGTGTTTCCTGGAGCAGTAAGAGAGGGACTGGATGTGGTGTAAGGTGTGACAGTGAAAATCTGAGGGACTCTCAGAGGAGCAGCTGTTCCCTGCTGCAGACCAGGTGTTCCCGAGGAGTTTCACCTTCCCCTCCCTCCTGTTCCGTTCTCCAGGGCTCTGCCTGTGAGTCAGTGCCTGTGACACAGAGCCACGGAGCTCCTCTGCATCCCTGCTCCCATTGCAGTGACATCCCTGCCTAGGGCGGTGACAAAAAGATGACAATGAATGTGGTATTATCCTAAAATTGGTCTGTGCGGCCCTCTGAGGAGGAGACAGTTTTGGAATGTGAACTTTGTCCTTTAATCCAAACACAGCAAAAGTCTGTCTCTGCCCTCCCTCTCACCACATCTCAGCTGTCTTTCTGAGGGAAAATTTTGACATTTGGTACATGGACATTAGGAATATCCGAGGAAAACAAATGGGAAATTTGTCATTTCTAGAGCAGATTGCCCAAAGAGTCATTTAACAGCCACCAAAATAAAAATGTGTCAGAGATTTCCAAAGGCACTGAGGAAATGCTCATGCTCATTTGCTATTAATACTAATGAGAAGTGAGTGTCCAAATCACTTGGACAGGTTTTGGAAAATCTCAGCTAGATGAATGTCTTCCTGGAGGAAATTACATTTGACAGGAGGCTTCTGATGCAGGGACAAGAAGGGCATTGGAGGCCACGCTCTGAATCCATTCTATTTCAGTTCAGGAATCTGCCAAACGTGTGTTACACACAGAGCTGGTGCCTCCACCTCTATTCTGCTGGCACCTCATAGAATATCCTTTATTTTTCTGCTTGCTGCATATGCTGTTAAATTAGATGGAGGTATTTGCAAGGTGAATGACAAGTGTAATTGGCTATAAATGCTCCATTTAGAGAGATTGCAAACTATGTTTAAGTTACACCCAAGTGCACCTGTACTTGAGATGCAAAGTCATTCAGCTCCCACAGCACCTTCATTATAACCATACTTCATCCTCCCACACAAATAGATTCTGAGGAAAATAATTTCTCCCCAAATGTACATCTGCTGTGAATTATCCTGGCATCATTACACATGCCAGGGTAGTGAACACAAATCTCATCCTCTGGGGTGGTGCTGATTGAAAGATGACACCTCATTTTGGAAAACACAGGAAATCTAAAATAAAAGCTTGGTAGATATTTTTTGGGGGAGTTTGTTTCAGAGCGTTTCCCAAATTAATTTATCATTTCTGCTTGCTGGGAGAGGACTTTTTTCAAAATTTTAATTGAAAGTTTTAGCTTTGAATACTTTAGAATGAAATTGAAACCACAGTTGATTTTTTTTTTTAATCTGACCTTGTCAGGCAATGACAATTGCTAAAACCAGAGATCATTGTGATACCATTCTTTGAGACATCCACAATAATTTCAGAAAATCATCAGTGTTTTCTAGACAGACTATAAAAGGTTTTTTTTTTTATTTTGGTAAGTCTTCAAGGCTACTGATTAAAAAGCTATTTTTGAATGCAAACAGCATTTTATTAAAACACTTTCCATCCTGCAGAGGAACACTTGTGACCAGGAAGAAAATGATGCAATTAACCAGTGCCTACCTTGCATTGTCCCCTCGGATCTGGGCTTGGTTGTGGGGTGCAAATCACTGTTTATTCTCTTAATAGCCAGGAACCTTGCAGGCTTCAAATTCCCAATTTCTCTTCTCTGTTTGTTCCTTGTCCTAATTGGCAGCTGGGTGCGACTGGAGAGCAGACAGGGCCGAGCAGCTTTAAGTTCTTTTTGTGGCCCAGAGGATCTCTGTTCTTCAGTACAAAGCAGTCCCAGGCTGCTGTGCACTTTCCCCAGGTTCTTTCAAGCCACATCTGTCATATCTGCACTCCACAGCTGCTCTGGCCTGGTGTCACACATCCAGAGTGAAATGAAAGAAACTCCTCAACAAATCCAATCTCGGTTGTGCCCTGCTGCCTGCGGTGTGGGGCTGAGCTGTGCCTGATTGCAGATCTAATCTCACCCTGATACCTGAGGAGCAATAACGACACTGCTCCGGTTGGTCCTGCCCAGGGAGGCTGAGGGAATCTCTTTAGCTAAATGAAATATTAGCTAAATTAAATATTAGCCCTTCTTGGGTTTTCCACAGCCATATTTTGGAAGGCAAATGGAAATTCAGTTACAAGGTGACTTCTGCAGACCCCAGCTCTTGGCCTGGGCTCTTCAGCACATTCCGGAGTTGTCATCTCTGGGTTTTAACAGAGCTCAGGAGGCACAGACAAACCTCTGCTTGGAGGGAAGTTCTGCTTTTTAATGTCACAGAACCTTTCTTACTTTAGTGCTAAACTGTGTTATTTCCCTTTGAATCTTCCCTGAAGTAACTCTATGATGTTCCCCTTTGCTGCACTGAGGGCTGGAAGTGTAATTAGTGACTTGTATGACTCCCAAAAGCTGCAGTCTGAACCTTAATCCAACCTTCACGTTGATCACCCTGCCACATCACTTGAAAGCACTTATGATCAAGGAACTGCAATTCTCCGAGCCAATTCCACATTGGAGATGACTTTTATTGGGGAGGCTGAATGTTAAAAAAAAATTAAACCGGTCCTCATTAGAAACTGGAGGCACTAAAGTCTCCAGAGCCAGACTTGGAGTGCCACTGCAGAGCTGTTTATGCAGCTATTTATGCAGGCTATAGCTCCCCTGGGATGGGCTATTTGCTGTTGCTTCTGCTCAAAGACCCCGCACCTCGATGCCAGCGCTGGAACCCGGGGTTTGGGATCCTGCGGGAGCAGCGGGGCTGAGTCCTAATGATGGCAAAGTGCTGCCTGTCCCTCTCTCTGGAGGCTGCAGGGATTGTCACAATGCCTCTGCCTCACTCGTGTCGCCCCGGGGCATGCGAAATGGGATATAAACAAAGCCAAAGCGAATGCAGAACCTCTGACCTATCTGCAAATGTTGCTTCTGGGGCTATTTGTTTCTGTAATTCCTCAGAGCACGTTGGGGGAGGCTGATTTACTGCTGCCTGGGATATCTTATCCCTGTCCTTCCAACGGAATGGAGCTCCTTTTTCTTTCTGAAGGGTTTTGTGGATGAACTGAGGAGCTGCCACTCGGCTTCTGTGTGTCTCCAGCCAAATAACTCCACATCACTCTGTTGCTGGCAGGACCACCAAGTCCTTCCCTGCAGGGAGAAAATTCAGGGCCCAGCCTGTCCCTGTCCATGGGGTGCAGCTGTTCCAAGCAGAGGGGCTTTGCTGAGCACATCAGGTTCTTGTTGGCCCCTTTCTCCAGAGAATTGAGGCCCCTCGGCAAAGCCCAGGCTTCCCTTCCCTTCCCTCTCCCAGATGTTCCCTTTCACTAATCCAAATCTGAAATCTCATTGAAATGCACGTGAATGAAAACAGCAGCACATTGAAACAAATACAATTAAAACACCATTTCAAAGAGATTTTGTGCCTCGGTTGGCATCTGCTGTTGGTGTTTTGGGGAAAGTCGCTCCGTGTGCACCATCCCCTCCACACACAGGGTCGCGTTTCCTGTCTGAGCAGGTGCTCAGAAACACCCACCTGCCGCAGGTGAAACCCAATTAACCCAATTAGGGGCCTCACGCCGTTCTAAACACCGCGAGCAGCCCTGCAGCTTCTGTGCCTGGGCAGAGAGGGTGTGGCTGTGCTCGGCTCAGAACCGGGAGTTGTGTTCTGAACACTTTTACCCCCAAGGATGGCAATGCTGAGCAGCACTATTGTAGAATTACGCCTCTCTGATCTCCAAGCCAGCTCTAATTGCCTTCCCTAGATCAGGATCTTTCCCTCCTCGCTCCCAGGGGTATTTTTAGACTAGTTGACAAGTCAGTGCTATGCCAGGACCCCTGAAAAGCTCTTGTCTTGGTGAGTCTAAAGGGAAGTGGGATGGGATCTGCCTTGTGAAGGGGCTGGCAGCTATTCTGAGGTGCTTAGATCTATTCCATACTAATGAGAGAGTTTCTTATCTGACTGAGCTGCAACTTGGCTTAACTGCTGTCCTCTTTTGAAAACCTATGTGTTAAATTACTGTGAGACAATAGTTCCTAAAAGGCACTCCCCTAACCTTAGTTTCTTCACTAAATTGGATGAATCTAGTGAAATGCCTCTGAGAAACAAATCTTTTTTAAGCCTGCACTCTATTCTTCTTAACCTCTGTGCCCTAAACAATTTCTGAGACAAGATGAATGCCAGCCTGTGATGATCGTTGTACATATATTCCACTTAAGCGTTCACTTGGCTGATAGCCTGGAATAAGTCACTGTTGGGGGTTAAACAACTTCTGGGGCTATAGATGGGACCTCATTATGCAAAGTGAGGAGAGTTATCGCTGCAAGCAGCTCAGGTGGAGCTGCTGTGTTCACTGCACAGAAAGTACAAGAGCTGAGGTTACCTGGTGTTGGCACCTCTCAGCTGAAATCTGAAACAAGCGGGTGACCTCTCTCCCACGGGGACCTTCCACACTTTGTCTCGGTTTTGCTATTTTAGGATACCAGTTTCTGCTAGGATTTGTAGGAAAGGAAGGTTTCCACTCCCTGTAAGGATTATGTTGTTGCCTTGAGATGCTTTGAATTGCAAATGCTGCCTTAAATCTGGTCGGGACTAAGGCACTGCTGAGAACCCAACCAAGGCTTTGACAAACCTTTCAAATCAGAGGCTTCCCATTAGAAATTCCGATGTGCCCAAGGCTCTGGAGCACCAGAAGGCAGTGCCTAAACACATGAGGTGAATGATCCACCCTTTGTACTTCTCTGGGATAACCAGCATGGCTGTTTCTCGAGGAGTGTGTTCCTAAAGTGATCTCCACCTCCCAGTGTACTCTCCATTACAGGTACAATTGAACCAGGTTTGGACATTCCCACCTCCTTTAGGAGTGTTCTGAAACTTTGTTTGGGTTCAGGATCCAGGGCTTTAGCAGACCCTGCTATGGGCTGTCAACAAAGACTTGGATGGGAAATAATAGAACCAAGAAAAGCAACCAAAAATGGTTGTTCTATTAATTCATTAAATAATCTTACTAGATTTTGTTTTTCCTGACAGGAAGTTACTTTCTAAAGACAGATAAAAAGTGGGTCTAGCCAAGTTTATCCTCAAGTGGGACTGGGACAGAAACCTGGATTGTTTGTTTGGACTTGCATGGTGAGGGGGACCTGCTTTGTCATGTTCAAAGAACCACAAAATTATTAAAGTTCTAAACTTTTATACTACAACCTTTAGTGTCTGTGTGCTAGAAAATTCACTAAACTAAGTAACTTCTTTTTGGACCCATTTGGAATGCTGAGGTCTACAGGCTGGATTTTGAAATCTCAGTGAAATGCATAAAGTCAGCTTAGATCAAGAATTTAACTCACCTGTACTGTGAGCCTAGAGTTGGCTGGGATGAATAATGAGTGATTGGATCACTCTTCCCACACAACAAATGACACTCTCGTGTCTCTGCTCGGAATTTAAAGTGGAATATGAAACTTTGGAAAAGGAAAAAAAGGAAACTTTTTTTTGCTGAGCTTTGGTCTGCTCTGACTCTTCTGCACTTCTCCGCGAGCTTCTTTAATTCCTTCTGAATTAATTTGAATTCCCAGGAGATCTCCAAGCTGGTGGGGTTGTGGCATCCTGGGCTTGCTTTCAGATATCCACATCCTCCTGGGGAGCCCGTGTTGTAGTTCCTGTGTTGGGATGCTCCTTCCTCCTCTGCATGCAGCACGAGCCCCGAAATGCCTTTGACCAAATGCTTCCAAACAGTGCCAGATCCTCTCAGGACTGGTATCGAGCAGAACGTTGCTGTGTGCTCAGGGCTTTGCTCATAAACATGCTGAGCTTGGTGCTGGAAGTGGAGCATTAATTCACTGATGGATTGCTCACTCCCAGCATGCAAACAGAGACGTGGGGGTGCTGCCAGGAGCCTCCAAAGGGCTCTGGAGCTCAGGGATCTTTCCCTACAAATGCTCCCCCAGTGACTCTCCTGCAGATGGAGTGGCTGCCCAGGCTGTTCTGTTTTTGCAGCCCCAAAGGGTTCCTCCTGCAAGTCCTCCTCAGCCTGTCCTTGCCTCAGGGCAAAAAAATATTGGATCAAGGTGTCCTTAACCCTTTCAGGACCCTACAGAGGTTGCTACCTGCTTCTCACCTGCCCCTGGAGCTGCTGCATAACTTAAATCATCAAGTTGTTCTTGCAAACTGTTTCCCCATTTCACTTTAATACTTCAAAGAATTACTGAACCTCGTAATATTGATCTATTCACTTCCAATCCTTTTACAGCTGCCTATATAATTTCTGATCCTTAAATCTGACAACTGTGTCCCCAAGATGACTGTTCTTAATGTTTAAATGATTGCTACCTTCCATCAAAACAATCTAGCATTGAAACTGGAAATACAGTGCACAAGCAGTAAAATAGTGTGTCTGTGGATTAATTTCTGACTACCCTCTAAATGTAAAACCAATGTGTGGAATATAACTTGGTTTTAAGCTAAAAGTAGATCAAAGCTCTCTAAGCACGAACAAGAAATCACCTGGAAATAGTGCAGCTACAAGGAAAAGTGCCCTAAAAATTTGTGCATTTCATGTATCTAAAACTGCATTGAAAGAATTATTTCAGAAAGAAGGAGGGGTTTGTGCTTTTATGTAGATATCAAAGACACAGAGGATTCCAAGAGTGCTAGAAACAGCAATTAATGCACCAGGTCTTTCAGTAATGCCATTTCCTCTCTGTTGAGCAATACAGTGTTTAAACATCATGTTTTATTTTTTTAGTGAGTCTGTGTTTCCATGCTAAAGCATTGTATATAATTTGGGGATACAGCTCTTTATAAATGCAAAGAAAATTTCCCAGCTCCTCTCCTTGCCTGCTCTGCAGACCACCAGAGAAACTACTAATGCAATTTTAATTTATAGCTCTACCTTTTCCTCAAGCTCTGGGACAAAGATTCCCTAAAGTGCTTTAGAACAGAGGTCAGGCTGCATTTCTAACAGAGCTGTGAGGAGTCTCTGCTCTGTAATATAAGCCCCACGCTCTCCATCTCCACATCTAATCCAGCTGGGAAGCTGCTGCTTTGGGAGGAGGGTAAGTGTGCACATCACAACTTCACAGGAGTGGCAGATGCTTCGGACAGCCAAATTTCCAATTGTCCCCTGTTGCCTTGTCCTTTTCCTGCAGAGCCATCCCTCCCCCATGGGAGGTGCCTTAAACATCAGCCCAAGCTGTGTCCCACAAATGGAGCCCTCTGGCAGGGCTGTGCTCCTCGTGGAGCTCTTAGAGCCTCCCTCCCTGGATCTCTGAAGAGCTGCAGCCTCGGCCAGCACACTTCCCAGAGCTCCTGGCTTTTGGCCTGACATGTTTGTCCATTTCTTTGTTAGCTCACCCCGCAGAGACACCCCGATCCGGCCTTGGCTGTTTGCTCAGGCTTCACAGAGCAAATGTCAAGTGGCTTGGAACTGGCTGTCTTTTAAGTAATGGTAAAACAGGCATGAAAAGTAAATGCAGCAGCTTTTGAATCTGGGCAGCTTCCCGAGTATGAGCTTCTAAATTTCCATGCTGTGAGGCAAGTGCTTTTTAGCAGTGTTCCTGTTTAGCTGCTAGTCAAATCTCCAGACAGTTACGTGATAAATACCTGCCAGTCCTGCATCTATCATCCCAAATATGCTTGGATTGTTTGCTTGTGCAGATGGAGCGTGTTGGGTGTTTGCATTTGGTTCAGACCACATATGTTACCTGTCTGATGCTTATGTTCTATGCAAAGAAATGAGATTGGAACCATTTATATTTCCATGGTACCTTCTCCCAATTCCTTCTTTTCTTCCCTCTTGTCTTTCCAAAGTGCATGACCTCTGTACTCTTCCATTTTCCCTCTGTTTTCATCTCCTTCCACCAAAGGTGCACCACCTGTGCAGACAAGTGTCTCAAGGACAGAAATGTGAGGTACTGTAATTCACAATTTTAAATAGAACTCAGTGCAGTGTAAGGAAAATCACTGAGATGTCTTTCTGCAGAGTAAGATGAACTTTTAGTGAACAGTCTGGAATGTATCTGGCTCACCTAGGGGCCAGGTGTTACAGTAACACAGAGATTTTGGGAACTGAAGTGCTGAGACAATAGTGGGAGTTGTTCACTTGAGACAGTCACAAAAAGTGTAATTTTGTTATGAGGCTTGTTACTTAAAATGTTATGAAAACCTCTTTTCTAAGTGCTTAATGATTTGGGAGCTCAAGCTCACATCATGCTGAGTTTACAAACAATCTTTTGATTAATCTCTTTCCAGCAAAGCACTGAGAGGTAAAGCTGAGAAACATGCAACAGGCAGATCTCAGATTTAGGACTGATGCTCTGAAATCTGTCAGGGCAGGAAGGTGTCCTGTTTGTGCTGCCCCCTTGCAGCATAAACACAGTGCTCAGCTTTTCCAGAGGAGGGCTCGGTGGGAATTCCTGTAATACAAAGAAGAATGAATTTTACAGGTTCTCCCTTACAACAAAAAGGAGTTCACTGAGATTTATCAAATGTCAGGTGAGTAATTCAGCTTGGAAAAGCTGGTTCAGAAGGCTGCAGCTTTGAAGCAGTGAGTGAGTGTGCCAAACAGCTCTGCTGGCAGATTTCAGTGACCCTGCCTGAAACTTCAGCTACTGGTGGCCACTGAAGTTCTGCAGGGAGCAAACTCTGCCTGCACGAGAGCTCTGCAGCATGGCAAGGAAAGCCAACTTCAGAAAAGCTCCCCCACCTGCCACTCTCCTTTTCCACTGCTACAACTTTGCTGGCAGAGTTTCCAGGGGAGCAATGTAACAGGGTTGTGCACAGGGCAGCACTAACAGGGCTCCTTTCCCACTGCAGGGCTCTTTCTTCCACCCCATTTCGGCATCCTGGCTCACCCTGCAAGGGCAGACACTGAACTTCAGCCTGTCTGAACTACTGAGAGCTCCTGCAAAGTTCTCCTTAGGGCAGACTGGCAAAATAAAGTCCTCTCTCATCTCTCTGCTGACTTACAGACATCGTGTTGCTGGAGCTGCCCAGGTGTCGTCAATCTTGTTTGAAGCAAAACATGAAAAATTGTTCTTTGCCTTGCTGCTGAGGGGGCTGCAGGATAGAAAAGGGCAATTTAACAGCTTGTCTCCTGCCTTCCATGTGTAACCTGCCTCCTGGAAAGCTGCTGGAAGTGCCAGAGTGGTGCTAAACCATTATTCTCAGACATTATTTCTTCCTTGTTCTGGTGGTAGGAGAAGCTTTTGCAAGGAACTGCTACTTGAGCCTTCAATTTGAAAGAACAGAAATACCTTTATATAAGGTATATAAAAACCTTTATATGAGGAGGAAAGGGAACCTGCACTCACCTTCTGATGGGAGAAATGTGCCCCTCCAGCAGGCTTGCCTGGGCTCTTATAACAAGGTAATTATTTCAGTGCTGTACTTCAGTTGTGGCCGCTTGCTGCCTCTTCAGATTTTATCTTCTTCCTTTTGTATTATTTCCTATTGCTCTTAAACGTGTTAGAGATGATTTTAATTTCTTTCTTAGTCTGAGAATGTGGAATAGCACAGAGGTAGTTGGTAGCAGAGAGGAAAGCAGGGCTGTGGTCACGTCTTCCATCAGATGAGTTTCAGGTGCTAAGCAGTGATGTGGTGTCAAAATACCGAGCAGAGAAGCATTAGGATGATGCATCTCAATTTGTTTCAATCCTCTGGAAGCTGAAAGGAAATCCCCTACTACTTCAGATCCCATCATGAAATAATGGCATTCTCCTCTTCTGCCTCGCTCCCTGCTCCCTGGGGGAGAGATCATGCAGGATTGAGATAACCTTCACTCACGTGGCATAATGATATTGTAAGGGAGAAGATTTTTAAAACAAGCAGCACGCAGGCCTGGGGTCAGGCTCGGCTCACTCTCCTTGTGGTGGATGGGTGGGGAAGATGGTTCTCTTTTTGGAGAACTGCTCCCCATTTCTGCTGTTTTCCCATCTCAGTTCAGCTTCCTCAAGGCCTGTGATGTCCAGTGTCTCCCATCCCCTTGGCTCCTGGCCTCTGAGTGACAGTCCTGGCCCCTCAGTTGGGAAGGACTTTGAGATGCTGGATTGTGTCCAAAGGAGGCACCGAGGCTGGTTTGGAACACAAACCCTGTGAGGAACAGCTGAGGGAGCTGGGGGTGCTCAGCCTGGAGAAAAGGAGACTCAGGGGTGACCCCGTCCCTCTCTGCAGCTCCCTGAGAGGTGCCTGTGCTCAGGTGGGGTTGGTCTCTGTCTCCAGGCAGCACTGACAGAACCAGAGGACACAGCCTCCAGCTGTGCCAAGGGAAACACAGCCTGGATGTTAGGAAAAAGTTTTTCACGGAGAGTGATAAAGTACTGGAATGATCTGCCCACAGAAGTGGTGGAGTCACCATCCCTGGATGTATTTAACAAAGGACTGGATGTGGCACTCGGTGCCATGGTCTAGTTGAGGTGTTAGGGAATGGGTTGGACTCGATCTTGAAGGTCTCTTCCAACCCAGTGATTCTGTAATTCTGTGAAATGGAGGAAGAGAGAGAAGAGCAGCATGACTGAGTGAGCTGACAGGAGCTGTGTGAGAGCCCTGAGCTCTGTTCCTCTGTGTGACCATTCCTTCCTGGACTCTTCCACTTGCTCCCCGACCTCACTGTTCACATCTTCTCTCAGCCTGTTCTCTCTCCTGCTTCCCTGGGATGTGGCCAGGAAGGAAAAGCAGGCTCTCCTGGGTTTTTGAGGCTGGCAGATGAGTCTGTAGCTTGCAGTGCTCTGGGCAAGAACAAGTTCCTTTTGATTAAAGCTGGGCTGTGTTGGTAAACCAGCAGTGGATGAGGGACAGCTTGAAACACTCAGATCCTCCAGGACTAGATAAGCATAATTGAGTATTTGGAATTAGCAAAACTGCAAGGATCAAAGCAATCTCCTGGATGGATAACTAGATCAAAGGAGAGACTTTAAAAGGAGAAAACATGGATGTTAAGTTCTCCATCTACACTCTATAAATACAAGATGCCAGAGGTAAAGAGGATATAGGAATAAAGGGAGCTTTTGCACATTTCTCAGCAGGAAATAATTTAGTGTCTGACTAGTTTGATTTTAAATTATGATAAAATAACACACACAAAACTCCAGCACAAACAAGATTCTCCTTTTGAAAGCTAAGTCGGAATGCTTATTAGGATATAGGATAAAATCATAACTTCTGCCATAAATTTATATGAAAGAGCAATATCGTGTTTCTGTGCTTGAAGAACAGAAGTTACCTGACTACACAACAAACTGCAACGTAACCAAAAATCTATCAAGGACTGTTACTTGGTCTCCCTTTAAATCACTCCCTGACATCCAGATGGAATCAGAGATTTCTCTCCAAGCAAACGGTAGATTGGAAACGTGACTGCTGCTTGTTTTGCATGTGGCTGCTCAAAGAATGTGGCATTTTGGATGAAAAATCGAGATGAGAATCTGCCAGGTTTGCCTTATCTTTCCAAGGGGAAGATGCTGGCTTTTCACATTGGTCGGTCTTATCTCGAGCAGCCTGTGGATGTGCTTGTCCTGCTTGTGGATTGCCTGTGGTGCTTTGAGCAGGGTGGAACTGGGATGAGAGCTGAGCTGCAGCCTCAGAACAGGAGTGTCTGCAGAGTCCCTGTGCTGGGGGATGAATTCTCCTGTCATATCCTGGGGGATTGAACTCCCACGCTGACATGTGCTTCCTGCTGCAAGGAGCGCTAATGAACAAATACTTCTGCAGTTAAATGAGGTGTTTCAGGGAGTTGTAAAAGCAGCTTTCTGGGAGGAGAAAATGAGCTGAGCAGTGGTTCATGAAAGAAAGAAGTGCAAATGGTACATGTCTGCACGCTCAGCCTGCCGCCCTTACCTCACTCTGTGTGTGGATCTGGGGGTATTGAAAGGATTTGGCAGCTCTGAGGATCCCTCTGGACTGACTGCAGGTTCTTCACTGAAATCCTTTTGTCAATCTGACCCCTCAGGCCTATCCCATATGGATGGGAAAATCCCCTGACAGTGAAATATGGAAGAGCTGAGTGTTAGGAATAAGATTGACTTAACTTTTGTGAAGAGGCATTTAGGACAGCATTAATGTTACCTTTTGCTACAGCTGAGTTCTCTGCCTGAGGCTTTCCTTCATTACACTTTGGATGGGAGACAGGAAAGAATCATCCAAAAGAACAGCCAGCACTTCCATGCTTGGCTCCTCTTCTTTTCTGAGCAGATAAAGCCATGAGGAAAGAAAAAAAATCTTTTACTGTGCTCTGCTCTTTCACCAAATTCTGTGATCGGTTAACTGCCAAGCACTTTCCAATCCAACCAAATCAATTTGCAAACTTTCACTAATACTATCAGGTAATCTGCAAGCTGTTTGCTCCCTGCCTCATTGGAAGGGCCATTAATACACAGGATAATGGATACCTCAGGGAAGCCAGACATTAAGTTAATAATTAATGTTTACAGAGGCCTTGAGGCAAAGGAGCGCATTTACCTCTGTGAGGATATTGAAATTGCATTACTGTAATTTCAGCTGTCTCCCCATAGCTGGCAATCAGATCTGGGCTGGAGCCTGGCTCCAGATGAGCTGTTCTTACCCTGGATTGCAATAAATAAAGTGTTCCTGGGAATTGCTGGGCTAATGCTGAGGGAGGTGTGTGGGACTGATCCCTCCTGACAGGCTCCTGTGGTGCTCTGCTGGATGTGCTGCCTGTGGGTGTTGGGTGCAGGGGGACAAGGCTGATGTCACAGCAAGTGCTGGTCCTGCTCTGGCTTCTGAGGACACCACAGAGAGTTGGTACAACCCCCAGAGAGCCTCTGTGAGTGGAAAGGGTGGATCCTAAGAAGGACATGCAACCCAAACCCCAGCCCTGGTCTTCAGCCAGCCAGGGAGGGGGTATTCACTGAAGACACCTCACAGACTTGGTGACAGGGAATTCAGAACATCCTTAATCCAGTCAGGATTATGGGATGTGGATGGATCAGGCTCCACCTACACACCTGAGAAGCTGGGAGTGTGGTTGGCAGGTCCTGGGGAGTGGTATGCATGCTTTACCTCTGCAGGTCACAAATTAATTGTGTGTGTTCATTGAACATCCTCCCCTTTCCTTAGGTTTGCCTCCAGCTTTTCTTCCCTTCTTTCTGCACTTCTGCAGTTTGGTGCATTCCCTCCAGAAGCCCTGGCTCCACTTTGTCCCATACCCAGTGGACGTTCCCTGTTCTCTCAGCCCATGTGTTGCTGCCCTGAGGTTTCCCTTCTGTGCTGATTTTGTCCCATTTCCCTCAGTGTCTGTTTTCCTGTAGAGATTTCTCCTTTTCCAGGGCCAAGCTCTACTCTTTGGGGTCAGAGTGCTGGGCTGACCCTACAGCTTCAGGGCAACACTGAACACATGCATGTGCTGGGACAGTTTTGGGACATTTGGGCTCAAATGCTTTAGCACAGGCATCCTCACATGTCAGGGGAAGCTAAGTTGAGTATAAGTCACATTTGTTGGCTCCAACTCCCATGTTTGGACATTTTTTTTTGCCAAGTACTCTTTAAAATACCATTAGACAAACCTCCCCTTCAATTTATGAGTGTTCATCCCAAAAGAGTCTGCTTGGGAAATGTGTTTAATTCCTAAAGCCATTGTCTTCCACTCAGAACCTCTTCACTTTGAGCAGGTGAATAGCTAAGCTGAGCTGCTTGTCTTTCACCCAGTCTCCTGAAGATAGGTCTTATCTGGCTGTGAGGTGTAATTTGTTTGAAACTGTCCTCACTCATCAATCCCAATGATGTTAGCTCAGTGCTTAAGCCAGTCCTTTTATTAAGTTCCAGGGGTTTTGCATTCCACAATCCAATTGTGCATTATTGATAAAGTCTTGAGCAGGGGATTACTCGAGCCATGAGCTTTCTGGCACATCAGTCATACCTGAGCTGTATTTCTCAGAGGAAGCTGCTCTCCTCTGTAGGGTGGTTACTGCCTGCATGGCTGGCCTGTTCCTATGGAGCTCTGGGGTTACTGACTCCAGGCACAACTGCAGGATCACAGCAGGGAGGTGACAGGGACAACAGGACAAGCAGAGGCTGTGGCCTTGCTGATGAGTGCTGCAGTGCCACAGCAAGAACAGCAGAACAGCTCCAGTGTGGAAGGCAGCAAAACTAAATTCACACTCAGTCAAATCTTACCTCAGCTGAGCCAGGCATTGGTTTCAAGCCCTAGGAATCATTTGTTTAAGTCAGGGCAAACCCAAGAGCTCATCCCACAAGCCTTTGAGGCTGCTACATGAATCAGTCCAAGTTCTGGTTCCCCACTGGTTACTTGTTCTCCCTGTATGGTTGTAAATAAAATAGAAAAAAAAAAAAAATTTTATTACTTCTCCCTTGTTTCTGATCTTTGGCCTTAACCCCTGTACAGCGTTCGGATTCTGGGCACTGTCCCTGTTTTCTTTTATATTAAAGTATTTTTGGGCCATTCCATTGTTCACACTCTTTTATTTTCACCACCCTCACCCTGAAGTCAGGGACCCGAGATGTTTGTCACAGCTCACTGTGACACTCCAGTGACACCAACCAGGGCCTGAAATCACTCTCCAGGTGCCCAGTGCCAAGGCAGGTCTGGGATCAAGCTGGGAAGTGATGCCAGCAGGTCAGGATCAGCAGGGACATGGCCAGGCACTGCTGCTGTGGCTGTGGATGCACGGTGGCACCACAGCAGTCCCTGGGGGTGGCAGCCAGCTTGTCCCTTGCCAGCCCTGCAGGGTGGAGAGGGGGTGCCAGCTGTGCCAGGAGCAGGGTCTGCCATGGCCTGCAGGGCACCAAAGGCAGCTCATCCCTTTGCCATGGCTGGGAGAAAGGGCAGGGAGCCTGCAGGGCCACGGGTCTGTGCCAAGGTGTGGAACTCTGCCTGCAGCTGTGGAGGAATCCTAAAGGTTCCTGCGTGGGGAGGGTTGCAAGGTCTTTGATGCACTCAAGGCCCTGATGTGTGACTCCTAAATGACACATTTTCCCTATGGATGGGCAGGCTTTGTAGTCTTGGAATCTCTTTGATTTTTGCATATCAGTTATTTATAAGTCTAAGAAAATGGTAAAACAGATCATTTCCCCCCAGATTTCAGCAAAATGATCATAAAGGCCTTGAAACTAGTGAGAGGCTTAATCTGTCAGCTGTCTGGTAGATGTGTGTGTGCTGGTTAAAACCAGGCTGTGTGCAGCCTTGCACCCTCCCAGCAGGGGAGGGCACATCCTTCTGGAATCATCTTCACAGGCACAGCTCTGCCATTACAGACTTGCTCACAAAACAACGTCAGCCAGAAAATGGAAACCAAATTAAAGCACTTGTTGTCTTTGTTGCAGAAGAAAAGAGACATTTCTTTCTGCAACAAATTTATGTCTTGGGTTTTCCGTGACCACTTGATATATTTTTTAACCACTGTAGAACTGCCAGAAACAAGGTATTTACAACCCCACTGTGCAACTCAAAATAGACTTGAAACTAGTTGGTTCTTTCCTCTGAGGGTTTCTTAGCGTGGTTTGCAAAACTGTGCAGTGAAGTGTGACCTGTGCTGGCTGGTTTTGCTTTCCCTGACTCGTGTATCATCGCTTGGGCAGGACAGTGATGATGGAGGGGTGGTGCTCAGAGGATGTGTGTGCTCCTGCAGGGGATGTTAAGGCACGTTTTACAGTCACACTCCTCGTCCTGTTCATGTTTCTTGTCACACACTCATTGCTGCAGTATTGCCTTCCACACACACCATAAAGGCTGGAATAAAAATGTCCTCTCTGTTTTTCCTTCAGGCTCTCTCCTCTCCTGTCGGTGAAGGGGGAAAGATGAAATAAAGTAATTTTAAAATTGCGTTCTTCTGTGCAACGTCTCAATGGGCTGGATCAAGGCACAGCTTCTTTTTAGAAACCATGGGGAAGGGTGGGGTTGGTGTGACAGGAGAGCTCCCCACTTCACTCGGGGGGCATTTTCTGAGCTGATCCAGCAGAGCTGTGCCCTGTGCACTGACAGTGTGGGATGTCACAGGGCTGGCAGTGCTCCTGGTGCCACAGCACACCCTACCCTGGCTGCCCAGTCTGGGGGCTGGATCCCAGCTGCCCCAGCTCTCCCCCAGGAACAGCTGCACCTGAAACTCCTGCAGATCCCCCCGGAGCTCTGGAGCCTTTATTGTCAGGCTGCCATTGCTGTCACAACTCACATGCTAAAAGGCCTTTTACTCCCCCTCCCTGCCCCAGCCTCCTTTAGAGAGGGCTGGGTTTATAAACCTTATTAGAGGCTCGTCTTGCAAAGCCCTCGGGGGCTATTTGGCTTGATAAAACACCAAATAAATTGGAGTGGCTGTTGATTTTGGAGCCCTTCTTACAAGACAATTGTGTTTCCAATTAGGGATTTCCTTCTCTTACATGCACAACATGTTTTTTTTTCCTTTGCAAGATGGCTTAAAATGCCTGCCATGTGCTGATAAGCTCTGTGCTAGACCTTTTGTCTTCTCCTGCTGCATGTGTGCAGGCCAACGTGCACAATGGCAGATACAACTCCCCAAATCTACTGCCAGGCGTGGAAAAGCTGATCCAGGACAGTGCTTGTTCTCCCCAGGAGCTGCGGGGATGTAGAGAAAATTCAGTAATTCAGATGCTCATTGAACACTGCCAAATGTGGAATGATTTGGTTTCTGGATGGTTTCAGGAGGCAGAGAAGATGGATTAGCAAGGCAGGAGTGCTGGCAGAGGGCAATGCCAGCTGGCTGCTGTGGGCATGGGGTCTCCTTGGGAAGAGGCTTGGCCATGGGGGGATCCCACAGAGCCAGGGGAGCAGGAGTGAGGAGCAGGAGGCACTGAAAGCTCCCAGGCCACTACCACCCTCACCAGAAATAACTGCAGGGTCACAAGGAGATTTCTGGTTACCCTTTCTTTGCTTCTCTTTGCCTCTTCGTTTCCATCATGAATTAGACTTGACCATAATGGGGTTGTAGAGTTCCCCCCATCCCCTCACCACAAAAGGGTACAAGAGAAATAAAAAAAGCCAAGCTTATCAGGGGATGTCATCTCTTGGGATAACAAGAGTTGTGACGAGGGGGCCTGAAGTGATTTCTTATCACTTAAAAGCCTCCAACTGCCTGGGAAGCAGGCTTTGCTGATGCTTGCAGATTTTGAAGGGTGGAGGAGAGGTGGGTAATGTTCTGATCCTTTTTAAAGAAGAGCAGGAGATAAAGTTTACTCTGGAGTCTGTAACATGCTCCAGCACTCTTGTCCTCTGGTAGTGGCCTGCGCTAAAAGCACATCAATAAAATTGCTGATGCTGCTGTTAAGTAACAAGGTAATTACCAAGGATGGGGAGGGGAACAGAACTAAAAATCTGAAATGGTAGTTAATGCCTTTCCCATTAAGTTACCAGCCTTAAATACATGGCTTACTGCATCTCTAACTTTCAGTGCTATAAAATGGTGCAAATTGCAGACTTAAGAGATCATTAGAAAAATACACAACGGATTTATCTTCATGAATAAAAATGATGCAGCACAGAGCTTTTTCTTTTGTGGGTAGGCAGATGCAAGTCAAGACAAGAAAGACCCTGTTTCCAGGTAGAGTTTAAGAAGAGCAAATTCAAAGGTTTGTGCTGTCTGTGTGGTTAAAGCTGTGTCGTAACCTCCTTGATGTAAATAGTTCTTAAGATAAAAGATGAAGCTCTTCCGAGAATATTTTGCCATTCCCTGGTGACAAATCAAGGAAATGTTTTGTGCTGATTAAGTCACTGTCAGCAGGTCAGCCATCTCGGGGAACTGATTTAGAAGCCTCTTAAATAAATCACCTCTTCTTCTCACCCTGTGCATTCCTCACTCAGCTGTGTACCTGCCCTGGAGGTGCAGATGGGCTCTGTGCTGGAACCTCTGCTGTGACCTTCCCCTCACCTCGGGGGAAGCTGGAGCAGCAGAATCTGCAGGAGCTGCTGTCTCCCAGCTCCACTGCAGAACGAACAGGGAAGAAAATGTGTTCCCACTGTGGAGGTTTGGGTGTTTCTACCCTCATGTTCCTTGTGGCTATTCAGGTTTCAGACTGCATCCAGGGAAACTCTGCAGCTTCTCATTCCAGAATGGTTGGAAAAGTGTCTGATTATCCTTCAAGGGTCTTGTGCTCCCTAGCAAGTCTGGTAACCAAGTGCCTCAAGTCTGTGCCTTATTTCCCCTCTGGTAATGACAGAATGTGCATGAGCCCCCCTGTGCCCAGCTGGGCTGTCTGCAGGATGGCTCTTCCACGTTGGAATTTCACAGCTCCCTGGGCCTGGGTGCCCTGCCTGTGTTCCTGGTTGGGACTCCTGGGCTGTGCTTGTCTTCCTGTCATCCCAGGGCTGGCCCAGCAAGCATTTGCTTGGCAGTAAAACCCCCCTGGATCCTGACAAAGGAGACTCAGAGCTTCAGTCTTAAGGCTGGGGGAGCAGTGCAGTCACCTACAGTGACCTCAGACAGCATCAGGAGAGGGAGGGCTGAAGGGAGGATTGTGTCAGAGACCTGGGGGGTTATTACAAGGCATTAACCAAGCATAAGTTCTTTTATCATCATTAACATTTTCAGTCCAAAGCTGAACAGATCCAGGAGCTTTAGACCAGATCAGGGCTCTGTATCATCTGGCCATTACAGCTTTTGATACTGAGCCAACTTCATCCTATCTCTGTGGCTAACAGGAATCTGAGAGGCTTTTGCTCTGTTTTCAAAGCGGATGAGATGTATCACCAGTGCTCCAGCCTTCCTTTTCTCCCATTTCCTAAACCAATAAATATTTCTCATAGATGGGCCTAATGGTCTAAGCATAACCTGGCAGCTCATGAAATATTTCTTTGCTTTAATCAGAATCCTGAAGCAAACAAGGGGAGAAATAAAAAGCCAATAATATGCTTGGTTGTGTGCACAAAAGTAGAATGAAATATATGAAGCTGGTAATGGCTCTGCTGTCACATCTTAAAAACATTTGCTTTGACTTGCATAAGTGTCAATTCAGCTTGCACTTGACACATTATACCATGGATAAAGCTGCTGGCTTTTAAAATCAGGTCTTTAAATGAACGCAGAGATACTCTAAGTAGCTACTCTGTATTGTTGGGTAATGATGTATGTAGCAGAGAAAGCTTTTTCTCTAAAAGCACAACTTTTAGGCTGCAATTTTTTTCTGCTGTGTCTCTGCAATAGGGAAGGAGCCCAGAAGCTCATCCACTGTCATGATTAAAGGCAAATCTCTTTAGCCAAGGTCACAAGAAGCTGGACCTCTTGGCCATTTGCTGGGGAGGTGTGTTCAGCCAGACTTTCTTTCCAGCTGCTGGGCAGCCTGGCTGGGAGGAGAGCAGGGGACCTGGGGGCTCTCTCCTGGGGGAACAATTGCAAATCTTCATGTTTAGATCTCCTGAAAAGCCAGCTGCACTCCCTGCCCCAAGCCCAAGATCACAGACACCTGGTACTCTTACCCAGGAATATCTTCCAGTTTCTCCACCAGGATTCAAATTGACCAGCAGCCTCCTGCCACCCAGAGGACTTCCCTAAGTCCCTCCCAAGATGACAGAGTCACACAAAAGCCTCTCCTCTTCATCCTCCACCCTCTCTGCCCTCTTTACCTGCCGTCTTCTCATACTCCACCTTTGCCTCCTTTTGGTTCTGAACGTTCTGCATTTCCTTTCTGTCATCAAATCTGATGGGCCAACAGAACTTTTCTCACACTGAGGTCACATCTGTCCTAGGCTTGTTCATGTTTTTGTGCCAGCCCTTTCTCTGTTTATCATGAGGCACATGGTAGGCCTAAGATCCCTGCCTAAATGCTCCACTGGCCCTTCTCTGGCTGTGCTGCTCATTTCCTTCATAGTTTCACCCTATTTGCCCTCTGCTAAGTTTTAACTTTATCCCTCCCAGAAGTTTTTAGGTTTTCTAGTCTTCTTCTCATTTTGCTCCTGCTGTATAACAAGAAGTGGTCTCCGTGCTGATGCTCCACTTCCCTTTCTGCTATTACATTTCTCCTCCACCCACCTGAGTCCCTCCTGGATGAGCAGTCCTCCTTCCAGAGGCACAGCCCAGTTCCACACCTTCATTCCAGCACTCCTCTTTGAGCCATCTCTGCTTTCCCTCTCTCTGGGCTGGAGATATCTTATCAAAAGGCACTCAAGTGCTGTGTCCTTTGTGTCCCCACCTGCCAGGATCGCAGTATCCACATCCCTGGTGCAGCTGGGTGACTTCTGTGCTCTCCTGGATCTCTCCTGGGCAAAAACTCCAGGCAGGGAGCTGCAAGTTAATGCACCTGGCTCTGGGCAAGGCAGTTTACCTTACAGCTGCTTCTCACGGCTTCACAGCCTCTAATTTTCTTGTCCTACTGCCTTGAACTTTATTTACTCTGGGGACAATTGGGGGAGATGGCTTTTGAGTGTTTCTCAAACACTGAACAGCAAGAGCTGGGCTGGAATGTGTGAATTGCTGAGAGCCTTAAGTGACAGCTGCTGTACTTGTGACCCTTGGGTGAGGAAATTAGAGGCTCTGAAACCTCTAGAAAGGCTTTCTGCCACATTATTTACTTTGCCCAAGTTCCCTAAGGCTCACTCAGAAATGTGCTTCAGAGCTCTGTTCAGCGCTCACATGTTTACAGTGCAATGGAGTTAAAAGCACTTGGGATTTGCCTTGCTGCTGGAAAGGCTGGGTGGGAAACCAGGCTGCCTTGAAGGCTTTTTAAACAGGATTAAAGCTTTTCATACTCGGAGAATAGGAATGGGAGGGCTTTTGCCACACTGTTGTTTGATCAGCGGGAAGGGGGTTTCCATCCCCAGGATTAGCTGTTATCCTGCTCCAGGGGCAGCCTCATGACTGTGGGAGGATAAACAGATCTGGACTTTTCCGGTGATAGTTTCCTCTGTAGGCAGCTTTAGGATTTCCCAGCTGAGCCCTCTCCCCTCCAAGAGGGCAGCAGACTCTAGATAAAAAAGAGGGACCGAGTTCAGAGAGGCTTTAAAAAGGAATTTTGTCTTTATAATACCAGTCCTCCTCCCTCTGCAGATTTCTGCATCTTCTTGGAGGGCTCCAGTCCTCCAAGGTAACTTTTATCACTTGCCCTGTGGATGGAGAGGATATTTCTCTTCCCAGTCAGAAATCCTAGGGAGGATCTTCTTTTCCTCCATGATGAGAAATGTCTTTGCACTCAGCATCGTGTTCCAGCCCCCTTGGGAAGAAACTTTCCTTGAGGAAAGTGCTGGTAACTAAATTCCAGGGTCAAAGCCCTTTCTGAACAGCAAGGTGGTGTTTTTCCAAACAAGGGGGAGTTTCAGTTTTTTTCCAAATCAGCTCTGAGGGAGCGAGTTTGGGATGCTCCTGGTGCCAGATTTATAAAATAAAATCTGGGAGATGGAGTCTGATTCCCTGCCCTGCCAGTGGCTCTGTGTCCTTGGATAAGCCCTGGTCATAATGGAGGTGGCTGGGATGTGAGTTTGAAATATTTTAGTCAACAAAAAGTGATTACATTGGCATGGGGAAAATAAATAAATAAGTGATCCAGGAAATTTTGTAATTTTTTTTTTATCTACCAGTACCTGGAAGAAAAAAAAAAAAATCAAGGAAACTTGGCTGGAGTCCCTATTCACTTAATCCTTTTCTCCTTGACAAATGCTGCAGATTCTGTATGCTGGAGGATATTCTTCAAGAGATGCCTGGCTGTTAGTACATTAAGAGGCAATTTAATATTGAATGCACGCTGAAGAAGCAGAGCTCTTGACTAGAAAGCAAACAGGACCAGAAAGGGGATACAAATAAATAGAGCAAGCACCAACCTTTTCCCAAGTCTCACCTTAAATTCCCTTTTAAATAAAGGTAAAGCTGATTCCAGCATTTCCTGCTACTTTATCACTGTAAAGATGCAAAGCAAGCTGAGCTCTGAAACAATCCTCAGGTGCTCTGGTGTTTTGCTGCCATCCCTGTGGCCACAGCTCCTTCTCCTCTCAGCACAAGCACAGTTGGGTGGGATTTTTGCTGTCCTGCCCAGCCAAATGCCTCAGTTTTTCCCCAGGATTTCCTGCTGCCTAATTCCTACACGGATAGCTGGGATTTGCTGTTTCACTTTGGAGCACCTGTTTCCTGCCAGATGGTTTTCAAACAGATTGGGGTGAGAGCAGAGTTTGCAGCACAAATATTGCAGCTCCCTCCTGGCTGTGTCAGCTTCGGAGATAAGGGAGCATCCGTGCAGGTTGGCATGGCTGAGCTCTGCCTGTCCCATCCTGTGCCAGCAAGTAACAGCTGGGTGAACACAGCTCACACTCCTCAGGCAGGATTAGAGCTGATTGTCCTCTGCTCTCAGCAGCAGGAGCTGAAAGCTCTCCTGAAAGCTGAGCTGCTTCTAGGGCTGAAGATGAGCTCAGTTCAACAAGTAATGCAAAGCTGAAAACCTGGGGTGTAAGAACGTGCAAGCTGGCAGGGAAAAATTGGGAATTGCAGTGTTTTTCTTGCCTTAGTCCTGAGAGCTGTACTGAAGCTGCCCACAAATCTCCTCATCTCTGCAGCAGACAGACACAGCACTGATGGAGATACCTGTGATGTGAGGGGATTGTGTCTGGCTGGGTGTCTGGGTCACCCAGAGATGCACTGATTTACACTTCACTCTCCCAGCCAGCATTTACCCTTCCAATCTCTTACAAACTTCATTTTGCAGAACCTCTCCACCTGCAGAGGTATCCAGTGCAGTCCTGACTGAAGCCATGCCTTGGCCAGGGAGTGGCTTGGCTTTCTGGAGACATGGAGAGGTGTCAAAACTCTGGGCACAAAGGATTTCAGGCTTTCTGTGCTGACAGGGACTGAGCCTCAAAAACACACTGCATCTGGCCTGAGGCCGTGGAAAAAGCTTCCAAAACTGAGGGATAGCACTGAAATTACGAGTTTGTAGTTGAATAGAATTGTGTTATCTCACAGAGGGAAAAATTTAGAGTTTGGAGTTTTGGGATATGGTAAAATACATGTAACAAGATGGAGGGTTTAGGGCATAGTCCTCCTCCTCCTTCTGGGCACAGGTTCTGGCTCCTCTGCCTCTCAGTGTGACTCTGTGGCACTGCAGCTACCCTCAGCTTTTCCATCTGTTCCCTGTCCCCTTTGTTGTTAGTCTGGAGCTGAGAAAGGATGGATGAGCTTGTGGAGACTGGATCAGCCTCTGCTTGTGATGGAATAGATGGGGAAAAGGGCCTCCCCTCCAGGCAGGGCAGAATTCCTTTAGTGCCAGAACACTCCTCTGAGGATGCCTTTCCCTGTCTCCTCCCGCCTGGGGACAGGTACAAACTGTCCCACCGTGCTCTGTGGGTTTAACTTCATTACAAAAAGTGTGCCTGCTGAAAGCCAGTGCCCTTCACCGGTGCTTGGGGAGAAAAATGCCTCTGGAACAGCCCATGTGGTGCGTGGGTTTTGATTATCCCCTCTCCCCTCTCCCTGCCCTCATTACTAAGAAATGCCCAAATGCTGTTAACAGTCCATTCCCATAATAACAGTGCTGCTTCATCAGGGACAGCCTCCACCACAGGAGAAAACAAAGAAGCTTTGTTTTTTATTCCCTGTGAGGATGGGGAAGGAGGAAATCATGTTGGGAAATTGAGTTGGGATGCAGAGGAGGGCTTGGGGAGGGAAGAACTGTAGGGGCTGCTGTTCTGTCAGAGTGATGGGTCAGAAGGTTCAGAGCAAAACCTCTGAGATCCCAGCACTGCCTTTGGTCACCAAGTGCCCCAGGCAGCAGCGAGGCAGAGCAGTGTCCTCTGCCAGGACACTCTGTAAAGCTCCCCAGCTGTTCTGGGGACATGGCACGACCTCTCACTCAGAGAAATGTAGAGCTGCCTGTTGGAAATCTCAGAATATTAGCTCCATAAGCTAAAACTTAGAATTAAAGATGGGTTTAACCTGAACCCTTAGGGAAAGCTTCCAAGTTGAGGTGCTAGAAGTAAAAATGTGGATTTATAACTTAAAGCAGAGTGTGTTGAGTAGAGGAAAGTTTAGTTTTAAAGCCTAAAAGTCACAGACGAAACAAAAGTAGTTACAAAGATTAACAAGAGGTTTTAGAATGTAATGTTGTAAGGTTTTGGTGTTAAGGAGTGATTGGTTGAGAAAGTTCACACTGTAATGACACGAATTAGCTTAGTATTGGTTTAATAACATAAATATCTAGTTGGCAGAATTTTATTGGCCCATAAAACCTTAAATAGTCTGATAAGCAGAAATCTTGTGACTTCTCTGGCATACTGCTAACATCTGTAAGAGGGATTTATCCTCTGTAGAAGATAAGAAAAATAAACTGCACTTTTCCACGAAACACAGAACTCCCATTTCTCTGTTTAAAGAAGGAATTCCTGCACACAAAATGTAAGGTGTAAAACTGTTACGTGGGAAATCATGAAGTCACAGCTGGCCTTGAAAAAACCCAGTTATGTTTGGGTCTGGAAGAGCAGATGTTTGAAAGCCACTTAGATGGGCCAGCAGTGATTTTGAAGCTAGCAGAAGTGAAGAGATGACTAAGAGAGAGCTAAAATGAGGAAATTAGTTAGCCCTGCAAAACACTTATGCTGCAAAATCAGATGTCAGTTAAGTTGCTGTTTTCTTTGCTTGTGTCCCAAAATTTCAGTTTCTTCCTGCTGACTCCTCATGCACCCAGCATGACCAGACCATACCCTTTTGCTTGGCACTGTGACCTTTTATCCCTGGCCTCTGTCTTGAAACACAAATTGCCCTGTCTGGACATTTGTGCTGCACAATTAATCTGTCTTTTGGTCAAGCAGAATTTCAGTGTAGGGGGAAGGAAATAGGAAATTGTGGGGAGATATTTCTGTTTGTTTTCTGCTGATTTGCTGCTCTTTAAATCTCCCTGCCTGGCTTCTGAATAGTAATTGAGACCACTTGGCCTCTTCTTCCCTGCATGGATCACCAATAAAATAAAAGAGACTTTTCCCTGTGTCCTTATTGTCTTTTGTTCTTATTCCACAGCAGAAGTGGGTGTCTTTCAGGAGCCTTGTTCCCTTTACAGATGAGTTACCAGGGCTTTCAGTACCACTTGTGTCTGAGGCACTCAGCAGCATGGAGAGTGGACTCATATTGGTAGTTCAAAAAGCAGCTTCTACAGTTGATTTAATGTCTTTATGGAGGAGGCAACAGAGACAGAGCTGGTGAGGAGCCATTGGAGTCAAATCGTGCTTGTCAGGAAAACAAGCTAAATTTCTCTCCCACTGTGTCATCATTCTTTGGTTTATGAGAAGCTCTCTGAGTTGACTCTCCCTTGCCTGGCTGGCAGGAATCTTTATTCCTCTTTTTCCCTGGCTCTCCCCTCTGTGCCCAGCCCTTGCTAATGCTCCACAGCTGCTTTAGGGCTGCACATCCCCTCACACCTGGACTCCAGCACAGACTGGGTTTTTAAGCTCCAGCAGCCAGATGTGCCACACAAAGCTGGGCTTAACTGCTGCTGTGTCCAGGAGTTACCTCAGAGCCCTGCCAGTCCTCGTTCCCTTGCAGCAGAGGGATTCTCAGGTCAGCCTGAGGGTGCCACCTCCCCACCTCAGAGCTGTCACACAGCTGCAATGGCACCAGCACTCACAAGCCCAACAGGAGCCACCTCCCAAGGCCAGGAGCTGTCAGGAGCCTTCTGTGCAACCCTCCACCACCACCACTTCCACCAGTGCAGCTTCCTCAAGAATTTCACAGCCCATTCTGCACCTCCAGGCAGGATTAGTGCCTGTTAAGCAGTGCTGGAGGAGCAGCCTCAGCCCCCCAGCCCAGGGAATGTCCCAGTGAGGACACTGAGCCCAGCCCAGCAGGGCACAGCTCAGTTCCTGCTGTGGGAAAGGTTTAGCTCTGCCTTCAGCCCCTGCTGGGGATCATGTGCTCTCAGCACTGCCCCAGAAAGGCAAAGGCAGCTCCGAGGAAAGGTGTTGGTGATGAGGATGAGGAAGGAGAAGTTTGGATTCAATAAAATCCATTTTTTCCATAACAGGCAGGATGAAGGTGCAGGGCCAGGAATACCCCTGGCAGGTCTCTTGATGCAAATCCCCACCAAGGGATTTCCTGAATTCCTTGGAGCTGGGGCATGTTTCTGGCATTCTCTTCACAGGCATGGCTGGGCAGAGCCAGCTGGAAATCTCCAGTTTTGGAGTGCTGTGATGTCATTTCACAGTGGGCAGGTCAGAGGGACAATGATGTGTGTGGACAGCAGCCGAGACGTGCTGGAAAGGAGAGCAGAGCAAATATTTGAGAGACTTGTGCTCTAACACAGCCTCTCAGGGCCAGGGCTGGCACTTACCTTGAGTACTGCAGGGTTCAAGTTTATTCATTGTCAAGCTAATCCAGCCAAGAGAAGAGCTGGGATACGTGAAAATGAAAGGAAAATCAGCCATTATTTTCTGAAGGAGCTTGTAAACTTGTTACACGTATAAATGCACACAAGGGCTTAGATCATTTCCAGCTAAGAATCAGTAGAACCACCACTTATCAGGGGAGAAAATTTTATCTTGTTCCAGCCCTGCTTTCCTCAGCTGCTGTTCTGTGACCAGCTGGTGATAAATTCCAGGTCCTGGTCTGCCAGCTCCCACATCTGAATCCACATAATGTGTCCTGATGCCCTGGTCCCCCCAAAACCCTGGGAGAGGTCAGTGGGGACAGGGAAAGAACAGCAGGGGGAGTGGAAGGAAGGAGCTCATCTGCTTCTTAACAGTTGTAGAACCACCAGAAACCTCCAGGAAATCCCAGTTCCTCTCAGGTAGCTCCAGCTGGGAGCACTGCTCACTGCCCTGCTCCCTCCTGCCCATCCCAGGGGTTCCCAGGAGGATGCAGCTCCACAGGCACCTGGCACTGGCTGTCCCTGTTTGATGGCTGTCACTGCAGTGAAACAAATCTCCTTGTTTCGGTTCCCTGACCTTCAGCAGCCAAATCACTGACTGGCATTTCCTGCTCTCCCCTCTTCCCTACACTGGCAATAACTGTGTGCACATAAAAGCTTAGGGAATGCTAATCAGGATAAATGGAATGGTGTTTCTAGCCCTGTGAACACATGCTTTATGACTATTGTGGGCTTTGGGGTTTTTTTTTTTGGTGGTTTTTGTTTTCTAGAAAGAAAAAAGTCCCACAGGGTTTTTGTTCACGTAATTGTGTTGAGCAAATTTGAAATATTTGAAAGCTTTTAAGTGCCTGTTATATATACATCCAAGGTTTGTCTTGGAACATGCTAGGTTGCAATAGACATTTTCCAATTAAGTGAAACAGCAGTGAGGATAATGGGTTTATGGAAATGGAAGAGCCATGCTGGAGGGAGATGGAAAGCCAGAAAGCATTAATCTTAATAGGATACTTTTTCTTTTTTAGCTTTGCTTTTTTTCTAAAAACTTTTAAAAAATTTCCCTAGGCATGTCCCTGGTTCTGCAGTGGCACGTTATGTATCTAGAGAATCTCTTCCCCTTTTTCCCTCATTTATTTCAAATTACTCTCTTTTTTTTTATCCATTCTCTCCAAGAAATCATCTGCACTACCCTTTCTCCAGTGATGGAGGCTCGTGCACACATCCAGTCATTGTCACTTTAACTGAGCGTGCCGTGTGGGAATGGGAATTCACAGCCTTCTGCTCTGGAAGGCAGAGTAACCCTCCAAAGAGCCAAACCCTCCCTCCCTCCCTCTCTCAGAAAACCTCTGGGAGAGCTCTGGGCTCTGCTCCAGTCCTGCAGCCCAGTCACCTTGGGCCAGGCTCCTCCCTTCTCTAGGGTGAGTAAATGACTTTTCCAGGAGGCTTCCCAGTGCAGCGAGCAGGATCCAGGGTGGGATGTGTACCCTGGACTGGCATCTCTGTGCTGCTCTGATTTTCACACTGTGCCTTGCTGGGGGAATCCCTGGGGACTGGGGCTGAGTCTGGCCCAGGGAGGTGGTGCTGCACTCTGCTGAGGGGCTTTCCCTCTTCGGGATCAAAGGGGAATTTGATAACTTCTAGCCAGAAATCAGGAGTCTGAATCCCCCAGCCAAATCTGCTGGCAGTAACTGGAGCTTGAAGAAAGGAGGCAACTTGTGGGTTGTACATGACACATCATACAGAGGGATGGCTGTGCCACCTCCCAGGAGAGCTGCTGGGCTTAACCCCCCCTTCCCTGTGCCTGTCACCCCTCCCACCATTCCTGAGCTGATCTGTGACACATTCCCACGCCAGCTCTCCCTCCGGGTTCACCCTCACTGTGTGAACACCAGCACAGATTCCTGTGAGATGCTGAATTTGGATCATCTCTGTAGGAACAACCACCTTGAGTCTGGCACGGATGTTTTTAGCTCCCTTCCTACCCCTGGCTGTAAAAGTGGACTGTGTTTCTTTAAATCCACTCACTCCTTTACAACTGCTGCTTTGCAGGAAACAATGCTCAGATCTTTAATCTGAAAAAATAAAAAGGGCTCGGGTTCCCCTGCTGTATTTATCTCTGCCCAAATCAGAAGGGTTGGAGCCTTAGACACCTCAAAGGTCTCCCTAGGGGTAGGTGCATTTCAATAGAGGATGAAGGGATATATATATATAAAACATTCAGGTTAGATAGGCTTCTGCATGGGAAGAACCCCGAAGGAACCACATAATTCCACTCTATTGAGGTTCTAATGCTGCACCTGTCAAGGCAGTGTCAGTATGATCTCAGAGCAGGGCACTGGAGAGAGAATATTGATCCCATCTGGATACAGAGCACAGCATCCTCTGCATCCTTTATGTCCAACACAGCAGTCTTTGCCCAGCTTCCCCCCCTCCTCTAACAGCAAAATCTTTCATCCATGAGCCAAAGCAAAACGACTTCACCAGCTCTGATGTCCTGGGGAAATGTGTTGGGCCTCTGCCATGAGTACAGAGACTCCTTCCACACCCAGAAGCTTTCAGGCAGTGAGCAGGATTAAGACACGCAGCCCAAGGCTTTGCTGTGACCTTTGGGTATTTAAACAGTCTTGGCCCAGCTTCATGAATATGAGCACACTCCTGTCTGCTTTCCAGCCCAGCGCTCTCCCTGCACGGATATACTTGAAAAAGCAGCTCTTAAATGGCTTTCTTGGAAAAGTAAAAAATAGTACTGCAAGTGATAATCAGACTTTATGACATTATTTCCTCGAGATATTCCATTTCCCTCTGTTTTCAAGCCCATTTTTATGGTTAGTCTCGATGCAGTTTTTCTTTAGCTCTAAACCCCCTGCATTTGTGTGTGTGTGTGTGATGGTTTGAAAGGTTTCTCCGGGCTGTTCTCCCACTAGAGGGTACTCCTGCTACACCAGCCGTGGGCATTCCGGCTGGGCCGGGTTCGCAATGCGTCCTTCCCCTCTCGGAGCCGGCTGTTCGCTGTCAGCACAGCCCGCCCGTGCTCGGTCCTGCTGCTCCCCTGCTCCAGCAGCCACCGAGCTGCCTCGGGTTTGGCCGTGCAGAAATGCTGGAGGGCCGTTTTAGCCTCTCCTCTTTCCACCTCCATGGTTACCCAACACTCTGTAATGTGTAATTTGGGGAATTTGACCCACTG
>VZTB01007322.1:249384-275708 GCA_013397245.1 Thryothorus ludovicianus
GCCGCGCGGGGGGGGGGGGGGGGGCTGAGGTTGGTGCCAGCTCCAGGGGTGCTGTGGAGAACCCCCACACACCACACTACACCACAATATTTTGATTTGGAAATGCTCCCATGGCTACGTGCTGCTGAGCTGAGGGGTAGAGTTTAGGTGCTTTTGTTTTCAATGCTTGCTATTGGGATGAGGAAACAGAGCAGCAGGGCATCTCACCTTTTTTCAGGCAGGAGATCAGACCCTGTGGTCTATTCTGGCCTTGAACTTTGTATGTGTGTAGCTGTTGATGGATGGGAGGCTCCCTTAAGAGCAGATTTATTTGGCTTTCATGTTGTGAGACTGCAAAAGCAGCTTTGGCTGTGGCTGGACCCCTCCTTTCCCCTCCATGCCTGAGTGCCCCTCTCCATTTGCAGCAGGCAGCTGCCCGTGGCAGGCAGGATGCAGCACACGCTGTGCTTGATGTGGCTCTGGGGGCTGCAGTGTCTGGAATGGCACAGCCAGCAGGCTGGATTTTGCCTTTCCACCCCAGGAAAAGCCCCAGGTTCCTTGCCTGGCATGAAAACCCTCAGTGCCCCATCCCATTCACACCTCCCTGCTCTGCAGAGCCGCTGGGATTTCCAGCCCTGCCTGCTGCCCCTCCTTTGAGCATGCTCACAGTGCTGCTGCCTGTTCTCACTGATTAAATGAGCAGGCAGGAATTACAGTCAACCATCCATCACCGCAGCCACTGGTCCCTTGACCCAGTCAGCATGAAAGAGGTCAACATTTTTCTTTCCCAAGCCATTTGTAGCAGTGAGAAACCCAGCGAGAGTTTTCTGGCAGGGTGATTCTCCTTCCTAATAGAACCAGCTGCACAAAGTGGTATCTGCAGAGCAACGAGAGTCACAACTCAGCACTTGTGATTGGTTGAAAGGTCTTCTATTCACAGGAGAATAAAACATCATCTTCTGCCTTCTGTTGGCATTTGGAGCCATAAATCCCTCATGTGGACCATGAAAGGGAAGGCCACTGTCCCACGAAAGGGAATGTCACTGTCCCATGAAAGGGAATGTCACTGTCCCACGAAAGGGAAGGCCACTGTCCCATGAAAGGGAATGTCACTGTCCCATCCAGTCTATCTTAGGTCTCTCCAGAGCAGCTCTCTGTGTGTGCTGCCTACAGGTGTGTGCTGTCCAACACAGCGGAGGAGATAATCCAAGACACTGAATGCTCAAAGCATTTGATCCTCTTTGGCTGGATCCACGGGCTGTGGATCTTGCAAAAAGCCTGGTGGTGGTTGGGATTTGGTTGTTCCTGGAAGCATCACTAGAGCTGGCTCCTCTTCAGGAAGGGGTTAAGGAAGGACGTCCTTGAAGCAAAACCTTCTGTCCTCCCACAGACTGACAGCACTGAGGTAGCAGAGGCTCTGATGGGAGGCTGGAACAGCACTCTCTGCTCTTCAGGAGTGGAAGGGAAGCTGGGGTGGCAATTAGGAAGGGAAAAAACAGAAAACAGAGCCTACAAAGAGGAGTAACTCACCGCTGTGACTAACTGTTCCTCTTGGAAAACCCGCAGAAAGTAATCTAGCCGCTCAGAATTACAGTAAATGACAGCCCTGGCTTCGTGTGGCTGCCGAGCGCTCCCAGCCTGCATTGATTTCTGAACCAGGCTATGAATGGCTGCCAGGCAATGAGCTGCCTGATGGCTGAGCCCTTACGTCCTCCCCTGGACCCTGTCCCTCTCTCTGTCCCAGTTCCCATCAGAGGCTGCCATCAGTCAGCCCAGCTGAGTGCAGAATCGACTCCGGTTTAGCCCCGTGTAAACCCGGAGGAATTCCACTCCAGCAGCCCTCCCAAGCTTGCCTCAGGAGCTCCTTCTCCTCTGCCACTCCTGGTCATTATTCAGAGAGCAGCAGGGCATCTTGGAGCTCTGCTGGAAGGACGGATCTCGATGTCCTTCAGGCAGCCCCAGACACGCTCTCCGAGGGCAGCCTGCTGAGCATCTCCAGCCGCCCTCCCCTTGCTCCTTCCAGCTGGGAGCCGAGCAGGCTGCGAGCTGGGGAGGAGCATCCCGGCCCACCTCATCTTCGAGGGCTCTCCTGAGAGCTGTTGTGCAAACAAAGGGCTGCTTGTTTGTTTGTTTGTTTGTTTGTGCAGCCCAGAGCAATTAGGACGTGCTGAACTCTTGTGTTTGTCAGGCAGCTCCCGAGGACAGGGCACTGCCTGAACCCTCCCCAGCCGAACCGGGGGCAGCTGGGGCTGAGGAGCCGCTGCTTTCCCAAAGCCAGAGCTTCCTGCTGGAGAGGTTTGGAGAGGGAGGAATAGACTCTCCCCGGTGTCTCTGCCCGTGTTGAGGTGGCTCAGCGCTCGTGTGAGTCGTTCCTGCTCAGGTTAGCAGCCTCGGGGGCAGGCACTGCAAACACACAGGACTGCTCCTAATAATGCTTCATTCCTCTCATGGAGACAGCTCCACTCCCTGAGCTGTTCCCAGCCTCCAGCTGCACTTTGTTCAGCTACAGGATTGGCTCTGTCCTCCAGCTTTTCTCCTCTGATTCTCCCCTGTTCTCTCCAAATCATGCTGTGCCATGCAGCCATTTCACTGCCCTGTTTTACGTGCCTTTGCTTAACCTGTGGTGCCTATTTTGGGACTTTTGGTGTGACAGTCTCTGAGCTGGGAGGCTCTTTGCTCCAGATGGGGAAATTAATGATAAAATACACAGAGCAAAACTAGGGGGGGAACCACTGGGAAGGAGCAGCTCTCATGAGTGATCAGACAGTGAAGGATTCAGGATGTGTTCTCCAGGGCTCACAGGAGATCAGCAGTGGTGGCTGAGCTTTGCTGGAGGTCTGTACAAGCCAGCTTGGAGGTCTGGAGTGGGAACAAGGCTGGAGAGTGGCTGGAGAGTGGGATGGAGCAGGGAGAGAGGCAGGGGGAAGCCAAGCTGCTGCTCGACTGAGTTTAGCCAGTGGGACTTTGGAGGGGGACATCAAAGAGTAAATTTAGGACTAGGGGATAATAATGGGAGGACAGTATTTGAGGGGGTCTAAATCTAAATCCCAGAGGGTGGACAGATCCCGTAAGGAAATCCTCGTTAGGAAAAAGCATGTGAGGAAAGGGGAGATGAAACTGCAGGAGATGGATGTTGTACCTGCAGGGATGTTTGCTCCTGCTTCCATTAGGTGCTGAGACATGAGAGAAGAGGGAGCAGCTTCAGGGAGCAGCCTCACAGACCCACGGGAACCTTGGGAGCTCTGTCAGGACCTGTGCCAGCGGTTCCCTCCCCATGGGCTGACAGAAATGGAGTGACTCGTGAGAGTTCCCCCAGTTACCACAAAACAGCTTAAAAATGGAGCTGTGTCAAATCCAGCATGTGCTGTCGCTGTGTCTGCAGAGCTGTTTGTTTGCCTGATGAAGGGGAAAAATAATGTGAAGCTGGAGATGAAACTAAGCTGAAAAAAAGGTTTATTTTTTTCTTCTCATTCTCAGCCTTTCCAGGCGCATTCCAGTAGGTGCCAGTCTCACCTTGTGGAGCAGGGGAGGCTGGAAACTGCCAGTAATTCTTCACAGAAATATGAAAAAATACAGCATGAGAGGGGGTGGGTGGAGAAATGCAAGCCTATAGGAAAGATCTCTGCTCTCTGGGATGCTCACTTAATTTCTTCTTCCCTACTCAGCAAAGTTTATCTTGGGCTCGGCAGCCCGGACCAGTCTCTCTACCCTTGTTCTTTAATTAGTGTGCAGTAAAGGAAAAGGTGTTGGGGGAAGAAAAGGGAAATGGGATATTGTGTTTGGATGCCCCAATGGGTAGAAAACTGTATGGTTTCCAAATATGATAGTTAATGCTTAATCTGACAGGCTGTCTCTTATCAACAGGCTGGATGTGACTCTCCATTACATGGTAATGGAATTCTGTGTGGAGACCACAGGAGACCCAGTTCCATTCAATTAACTCACAAACCAGCCAACCTCTGAAAGCATCTTTGTCTTCTCTTCTCCCCACCTCTTTCTCTCCTTCTTTTTTTTTCTTTTTTTTTGAACCCTGAGAAAATGAGAGAGTGAATATTTCCATTTTGTTTTGCAGAGGATTAGTACCAACTAATAGGATTAATATCCCAAGTTGTGTGGCAAATGGAACATTGTTAATAGGGTGATTATTGGAGAATTATATGGAGGGGCAAAAAAATTAAAAGCAGTTGAAATAAAAGTATTCCTGTGTTGGGGAGACTGACATTTCTGTGCAATATCTTGCTGCTGACCTGCCTGTTCTGGGTCAGACTTCTTTATTTCTCAGGCTTGCTCTGCCTCTGGGATTGACTTCCCCATCAGCACAGGGCAGGAAGCAATTTCAGAGGCTGGAAATGCTGGATGCAAAGACCATCTCCTCCAGTGATAACTACAGAGACCTTGAGAGAAAAAGGAATGTACAGGACAGTCACCATTGCACCTGGCATCCCAGGGAGGGGAACAGGCTTCTCTCAGGGTGAACAGCTCCAGCCCTCCCTCATCTCCCTCTGGTTTCTTTGGCCTTGCCCACAGAGCCCACAGTCTGAGGGGCTGTGTCCTCTGGGAATGCTTGGTTTGGATGCTAGTGGCTCTGTAGGACATGCTGGAGAACTTTATGTGAGATTGCAGAGCCAAATAGAACTGGCAAAAATCCCGTGGAGGCTGCGTGCCAGAGGTGAGCTGGTTGTGTGCCACTGCCAGCAGGTGTAGGACAGGCACCTTCTGCAAACCAAGGGTGGAAAGGCCCAGGGCTCTGCTTGGGAAGCACAGAGTCCTCAGGAATTTAAAGGATTTTTATTTGTTTCCCAGGCCCTCGAGGTGGGTCTCTTGGCAGACAGGTTTCAGCAGCAGCAGCAGCACAGTTGATGCATGGAGATTTTTTCTGACATCTGTCTGAGAGAGTCTCCTTATGCTCTGCATAAATCCATCTCTCCTGGGCCACAAACCAAAGCCATTCCCAGCCCTGGATGCTTCCTGGACAGGGGACTGGCACACAGGGCTTTCTGCCTGGGAGGAATTATCCCAAACTCTGTGTTTCCAAATCCCTGGAGGTATTTAGGCCTGTGCCTTCGGAGGTGTTTGCTGTAGGAGGCTTTGTCTGAGCCATTGATAGGGATTTGTTCCCCTGAACTGGATCCCCATTACACTGTGAGTCACTACTATTTATATCAGCTGTCGATCTCTCTCTCTGGCAGCTATTTCTGGCTACTTGCATTGTATTCAGGGGAGATTTAACACTTTTTTTAAAATTTTTATTTCTTTTACCGAACCTGCGTTTAATTCTTTTTCAAACGTTTTTTGTCTTGGTTTGTTTTTTCAGCAGCTGTTGAGCTCTCTGCAGCTGAGCTGCCCTCACCTGCTGCTGTTCTGCTGAAAAAAAGAATTTCCAATGCTACTTTCAGCAGATTCAGCTTTGTCTGAAGGAGTACTTTGCCTCAGATTGAGAGTGTTGTGCCATCTAGAAATGAAAGGCTACAACAGGAACCAAAGCACTTTGCATCAAACAGGATTCTAAACGCTGTTGAACTGCAATCCAGGGTAGCAGGTCTGCTTTGTTTATAGCCCTTGTTACCCTAGGAACTCTTCAAGCAAACAGTGAGCAACCCATTCTTGCAAGTAGATCAAAAAGGACCGACCCCTTTTATTGCAAAGAGAAGGGAAATGGGCCATGAGAAGGGCTCAGCCTCAGCTGCACTGAGCAAAGAGGTAGCAGAGCTGAGAGTCCAACCGAAATCTCCCGAGGCCTGTTTGGATGCTGTACCCACAAGGCTGAGCTTTCTGCTCTGTTCTGGTTTCCCTTCCAAATGTGCACACTCAGAATTTCCAATCCATCACTATCAGTTTAAAAACCCACTGTTGTTCTCCTGTCTCTTACCAGCACCAGGATTTTCCTTTTTTCCCCCACATCCCAGTCAACCAGAGATGTCCTGACTGCCTTGGGCTCTCTCTGCAGCAGAACCAAGGCTTAGGCCGGAAGCAGTTTTGGAGGAGCTGTGTGCACTTCCAAGGAGGAGCAGGTGCTCTGGGAGCTGCTGGGAGGCTCTAGAGCACGGTGGTTTCGTGTTGCACTCACAACCCTGTGAGTTCCCTGCTTACAGCTGGCTCAGCTGAGGGCAGGCACGGGGAAAACAGGAACGTTCTGGGGGCTCAGGTTCAGGATTGTGTGCCCTGATCCTGGCACAGAGAGGCTGAGGAGCCACGCCTGCTCCTGCACAGAGCCAGCTGCTGTGAGGCAGGACCTGCAGGAGCAGCAGGATGGTGTTTTACTTTCACCTCCATGGAAGGTAAAAGGCTACGTAATTTAAAGATGAGTTCCCTTATGCCCGGCTATGAAAAAAGTCTTCAGAACACCCCCAAGGTTTCCATTTAATTACCAATTGCAGCTGATTTCACAGAGCAATTTCTAAGCCTCCAGCAAGGCCTTGTGGCAGTTCTTTCATCTCTCAGGCTTATTGGGAAAAGCTGTATTAAACGTCTTTTAATCCTGCCTTGGATGCACTACCTTTGATCACCTACAATTTTATACATCTGTGCTCAGGCTCACGTTCCTACGTACGTGCCTCCCCATCCAAAATGCTTTAAACTGTGTCAGTTGATTAGAAAGTCTCTCCTGACTGATAGAAAGCATCTTGCAAACTTGACTGAAACACCCTGAGAGCTAATGTTCATCCAGAGGGTCTGGGTGATCCAAGCTGATGGTTTAGCATGGCTGCATAAGCTGATGAATGTCAATTCCTCATTCTTGTTTTACTCCATCTTCTCCTTCCTTAGAGAACAAGTTTCTGCTGGGGAAAAGGAAGCAGTGAATGTCTTTGCATGAAAAGAAAAAGAGCTTTAGCCAGATCTGGGGTGAGATAATTTCATTTGTCAATACAATATCTCAGTTGAGTGTGTGATGCAAGAAGCAGGGACATTCCCAGAGAAGATGGAGAAATCCACACCCTAGAGCCAAAGATTTCTGCAGTTCCTTGAGGGCAGAGTCAGCTGGAGCTCAGATCTCTCAATGTGATGTCCCAGGCACAGGACACTGTGTCCCTTGTGATGCTTTTCCTATCTGAGGAGAACCTGATCTCTTTTCTGGGGTGAACACAGCAATGACAATAAAAGATCTCACTTGGGATTCAACTGGACTCTCCTGAGCACGGAAACGTGCCATAGGAGTTGAGCACTTCCCTGCAAGAAATCCCCACAAAGCTCTGGTGGGATTGGCTGCCTGGAGAAGGGGAAGGAGCTGTGCCCTAGAACTGCCAGAATCTGAGAGGGGACATCTGCCTGCACCAACAGCTCTGTGTGGCCACCTGGCCACGGGCTCGAGTCAGGGCTGTTGGAACATATGTTTGTTCCAACTGCAACAAGGAATCCGAGTGTGGGGTCGTGTTGTGGAGGCCTCGGCTTTGCTCACTGGAGCAGGAACAATCTCTCTCCTGGAAAGTCATTATCTCCATGCTCAGAGAGGGAGAGCAGCCGGAGAGCTTTGTGATCTGAACAGCCAGACCAGCCCAGCTCTGCAGGAAAAGCCAGCTCAGCTGCCAGATGAGGCAGCTCCAACCTTTTGCTCTGCCAAGACCAGCACGTTTTGCACTTTACAGCTTTTTCACGGGGTCTTCAGGCTGTGGCATTCCTGGGCAGAGCCCCTCTAGGTGTGTGCTCACCACATCCCCAGGCCTGTCTCTTCAGGAGCCTCCTGCTTACAGTTACAACAGGATGTGTTTTCTACTGCTCTTTTCTTGGAATCTTGCTGCTGCTGCTCTCCCCTGCCCTGGAGGGGGTGAATGTCTCCCTGTGACTGCTTCTTGGACAGGGGGAATGTCAGCAGATCATCCACGAGCTCCTCTTTCTGCACAGCAGCTGAACATGGGGTTTTGCCTGGGGGGGGATTCATTCCCAAGGGATGAACGACGCTAATTTCTTTTCTCTTGCTGTATCAGAGAAGAGAGTGAATCCTAAAGGAGTCAGATCCAAGAGTGAGATGTGAAGATCCAGCACTGGCACGCTTTCCAGGTCTGATGGAACTGTGATCTGATGTGTCAAATGCATTTTAGGGTCTCAGTTCTGTGACAGCTTGCTAATGACTCTGAGCTTCAGGAAGCTTTGACTGATCCCTCCGGGAGCTGGCAGAAAAAACTGCAGCAAAACTTTTTTCTTTTTTTTTGGAAACATTTTTTGTCAAAATCAAAACATTGAATGGAAACATGTCTCTTCCAGCATCATTTTAAACTGGAATGTGTCAAAACAAATGCTTTCATTTTGATTTGAGTGAGACATTTATAATTTTTACTTTATCTTGCAATACGGAAACAACACATTTCCCATATTTTTATTTAGATCTTTGCTTTTTTGGATAATTGGCTGAAATGAAGAACCAGATGCTTCCAAAGTGAATTCTTGGCATTCCTATTCAAAGAACTTCAATTTCTTGTTGGTTATGGAAACAGATGTGCATGTTCAGCCAGAACTACCAACAGGGACAGGGCAGAACACGTCTTCAGGTAGAAGAATCAGGAATTGGAGCCATGCAATGAGGCTGGCAGAGGAAGGATGCCCTGCTGCTTGCTTACTTGTTTCTTGCAACCTGTTCTCTGCATTCAATCATTTTGGGCCCCAGAATTTCCAAACGGTGTGGATGAATCATGGCCCTGTCTCACACTGAACTGAGCTGCCCTCACAGGGCTGAGCTTGGTCAGACAGAGCCAAACCTTGTTTGTGTTCCTGTGTTCCGGAGGGCTCATCCTGGGCTTCAAAGGGGCTGCTCTGGAGTGGGGGGAGCATTTCCCTGTTGCCCTGATTTTTCAGGCTTTTCTTAATGCAGTTTTTAACTAGTTGTTTTTACTGTAACTAGCTTCTTTCTCACACTTAGAAGTGTCTTTATCAATAGTCCGTTTGAAAAGACGAAGTTGTTTTTCATACTTTTCTTGTGAGGAAACAACTGATGGACAATTGTCTTTACCAATGGGATAGGAGAGGTGTCAGCCTTCTTCTCCAATCCCTGGTCTTTCTAGACATGCTATAAATATTGAAGTCAAATGTTTAATAAACACTTGCTTCCAACTTTCTCAAAAGAAAGTGTCCGTATGTCCTAATATCTCGCACAGTGACATTTCCCCTCTGTTTTTCTTGCCTTGGGATCAAAATGCCGTGTGTGTTTTCTTTCCCCAAGGCTAATGGTGATTCTTGTCTTGTCTTAATTGCTTTTTGAAGCACGCAGAGCTGCAGGTCTATCCCAGACAGTGCTGAGCTCCGTGGTGCATTTGTCATTTTCCCAAATACCTTTTTAATTAAATTGGAGCAGAACACTCCACTTTGTTGAGCTATCCATCTCAGCAAGTTTCTTACTTCTGCTGGGCAGGCATTATCCTAATAATCACTGGCAAAATTTGGTGACTCTTCCTCAGGCTTTGCGATTTGCAGGGGAATTTTCCTCTGGTAGGCAGAGAGCTGCTCACACCGAGGCTGCTCAGGATGGCTGCTGTGGGCTGAGGATGTGCTGCATCCATCCAGGGAGGGTTTTTGCAGGGCTTAGGAAGAAAAATGTGGTGTCTGTGATGGAAAGAAATTAGGTTTGACACTACATTACGACCTCTCTGCCCCTGAATTCTGCAAATCCGTGCAGGATGGTTTTTTTTTTTTCTGGCCAAGATAAGGGCTTGGGGTTTGGTTGAAAGTGTAATCCCAACCCTGTGAATTCGGGAAGGAGGCATCTGTCCTGCTCCATCACGGGCACCTGCAGTACCAGTGACCTCTTCTGCTCAACATGGCAAAATTTGTTGTCCTTTGAAAATCCACTGCACCTTTTGGCTTGACAGCCCCGAGCTGTGCTGTGCCATTTCCCATCTCCATCCCTGCACAGGGGTCAGTGCTCAGCCCCTCCTGCCCCACACCCTGCAGAGCTCTAAACCCCAAACCCTGCAGGGCTCTAAACCCCAAACCCTGCAGGGCTCTAAACCCCAAACCCTGCAGAGCTCTAACCCCAAACCCTGCAGAGCTCTAAACCCCAAACCCTGCAGAGCTCTAAACCCCAAGCCCTGCTCACGCTGCTGCAGAGATGAGGGGCAGCAGGGTCACTGTGTGGAGTGACCCTTTCCTCCCTGACAGCAAACAGGGACCACCTGAGTTATGTTTGCATTGTTGGAGGGGAAATAGAGGTGATTTTCTGTGTTTTTAGCACCACTCTGCAGGATCAGCTCAGCTCTGGAGACCAATTCCACCTTCTCTGCCTGGAAAAGCAATGGAATGATGAACTTCCCTCTGCATATCCTGCCTGACCTTCTGTCAGTGCCTTGAGCTCCAGCTGTGCAATCCTTCCACAGGAAAGGGGTTGTGGATGTGTCTGCCACGAGCAGCAGAAGGTCCTGGGAATCTTATTACAGCTGGTGATGATGGCTGAGCCAAAGCCAAAATGATTTGTTCTGCTCGAGTGCGTCCCTGGGTATTTTCTCCTGGCAGAGGGGTTGGAGGAGTCATTTGGGCAGGTGAATTGAGCAGATTCGTTGCTGACACTGAGAAAATGGAGGTGGTGCCCCACAGCAGAGCTTCGTAAACAGCTTTTGGAAACTCCAGCACTGTGTGACACCTGGAATCTTCCTGTGAGGGACTGAGTTTGATGGAGACGAGGCAGCTGCTGGCTGTTGGCTGGGCACAGCTCATATCCACGGAACTGAGAGTTGGAGCCTGCTGGGGGCAGGCAGGAAAACAGAGATCGAAGTGCAAATGGCACCAAAACCCATGGAAGGGGCTCCCACCCCAAATCCTGCATCAGTGCAGAGCCCAGACGGCAGAGCTCACCTCCAGAGATGGACACTGACAAAGCATCTGTGTTCTTGTCCTCACATTTTAAGGCTGGAATGTGGAATTTCCTCATTAAAATGGGGAAGATGCTGCAAGAACTTCAGCTTAGGAAGTCTCCACTTAGCTCTGAACATATTTGAAGGTATCTCTGGCCCCTGAGGTTCGGGTTGATTCAATTTTCTTTTGTTGTTACCTAAGAGGAACTTGCATGTTCAACCTGGATGTGTCAGACCGATGTTCTGGGACTCACCCAGGGAGAGGTTTTGCATCTTTGAGACATTCTCTTTTTGTCAAAGACAATTGGATCAGAGATGTTCAGTTTTGTTGAGTTTTGGTTTTGACTTTTTTTTTTTTTTTGTCACAACAGTTTTGTCTGGAAAAATGTCATTTTGATGAAACAGAAATTGCTGAAGAAATCTTACCAATTTTGACAATTCTGCTTGGAAGGGAGCTGAGGAGGAATATCTTGAAAGTGCTGGAGCTCCCAGTTATGACATTTTCTGAATGGAAAGGGGTTTTGATTTATTTCTTTTTCTCCTTTCAAAGTGATGTTTCAAAATGTGCTATTTTGTGGAGGAACAAAATGGTTGAATTAAAGGCCTGAAAAAAAAAAGGAAATAAAATATTTTGACTGATCCGAGACAGTTTCTCAGCATTTTATTTTGCAACTCTGTTGGCTTTTCGGACAACATGGGATGATTTAAAATTGTTGGTTGTTCTGTTCTGATATCCAGACTCACAGATGTGTTTCTCAGTTGAGCCAATGATATATGAACCATACTTGGCTTTGTGGTGATAAATTACCTGGTTTCATAGCTGAAAAAAACCTGTTTTAATCCATTAACTATAGAGAACAAAATACCCCAAGTCTCTCAATTCACGGAACCATGCAAGGATCTTCCACTGTATGAATTATTCAGGAGCACTGGTGGAAATGAAGTACCCATTACATTTACAAATATTCCACAAAGAGTTCAAGGCTGAGCAGGAATAGATCAGACAGCATTTATTGTAAAGCCTTGCTGAGTATTACTGGAGATGTAATTTCCCGTAGTAATTAACACAGGATCTGCAATCCAGCTTTGAAAAGGCGATTGAACCTTTCCCTGTGAATTTAGGAATCATCTGAGTTATTCCATGCTATAGGTGACTGGGAGCACTGAGCCTTTGTCTGAAATTAGTCCTCAGCGTGGTGGATGATTAAAGAGGGCTCGTTCCTTCGGGCTACTCGGGATTGATGTTTTCTATTAAAAAATGCACTGCTAAGGATTTGTGAAATGGAGAGAGCTTCTCTGGGTGTGTGCCACTCGCTATGCAGATGTGCTTAAGCCATCAGATAAATGATAAATGATTTCTCCAAGCTGGATGGGGTAGCATGACCCAAAGGGGATGGAGGGGGGGGTTGTTATTTTTCTTCCCTCCCAAGAATCAGAGAGAGCCATTTGTCAGCTGAAGCCAGCGAGGTGCCCAAGGATCAGATGCCAAAGGCTGCTCTGTCTGGAGAGGGAGCAATGGGAGTTAATAGTGGTGCCCCTCCTCAGACCTCTTCATTTCTTCTCCATTTCCCTTGCTCTGAACTCCATTTTCTTCTGGCTTCTGAGGCTGGCACTGGCTCCGAGGGCTGCCTGCTGGAAAAAAATGAATGGGATTTGTTTTTTTGTTTTCTTTTTTTTTTTTTTGAGGAATAATACACAGGGTTTCTTCTTGGTGGATGGAGCTCAAACATCTCCAACACCATCCAGTCTTAAATCAGAGTTGAAAAAAACAAGGCTTTTTCTAATTAGTCCCAGAACATTAATTCACTGCTGGAAATGGGGATTCTGTTGAGTTGCAGTCCATACAGAGACTATAAGAGTCACTGGCCTGAAGATTTATCTACTTAAAAAACAGAGTAGGGGAAAAGTTATTAGAGCTGCTTCCACCTTTGATACGTGTGAAATCTTTTAAAATTGAAAATTTCAGTGGAAGAAAGGGGAACTCTTCTGGAAACAGAGTTCTTACCTTTCAGTTAACTCTGAGTCTTCTTATCTCAATCTTGAAGAATGGAGATAGTGATTCTCAAGGAATGTTGAATTTCACAAAGGAGAAAAATGACAGTTCATCAAAAATGACCCTTTACTGTAGGAATCCATTTCACTGGAGGTCTTGCTGGACTCTTTTGTGTTGGCAAAATAACAATTAAATCACTTCCCAACGGTTTTACCCTTTGAAAATTGGTTTTCTTTTGTAAACTTGAAATATCTTACATCAGTTCAGCAAAACAATTTAGCAGTGTTCCCTCAGAAGTAAAACACTTTGTAGGACTCCCTGTTGAGCTGTGTGGTGTCTCATCAAAGGGGGATCAGAAGGCCTGAGAGACATCTGTGCCATTGGGTCAAGGGGTGTCTCACTCCACATTTCCACTGCACCAACAGGGCTGTGATCAAGGCCAGCACACTCTGATACCACTGGAAAACTCTTGAGTTTCTACTCTTTATTGTGTTTCTGCTGGAATTACAGCAGAGTCTGGTTTTTATTTGGCTTTGCCTGGAACGTTTTCTTTTCCTAAATACAATGTAAATAGCCCAGGATCTTCTAGGAAGAGAGGGTGTAGGGATTTGAACAAATTGTGCTGGATTTGGGTAGCAGGAGATGATCCCCAGCCTGTACAACACCTTTAGCTCATGGTGTGAGTTCTGCAGACAGCAATCACTGCACTCCACACCGAGCTGGGTGTGACAGCATCCCTGGGCTGCTGCCTTCTGGAGGCCGACCTGGAGCAGAGAGCAGCCAGGGCAAAAGGATAAAGCAGGGATTTGTTAAAAAGCCTCACTGAGCACACCTGGGCAGCACAGGAGTGCAGCCAGCCCACACCCACGATGTCCCCAAATGGGCACAAAATGGACACCTGATCACGAGGTCTCACACTTTGATAAGTTCCGGTTCATTAACATATTGGAGTTAATTGTCCAATTACAGCTCCAGGTTATGAAGCTCCGTCCTCCTTGGTTTTCCTTCTCACTTCACCATTGGTTTTGTTCTTGGGCTGAAAGTTGTCCTTGGTGCCGAGCTGGAGAAGGAATTGTTTTGTCTCCCTGCTCTGTGAAGAGAGCTCAGTAGCTCTGAATATGAACCCTGAAACCACCCAACAAAACAGCCCAGAATCTGAAAAATATAAAAGCTAAAACTTAAAGCATCAGGGCCTTGTTACCTCCCCCAGCAAGGAGAGTTCTGGGGATTTTGTGACTGTGATGCTCTGTGAGTGCTGGATCCTGCATCCAAATGGGGAGAAGAGTGAGCAACAGGCCCAGCAAAGCTCTGCACAAGCCCTGACACGGCCACCCTGGAGCACCACGGGCTCCAGGAGCTGTTTCACCTCCCTTCTCAGGGGGCTGCTTCCCCTCCCCTTCTCCAGGGACATCATCTGCTTTCCTGGGCATCAGCTGCTTCAGAGCTTCACTTGCTAATGCTGAAGGACAGGGGAGACTCTGCTGCCAGGGCTGATACAAATATGTAATAATTTGGTTTTAATCAGTATTAACAGTGCTGAGATTACAAAGTCAGATCCATTCATATCACAGGCTGGGGGTAACGAGGAGCGATCAGTGCCATGTTGGTTGAATTCCTTCTCCCTAACAAAGCACAGAGATGATCTGAGGGCAGCTCATGCATGCCAAATCAAAGCCAGCATGTGCAACTTCTTGGGGAAATGACTTCTCCAACATCTTTGTCAACATGAGAGTCTCACTGTACACACGAGTCTCTGAGGGCTCCCAGAGCCCAGCAGTTCAGCTGTTTGCAAAGGGAACTGGCTCGTGTGTGCTGACAATTTGCTTCCATTAAAAGAATAAAAGCAGGCAATTAATTGAAGGCTCACATTGTTTTCCTAACTCTGGCAGGTGCCTGATTGCACAGGTAGGCTCAGGGTTGCTGTTTGTGCCTTAATGGCTTTGAGGAGCTTCCAAATCAAATCAGGAAGGGCAGGAGTCCGCAGAGATGCCTTTTGCACTTGTTCACTGTGCAAATTCCTTGTTGGGATCTACACCTTGCCCTGAGTTTGGGAGTTTGGAGCCCATCTTCAGGCTAAACCACCCATGGTTGTGTATTTGTGGTGGATTTCTTTAGGATGGAATGGGATAATGGGATGGGATGGGATGGGATGGGATGGGATGGGATGGGATGGGATGGCATGGCATGGGATGGGATGGCATGGGATGGCATGGGATGGCATGGGATGGCATGGGATGGCATGGGATGGCATGGGATGGGATGGGGGTGTGAATGGGTGACCTCACAGCACTTCCATCAGCAGTGTCTTTTCCCTGCTGAGCCCCCTGGAACCTGAGTGTTTCTAAATGCCAAACCCTGGTGCAGCTGCTGGCTCAGGGGAGCTGACTGACCCTTTGCTGCTTCATTTTGACAGTCCAGACCCCCCTGTACAGACCCAAGAGTGCTGCAGTGACAGGGGACAGGGGACCTGCAGCCCTTTCTCCCACACTCTCCACTCTTTGATCATCTCTCCAATCAGAGCCTGCAGTTCATTGGCCAGTGCCAGGCAGGATCTTGCCCCAGATCATCTGGAGGGAAGCCAAGAAAGCCCCTTGGAGGTGCCTCCAGCCCCTCTCTTCTCCCCTGAGGCTGCTGTGGGTCATTTCTCTGCCCAAGTGTGGGGTGGCCACAGCTCTACAGGACTGCACAGCCTCCCTGGTCACGGCCCACAGCTGGGGCTCTGCCTGCCCTCTTCAAGACATGGAAACAAATCAACAGTTTCAGAGGCAGGGAAGGGGCTTGGACTCCAAGCAATTGGCCTTTAAAAACCTTTCCTGAAGACCAGATCCTTTCTCAACAAAACAAAACCAAAGCAGCTGAGAGCTCTGGCCAGGCTCTGGCTGGAGCAGTGGCCAGGGGGTCAGCACAGGTTCCTCTGCAGCTTTAAGGCTGATTCCTGCCTTTATCCCAGGAATGCAGCAGGATCCTCCATGGAATGAGTCCCACTTTTACCCCCAGGTTTGCCCAGCAGCTGGAAGTGGCTGAAGCAGGGCTGCAATTTCTCTCCTCTGACAGTTTCCCTCTTTTTTGTTTGGTGGCCATCTCAGGAGTGTTTCAAATTACCAGGGCTGTGGCCTGCTGAGCACAGGGGATCCTTCCTTCCTTCTCCTTCCCTTGAGAAATTGGCCCATCTGCTCCTCTCTGGCCCCAGGAATGGAGTTTTTACCCCTCAGTGGTTTTTGCTCATATTGGGTGACTAAAAAGGAACAGGCTCTCGTGTTTAGGAGCCTCACAGATTTCGGTAAAAAAATTCTTGTTGGAGAACTTCTGTCCTTTCACATCTGTCTCTGCATTTTTAGGATTTCACAAGCTGTATTTCTTTTCTCTGCTATGTTTTTCTCGGGTTTAGCTAAGTTGTTGTTATTTTATTTAGGTTTTTTGGTAAAAAATAGCAGTTTTCTTCCTGAGACTTTTCCTTCTTTCCTCAGAAAATATTTATCATCTTCAGAAAAAACTAAAAAGGGTTTTTTTTTTGAAGAGGTGGGCCCTCACTGTCTTCCAAGCTGGCTCCATCTCTGTGGAGCTGCTGCTGCTTTGAACCATGTGTGATTCCAGCTCTGCCATGTCCTGTCCTGGCTCTCCTCACAGCCAGGGCTGCTCCTCTCTCTTTACACAGTGAGTAACAAGATGTCTCAGCAAGGCATCAAAGTCTGTGCTGCGTGTTCAGCCTCCAAATCCCTGCCAATAACACAGAGATAGGAGAGGATTATAATGGTGCATAACAAATAACAAGGGTTTAAAGTGTCTTAAGAACACTCAGAAAAAGAGGGATTGTTGGCATGGGGAAGCCTGCAGGTATGAAGAAAGGGTTTATTTCACGTATTTGTAGCACTTGTATTAAGAAACTCTGGGGTGTGGGATGGGTTATTATAAAGAACTTATCCTGGACTTAGATGTTCCTCTCACTCCCATGCCTCTGGGCTGTGGTCACTTTCTTCTTCCTTCAAAGGCATCCAGTCTTAGGAACTGTCTTGGTTTGAACACCAGGTGTCTGCTAAGGAAGGCAGGAGCCTCCTTTGGAATGGAGAATGTAAACCCCTTCCCTCCCAGTTACTATAATTTTGAAATCAAGAGGCTCTCAGGGAAAGATATGGGAATAGGAATAACAGTTCTTTGTTAGGAGAACTAAAATGAAAATGCAGTAATACAAAAAACCAATCCCACTGACAGAGTCAGGATCCAGGCTGTCCCCTGTTGGTCAGGGGTTGGTGGCAGTGCCATCCCATGGTGGCTGCAGCCCTCCTGCAGTGGCACAGGTGGCTCTGGTGGAGCAGGGATCCTGCAGAAAGGTGGAGGTTTCCTCTGAAGGTGCAGTGGTGATGGATGGGCCTGGTCTCCCTCTGGGAATCCAGAGGCAAAGGCTGCTGGGTGTCCCAAATCTCAGGTTTTTATCCAGGTAGGGATGTTTGGCTCCTGCCCTGGGTGCAGCATCTCCCAGTGGGATGATGGAATTTTATCAGTGGGACTCAGTGGCCCATGAGCAGAAGATCTGTCCCTGGAGGAGATAAAGAAACTGCCCCAGGTGGTTTTTAACAGGTGGGCCATGGACAGAGGGTTACCCCAGCCCAGTTCCAAGAGCTGTGACAGAATCCACACTTTGGTTACATTTTGCACTGCAAGCCCTGATGGGAACAAATCCAAGGAGAACCAGCAGACACTGGGGGCTAAAGGCAATGTGGAAATCTGCCCTTCCTGCCTTTCCTCCCATCCCTTTCTCCTTGGACACCTCTCCTGGTTTGCACCCCCCACACCTCCCGTGGGCTGCGCTCCTCGGCCGAGGAGGGCGATCCCAAAAGCCCTGCTTGTGCTGAGCCACCTCCCCACAGGAGCTCAGGTCTCCCTGAAAAGCCCCGGAGCCATGGATTCTTCTGTCCCTTCATGCGAGCGAGGTTGAGCGTTCCCAGCCTCGGTGTAAAACAAGGCTGTGGTCTGGGGAGCAGAAGCGAGGGTGTCAGAACACGTTAGTGCTGCTTTCAGCTCCTGCCTGCCTGACAAATCCCCCCTTCCCCCTGAAATCCCACACAGGCCTCGCTTTGTACAAAGGGAACTGCCAAATGCAAATGCTTGTTTCTTTTGTGTTAAACAAAAGCTGCCTTCTTTCCCCTCATGTTTTTGAGTAGTTGCCACGCGTGGCAAGAAAAAACAGGGAGGAGGAACCTTGTTTTTTGAAGAAGGAAAAGAAAAACCCAAAAAATGAGTAAATCTGAAACATCTAAGAGAGGTATTTATTGAAGCTGGTGTGTGGTTTGCTTTATGTGTTCCCCTTTTTTTACAAGCTGAGACATCTGGATTTGTCTCATTTACCAGATGAGAATGGCAGGCAGCAGCCGTGGAGGTGATTACACACAGGTTTAAAGCAAACAAGGAGAACAAACCAGTTGCTATTTAAGTGCCATTTCCAAGCCAAAGGTGGCCCTGCTGTAAACACAGATTACTGTGGTGCAGACACTGTCACCAGCTGTCTCCTGGCTTTGCTCTCCTGTGCTGTCTGAGCATCAGCTGTGACACAGCCTGAGTTTTACTCATTGCCTTCCAAAAAAAGTGACTTTTTCGACTTTCCTCCTTCAAAATTCAACTGCAGGTTGATCTTTTCCTATTTTTAGGTGCAAGAACACCGAGATCCAGGTCAGCTCCTCTGTCTTAGCCTACCAGTTGTGCTGGCTTTGCTGCAGTCCAGTGGTGCCCACCACTGCAGCTGTGACAGTGACACAACCCCAGAGGCACCCAGTTACAGATGGAATTGGCCCAGCTGCCTGCACAGATTAGACAGAAGCAAACACGATTTGCCATCCCTGTAGATCTTCTGACACACAACGTTCACAAAGGGCAGGGTGTCAAAATGCTTTGACTTGAAATAAGAGAAGGAGGGGGGAAAAAAAGCCAGAAAATGGGTCATAATGGAAAGCACAGGGTGGAGAGGTGCTTTAGAGATGCTGCAAAGTTTAGTGCTGCTCTGCTGCTCATTGTATTGTGGAAAGTAGCAAGTTTCTGCACACTCTTAAATACTAAAAATGCAACTTGTGTAATTTTATCTCTAGAAGTGTGTCCATGTCCGTTGAATGTGGAAAGAATTTCTTGTGTCCTGCACAGGAGGACTCAGGAAAGTTCTCAAGCAGGCAGGTGTACAAGAGCCATTATTGGCAGCAGGACTCTAACTTGCCTTCCTAAATCCAAAACACCTCTCTATCCCAAATCCATAAAAAGTTTCCATCCCAAAGAACTGGAAAACACATCACATCCTACGTACACAGTGTATGGTCTCCAGACAGTTGAGAAGTTGCTAAATCTGGGCAGAAGATGATGCAAACCAGAAGGTCCTCACCAGAGAAAGGGACTGAACAAGCCACAGCTCTCCCAGGCTGACCCCAGGTGGATCCTCCTGGCACAGAAAACAGCTCAGGGCTTGGGAAATGCTGGCAATGCCTCGTGTGGGCTTCACAAGCTCAGCCATGCTCAGCACAAGGCACTTCCAGGAGCTCTCCAGACCCTGTGACCACTTGGCCAAAATCTCCAAAGGTGGAGATTGTAATCCATGAGTTTTGGGGCATGTTCTGTCCCCATGTCCCTTCTCCCTGTTTCCCTCACTGTGTTAGTGCTGACAGGCTCCTTGGGAGCTTCCAAGGATTCATGTGCCAACAGCCTTGCCCAGACACGCAGCTGCAGTGTTGGGTTTGTGAGTGGCTGCTCAATGGCTGTGTGCTTGCCTTTAGCAGCTTTCACAGGGGAGGACAGAGCCCCTCAGCAGCTTTTTTACATCCATCCTTCGTGTTCAGGCTCCCCTTTTCCCCCTAAAGCTGTCCTTTGTCTTGCAGAAAAGCCGTTCAGCTGGCAGGAGATCTCTCCAGGCCTTCTGAGGGTTGTCATCACTCTGTGTTCCAGCCAGGCAGCTTTTGGCCATTGTTAGCTGGATCCACAGTTCAGCTCGTTTTCATCTTCATCCAAAGCAGGGAACTAAATCCAGAAGTGCAGCTCCTCTATTAATATCTCTGTGCTGTGGTAGGACCACGCTGCCAGGTGCTCTGCTTTGTGCACAGGGAGGGGCTCTATTGTTCCACTGAGCTTGAGGCAAAGGCACAGAGAGGAGCCAGATTACTTGGGAGAGCTGAAAAATCAGCTTTGGCTTCCTAAGCCTCAGTCCAGTCTTTGATCCACCAGGCTACACTGCCTGGTAGTTTGCAACTGCTCACTTCCACGAGGGCTGAATCTGCCCCCCTGCTCTAAAATGTCAGGCTATTGATGTCTGACTCCAAACTTTCAGTGCCTCAGGCCTCTCCTGAGGGTGCCTCATTTCCAGCAGCCCAGAGCCACTGGTTTGTAATTTTTTTTGCACACATTTATTACCAGTCAGAGGAAACCACTCTGCTATCAGCTTCATGCTTCAAGGGCAAACATCCTAATTACTTTTGGGCTCCATGGAAGGACAAGGTTTCATGAAAGTGCCTCAGTCACAGATTTATTTGCCAGTTACGTGCCCAATCCTCTTCCTTATCTGAACTGTTTGTATCTTACTGGGTTTAAATTTGTTGGCACTGTTCACTTCCATGGAAAGGCAGCTGATGGGTAGCAAGTTCTCACTTGGCATCAACCACACTGGGCATTGGCCCAGAGGTGAATGGCCACAAATTTCCTTGCTAATTCCTGAAGAAAAGAACCTCTTAGAGAGGCACAGCAAACCCACTGAGCAATCCCCTCCTCCTGCACTCCCAGTCCTGTGGAGTTGTAGGCTGGATAATCTCCCCAGTTTCACTTTCCTGGGTGGAAGAGCTCGTGTTCCCAAGCAGCACTTTGTCCTGAAACCCTCAGTGGATGCTTCAGGCTGAAGGGGCTCCTTCCACCAGCGGGATTTGGATCTGTTGAGCAGCTCCCAAAGGTGCCTGAGAGGGATTAAAGAAGGAAGCAGAGGTGTAGTCCTTCAAAGCAGGGTGAGGGGGATGGAGCTCAGCGGCTCCTAATGGCCTCCAATCAGCTGTGTGGTTCTGCTGGCTGAAAATTACCTTTTCCCTTGATAAGATGAGAAACAAGCCAACAGAAGAACACCCCCAGCATTAACAATCATAATCCTGAATTCACTCAGAGAGCACACTCTGATTTCAGCACGCTGGAATAATAGTAGAACTTTTTTAGCTTAATAATTAATTGCGTGTTTTTAATTAGAAATTACTGTTGCATCCACATGGACTTCTAGCACATTGCATCTTATTAAAGCTGTAATTGGAATACGTTATTTATTTGTTTCCTTTGTTAATGTTCATATTTCTGGCTCCTCAGGTCACTAGAGCTGCAAAAGCAACTTGTTTAAAATGAAATGCAGCAAACTCCCAGCAGTAAATGTTGCTGTGTGATAGTAATTGTTCTTGTTCCTCCGTGTTCCAGCACGGTGCTGTGGGATGCTGGGGATATTTACGTGGTGTCTGCTCGTGGCTCAGCTGCTCACCAGGCACTTCAGGAGCCTGTGAAGGGACCTGTGTGGGCTGTGCTGCCCTGGCCCTCAGACTGCAGCGTGGATGGACGGTGGGTGAGGATGGAAGGATTGAAAGCACTGCCAGGAGCCACTGTGGGAGCAAACCTGGTGCAGCTGGGAGTGCTGCTGGATGGGTCTGAGCTCAGCTGTGTCTCTGCTTCCCAGTGAGGGGTAGCTGGGGCTCACTCATTCCTGTCCACCCAGGACAGGAATCTCATCCAGCCTCTTTTTCTGAACAGCAGCGACCGGGAGATTTCCTGTGCTCCTCATCCTCACTGTTCCTTTTGCATCCCCTCCCCTCACTTCAGTTTCTGGAGATAATCCTGGATGAAGAGCAGAGGCCCTGCAGGGAAAGCTCTGCTTTGTGCCCTGTCCAGGCAGCCTGGGCAGCTCCTGTGTGGGGAATGGAACAGCCTGGGAAGAACTTGTGTGGCTCAAAGCAGCTGCTGAGCTCAGCCTTAAGGATCCGGTGGATACAGCAAGAAAATTAAGATAAGGAACATAGTTAGAGACCTCCACAGGCCTTGGAAAATTTTAAAGAAGTAAATCAGGATAAGCATGGCAGGGAAAGTTTCAGTGAGGGGCAGTCTGGTCTTCCAGGGAGCGATGGGCTGGAAACTCCTTTGGGTCAGTCCAGTAAAGGTCTGGGGAAAAAATAACTGAGCTTATCAGAAAAAAACAGGTTCTCTCTCTGTTCCAAACAAAATTGCATTTCCTTCCGCTTGTTCCATTTGTTTCATTATCCGCTAAGAGAATTGACTCAGAAATCCTGTGTTGTGTAAGAGATAATTCTGAGGACCCTTTGTAGCCCTCTAATCAAAAGTCTGCGTGGAAGCTGACACTTAAAATCTGCCCTCATTAAGGCAGTTGAGAGATTACCAGTTGCAGGCCACCCAATTTGCCTGTAAATATTCAAGGAGCTGAGGTAAACTGCACAGATGTGAAAAGCCAGCGTGTCAAAGCGACAGCAAAACCTTTGGCACCAGTTCAGATAATCTTTGGAACACCAGGATTTGAGCTGATTAGAAGAGAAAACCAAAGCAATTTGAGGAAGAGTTGGGGGGAGGAGAAAGGAGAAAATTTAGACAAGAGAAAGCAATTACAGGCTTAAAAGGAATAATAAGCATCAATTAGCAGCAAGTATCTCTGCCTACAATGAAAGCATTTTCTAATACATCCACGGTGGAATAGAGAAAGAGAAAAGGCAGCTCTGTCAATGAATTGCAGCAGGGATCCCGAGATAAAGGGGAGCAAATGCTGTGGAGATATTAAACAATTACTTAGCATCAGCCTTTTAGAAATTAAAAAGGTGGAGGCTGCCCTGAGCTGGGGAGCTTTCCAAAGACACTGATAAGGCTGCAGATGCCAGCAGATAATGGCACGTGGCTGATCCTCTTCAGAGAGCCTCTCGTGCTTGGCCAAGCAGCAGCTTCCAGGGAGAGGCACGGCAGGAGCAGGGAATGATGGCAAAGGGCTGGGCAGGAGATGGGGAATGAAGTGCCAGCTCTGTGCTGGCACTGCCAGGCTGTCTGTGTGCCACTGCTTCCCGTGGAAGAGGAGCTGGGGGAAAGGTTTGGCTTCTCCATCTGCTTCTTCCTGCTCGTGGTGTGGGGTGGGTGATTGTGCTCCCGGTTCTGCCAGCCAGGATTCCACGCTTGGCTGTGCCTGGTGGGGAGCTGAGTGATGGGCAGCTGTGCTGAGGAGTCCAGACTTGGCATCTGTTGTGCAAGGAGGGCAGGGACAGGATTCAGTTGGCTTCACCTCTCCTTGGCCGTGTCCCTGCTCCTAGAACAGGCCTCTAATTGGATCACTCCAGTTATTCAGCCAAGCGTGGCTAATCCCTTTCTGTCTCTCTCCTCCTCTCCTGCCCCAAAATAATGGAGGCTGGGGCTGGGCCCAGGATTGTGGGGACTTGTTTTGTCTCTGGGACACTGAATTTTTAGCCTTTGTTTAGGAAGACTTTATCCAGTCCCTTTTTCTGAATGGCAGTGACTGGCAGAGCTCAGCTGCATCTCCCACTGCGATTGCTGTTGTCCTAGCAGAGGTGTCAGGAGTGACCACAGTGAGGAGCAGGGATGTGGGAACTGCTACCAGGTCAGTTCATTCTGGCAGACCGCCTGCACTGGGCTTCCCAGTTCAAAAAGGATCCAGGATAACTGGGAGAGTTTCAGAATTCTGCAGTATCCCCTATGCAAGGTAGCTCTGACTGCTCCATGTGAGAAAGTTCTGATGGCAGAGGTGTGTGAAGAAGGGCTGTGGAGTCAGAAGAAGCCTGAGGAGGGTGGGAAAGCATGGGATGTGCATTTCCAGCACAAGAACTAGAAAGCTTTAGGGGAAGCTTCCCCTTGTAGGTGACAGCATCAAAAGAAATGAAAGAAGGTTGGTGCTGGCACTGATAGTTCAGCTGAGGAACTCCTCGCTGCAGGATGGTTTATACAATATCAGGGAATGTCACACTGATTAATGGCAGAGAAATCTTCTTAGAGATACTAAACACATGAAAGCACTGCCTAACTGTGAATGAGACACAGAAGTTGGAATCTGAGAGGCTGTTTGGGGGGAAATGGTATGTTTGCTGTTAATTCTTATGCTTTTCCCAGATATCTCATTTTGGCTGCTGTCAGAGCGAGCTACCCAGATGTTTGGGCTGCTCCTTCTCCTTGTGTATTTTCCTGGTGCTGTGTCCTGGTGGTAACAGTCTCCCTGGGGCAGCAGTAGGATTATAGAGCTCTTTTAGAAAAACCAGCTCCATTTTTGCCTGTGTGGCTCTCTCTGCTGCAGCAGCTGGGATGATGCAGGTACGCCTGACAGACAATGAAAGCCAACAATGATCTCCCTCTCCAAAACACTGCAGTCATTTGGGTGACCTCAATGCAGGCATGATCCTGCTAGCATTAAATGGAGCTGAAAACTATTGGTAGTACTGCTCAACAGCAGCTATTTCCAGAGTGGGAACAAGTGAAGGAACACCACTGATGCTTCAGCTGCATCATGAGCCAGTAACCCTTCATTCCCTCCTTCCCCAGGGCCCAGCGGGTCTCTCCAACATTCCACAATCAGCAAAGAAAGCAATCAGTATTTTTGGTGCTACCTGGCAAACTTGAAGTCATATTGTGAGCTGCCTCACCCTAATGTGAGCAGGGGGCCCTTCACTCGAGGTCAGCAGCACCACACAGGTGGGTGCTGGTTGGATTTGTGGCTCCCAGAGTCTCTGCTCTCCGAGGTTTTCCTGAGGTGTTTGCAGTGTCCCTTCAGCAAACAGCATCTGCAGGAGGCTGTGCCACAGGAGCTGTGAGACTGGGGCTCCTCAGGATCCAAATGCCAAGCGAGCCATCCTGATGTCAGGGAAATTAATCCACAAACACCAGAGGTTTGTGTCCAAAAAGGAGACAGAGGAGTCCTGGAACTTTATTCCAGTAAAGGGAGAGGCCATGGGGCATTCCCCTGTGGTCTCTGTAAGTTTTGGAGGGTGCAGCCTCCTTTTTATCCCAATTTCCCAGCTGCATTTCCATCTCTCTTTCCCCACTTGCTGAGGGACTTGAGAGGTACAGACTTCCCAAATCACCCAATACAGACCCCTTCTAATGTCTACCCCACTCTTTTCCTTATTTCTCTGTTCTTCTACTCTAAATCCAGGGATTTAGCACAGTCTTGGGTGAGTAACAGTCTGTGTCAATCAGTGGAATTGCTCTGGAATTTATGGTTCCTCCCATTGCTTGTTTTGATGCCCGTGAGAGGCTGGCCTGGAACAGAAGCTGGACAGTGTTAAAGGATAAAGCAGATATTTATTAAAAGCCATCACAGGGTACAGTTTGGGCAGTGCAAGAGGTTACACCCAAGATGGACAACAGTTCACAAGTTCTCACACTTTTATAAGTTCTGGTCCATTTCCAGATTGGGTTCATTGTCCAATTCCAGCTCCACGTTCTGCAGTCCCACCCTCCCAGATTGCTCCCCTCAGTTCGCTGCTGTTTGCACTTTTTGGGCTGAAGCTGCAGCGGTGCCCTTGGTTCTGGGGCTGGATAAGGATTGTCCTGTGCCCTTGGTTCTGGGAAAGGATTGTCCTGTGTCCTTGGTCCTGGGAAAGGATTGTCCTGTGTCCTTGGATCTGGAAAAGGATTGTCCTGTGTCCTTGGTTCTGGGGCTGGAAAAGGATTGCTCTGTGTNCTGTGTGACTGAGCTGTGAGGAGAACTTGCTGGCACTTTATATGAAGCTCAGAATCACACACTAAGTCAGTACAGAATCAAAAAAAATATGAAAGCTAGAACTGAAGGCATCAGTTTCACATCTCAGTCTCTGGCCTTAGCTGCCAGCAGCCCCACAGTTTGATTGTAGAGACTCCTCATTCCTTTCACTGACAGGGATTTCTTCCCTTTCCTAAAAGGCTGTGCCAAGGCAGGGTGAGGAGTGGGCAGAGAGGCTCACTCCTTCTGTTCAACTCCTCACTGACTCACCCTGCAGAGGTGAAAATGCCTTTAAAGCATGGAAGGTGACACAAAACACCCCAAAATAAAAATTAGGGTTGGGTTAGGGTTGGAGTTGGGGTAAGGGTTGGGTTTGGTGGGGCTGGGGTTAGATCTAGCTTTGGGGTTAGAGTCAGAGTTGTGTTTAGCCTGGGTTAGGTTAGGGTTGGGTTTTCATTTATTTAGTGTTAGGTTTTAGGGTTTATAGTAAAGAGTTTTTTTAGGGTTAGGCTCTGGTTTAGGCTTGAGGTTTCAGTTAGTATTGCATTATTGTTGATTTAGGGTTAGGGATTTTTGGTTTGTTGCATCCTGAAGGGATTTTCTGAGCTGCACAATTCTCCTGTGCCAGCCCTGGGTCAGATCCAGAGCCAAAGCTGGGCTTTTTCAGAATACCTGTGCTGGGATGAGCTTGGGAATTTGTCAGCTCTTGACTTCCAGGGGTGAATCTTCACTTTTCCCAGCTGGAGGATGCCAATGTGCTGAGACTGCAGAAGGATTCAGCAGGAGTAAAGTGGGAGGAGCTCTCTGGGGGAACGGGAAGATGGGGAAGGGAATGCTTCAGTGAGCTAATTCAGAGCTGGTTTTTAATTAAAAAAAAAGTAGAAAAAGTGAA
>VZTB01007322.1:275901-293456 GCA_013397245.1 Thryothorus ludovicianus
TAGTTGGTGAGTCAGGCCTGGAAAGACTTCAGAAGAGAGGGCTTCTTTTTTTTTTTCCCCAAATAGATTTTTTTTCCCCGTAAATAATAGATGAAATAGGAACCAATAACACAAAAACGCCAGAGTTTGTGAATGCTGAGTGCTCTTTCCCTCATTAAACCAATTTTTGAGAAGACATTTACAGGGAACCCCCTGCCCCAGCAGCTGGCAACTTGCAGAGCACTTTGCAGGCACCTGTGGCTGGAGGGTTTGGTGTGGGANAGGGCACAGGAGTTTGAATAGAGCAGCAGTGAGTTTGTCACAGGGTGTAAAAGGAGATTTTGGGTTTTGGTACAGGGGGTGGGTATTGCCAAGATGGAGGAACCTCGTGGCTTTTGGGTTTCTTCTTCTTCTCTCTCCATCTTCTCTGTGACGGGGACCTGAGTGATTGGTTTGGAGTAGAAACTGTCTAATGTAGAGAATAGGTGTTGGAGACAATTAGTAAATAATCTGTGTGTAACTTTTAGTATAAAAGATAAACACCCCCTCTGAGGGGGGAGAAGGCTTCGACTGCCCTGCTGGAAGGAGCTCGGCAGGGCAGAGAAAGAATGTTTGAGATAAGAGCGAATAAACAACTTTGAACACGAGACCTGAAGAGTTTCTGCTCTTTTCTTACACCTCGGGTGTGGAAAAGGACTTTGCTAGCTCGGGGAATTTCTGCAAAATAGCAGAGAACCCGACATTTGTGGAGCTCCAGGAGGGGTCCAACCCCATCCATGGCTGGGCCCTGTCCCAGAGCCACAGCCCAAGCCCTGTGACAGCCCAGGCTCATCCATAGTTAAACAGCTATTCCTGGGTACCTCACATTCCTCTGCTGCCTTTTGTTGTGGAGTCACCTTATGGGATCTGTGATCATCATCAGAGAGAATTCTCAAATAATTTCACCTCTTCCTTCTGGCAGGGTGAGCGGATTGCAGCTCTCATTGTGTGATTATTAGAATGCACTGCAAGTCACACAGCAGCAAATGTCTGTGCCTTGCTGTACAGCAGCTCCAAACGTCCTTTGCTGCTCAGCAGCCTTTTCCAAAGACATGTGGGATGTGTTAATATGCACATTAAAGCCAAGGGTCACAGTATCACACACGCTGCTGGCCTTGCTTGTAGCTCCTGCCAGAAGTTGGGATTTATGATGAACTCCCCCATGACCAAAAGATTGATGCAAACATCTCTGCCTTGGCTGATGGGAGTGTCTCTTGGATCTCAGCAGTTATACCTACCAAAAAATATCTTTGTCTTAAAATAAATGCACAAATCACCTGTTTTTTTTTCCCCACTAGGAAAAGATGTAGAGGCTTAACAATTTTTGTAGTGCTGGATGAAATGCCACAATGCCTTAAGCAATGCCAGCTCTTCATCAGGTCCTTGGATGTACAACTGCAAAAAGAAACTGGTGCCCTTCCAGGCTTTCTCCCCTAATATAAATCACCATTTTTTTTTTAAATGAAAAAATGCCCCAGAATATTACCTTTTAGCCATCTTGCTTTGGGGAGATAAATCTGAGTGGAAGACAATCCATCGAGGTGTGACATGAGCTATACTGCAGACACAAACCATCTGGGACTGTTTGTTATCCCAGGGTGTCCTGTTTGTGTCCAAGCTCCATGAGTTACTGGTGCAGCACTGGCTATGGAGGGGCTGAAGACACAGCAAAAGCAATTTTCTTCCTGCTCCATCTGGGTGGTGAAGACAACTGGCTTTAATCTTTTCTTTCCAAGCACTAATTAATCTTCTGATGAAAACAAGGACAATATTTGGCCTGGCATAGTGGGTGGTTACTCATGCAAATGAGTGCCTTTGTTCATCCCCAGAGGACAGAACTGAGCCCCCATCTCAGGCCTGGGGCCAATATCAAGGCAATGACACAAAGGCAGTGAGAGTGCAGAGACACCTGGGCAGGTGTGAGACCAAAAGCTGAATTCCAGCTGGGCCATTAGTGAGCGTTTTGCTGCAGCACTGAGCCAGCTGTGGAGGATCTGCTTTGATAAACCCTCAGCTCAGACACTCTTAAAGCCAAAGAAGCAATAAAGTGAGAGGTAGGCACTGGTGGTTAATGAAGTGAGCTCCAGTGAGGAGGAATGTGTGTCAGGCCAGAGGCCCCGAGGAGGGAGTGACACATTTACCTCTGGAGAAGCAGGAGCTGCAGTCCAAGACCTGAGGATTCAGTAATTGAGTGTGTTTGAGCCGCCTGGGGAGCTCTCCACAAATACAGTTGTCCACCTGGGTAGCTGAGGAGGATTAAAAATAGCCCAGCAAGATGTTGGCTTATCCCTGAGAGAACAGAATTAGTTGTCTGGAAAGACAGAGCGTATTAGAGGAGGATGAAAGGTGGGTGAACACTGCTCTTTCTCTTCAGTTAAATTCCTGCCCTATCCCTGCAGGCTTTGGATGTAAGATCAGACCCTTTTTCTATGCAGCACTTACCCTCTCTAATGCAAAGTTAAGCACTCCCATCCGTCCTCTGCCTGGCCTGTGCTCGTGGCCACGATTGGAGAGCAGCCCCCAGAGCTGGGCAGCCCTGCCCCAGCCCCTGAGCTCCTCTGCTGGGACTTTTTGCACAAGCTGAATCCCTGAGCAGGAGCCTGGGCTTGTAGTTCTGAGGACACAGGCCAGCCTGGCTGTCTCATGGGCTGTAAATGTGTGCTCAGAGGTGTTTGCTGCTGTTTAATGAGGGCTTGCAGCTCTTCCAGCTGGGAATTTGGTGGGCAGGAGAGGCATCCCTGGTGTTATGTTCCCCTGGGGGGCTGCTGAGCTGGGCTCTCTTTCACCAGGGTGTTCAGCCTTGCTTTAATGCTGTAGGGAACAGCAGCAGTGCCTGACAGGTGACATTTTCCACCGTCTCTCACAGTGACTATGCCCAAATTCCACCCACAAGTTCCTGCCCCACTCTGCCTTCTCAGCCTGAACAGCTCAAACCTCTCACTAGCAACCCACCAGACCTTGGTTCTCCATGTCTCCTCTCAGACAAAACCATTCCTCTTCTTCCAGGGAGGGCTTTTCTAAGTATTTCTGTCTCTTCTGCAGCAGGTCTGGATGATTTTTTTTCAATTCTTCTGTGCTCTTATTACCCCCATTTTTAACTACGACTCCTTGGTTTGCTGCCCCATTTCCCAATCTGTGCCAGTGCCTCTGCCCAGATAATTCAGTCAGCACAGGATATTCCAGCAGGATCAGGCACATTCACTTTGTACACAAACCTCATTTTCACTGCCCATGAACCTGTTGAATGCTGAGCCTTGGATCCAATATGGAAAAAGCTCTGATACAGCTTAGCCTGTAACAAGTGGCTCATTCTAAATTGGGATAATAATTTAGTTAATAAACACCCATTAAAGATTAGATTAAACTATGATTCCTTCCTTTGCTGACTGTCATTGTTTCTTATTTAGTAGCTGCATTCAGGAATATTCACACATGATTGCTTATGATGTTTTAATTGCCTTTGAAATGTTTCACAGCTTAGGTTGGAACCTGGGTAAAGTGGGGATCCTGGAAATCATTGCACCTAATGGGTGTCTGGCTACTGATGCAGAGTTATCTTTGCTTCTTTTTGACTCTTTAATTGCTGGTAATAGTCAAACTTGGTTTCCTGCTGGCTGAGTCTGAAGTCCTTCATCTTGTTAGGAGCAATGAGAAATCACCAGGATAAAGCTCTGCTGTTAATATCCAAGGAATATGGCTAACCAGCTGCCATCAATCTTAATGCAAACCAGACATTCAGCCTTAAATTGTATCATCCTTAATGGAGTGATGCAGTTAAGCAAGCGTCAAGTGGCCCCAGGGCAAAGATGTTTCAGTTTCATTGAGCTTTTTTTTTTTTTGATCTGGCAAGGGCTGAGTCTTGGGTTTTGATAATTTGAGTCCTCCAGAAAGTGATGCTGCAGGGGATGGGGTGACACACCTGAGAGAGCTCCCCATGGCCCGTGTGACCCTGGGCAGAGGGGACAGCTGGCCTTGGCACAAAGCACCAGGATGAGCTGGGTCAGGAACTGTGCTCTTCCTGGCCTTCCCCTGGGTTTAGCAGCACCAGGGATGGTTTCCTGTGGCTCCTGGCACTCACACGAGGAGTTCTGGCCTTGATGCTTTGATGGAGGGCTTGGCACTCTCTGCTCTGCTCAGAGCAGCTCGTCTGGTGCTGGCAGCACAACCAGGGCCCTTTCTCCCTGCAGGAGGGTAATAACCAACCAGGGAAACAAGGGATCCCTCCTGGCTGCACTGGGGAGAGGAATAAATCTGTGGAAATCCCAGCTGGAGCACAGAAGGAACAGAGGATCCAAATTTTGCTGCAGCCTGCCCAGGGCTCCTGAGGTTTGTGGCTGCTGGGGCAATTGCTCAGAAGTTGAGCCTGCATCCAAAGGCTGCAGGCAATGCATGAGAGCAGCACGCTCTTGTACTCCCAGGTACCTCTCTGGAGCCTTTGGGATCATGGATTCATTTGGTGGTTGTTAAAAAAAAAAAAAAAAAGCAGTTGTACATACAAGGGAAGAGCGAGAGTTTGTGCCTCACAGGAGTTGCAGTCTGCACTGCAACGTCAAACAAGGGCCTGGAGGAACAAAGCTCTTCTTATCCTCCCTTCACAGCTGGGTAACTGCATTTTGTGATTTGCCTGTGGTTGTGTGGGAAGTGGGGAGGCCAGGAATGGAGCTGGGATCTCAGGGGATCCAAGTTCACAACCAGTTTCTTTCTGTAGCTCCAGACAAACCCCGTGATTTCTCAGTGACCTGTTGTTTTGCCCTTGGCATTCCCCAGCAGAAGAATCAGCAGGTTGGCATCTCCACTGGAAACAAATCAGTACAGCTCCTGCTCGGGACTGAGAATGTTGAGTGTTTTTAAGAAAAAATCAAATCCACACTTCCTTTAGACACTGCTTGTTACCTTTTCTCAAGAGAGATTTGTAGATGCTACACTTAGGCCTGGAAGCAAACTAGAAACCTTGCTAAGTCTCCAAACTGCAAATTACAGCAGAACACATTCCTGGGGCTGATAAAAGCTGCCAAGGACTCACAGTTTGGAAAGCCAGCAGCACTGGAAATTGAATTCCTGGGGAAGAGAAACTGCAGAGCTGTGACCAGAGGAAATTGCTGCTGCTCGCTGAGGATGGGATGGCTGCTGCTGTAACCTGAATTGGGTGGAATCAACGCCAACATCAGCACTAGGACCAAACCTCTGCGTGTTTTGCTCAGTGAGCTCAAAGCAATCCTTCCCTCAGTGCTCATGGAGTGGTGGAAAGGACTCCAGAGGAATGAGAAGCACAAATAAAAAGTACTTGCAGTGATCTACTTGCCTATTAAATGAAGCCTTCTCTGGAAGGGGTCATTGTCAGTGTTGCTGTTCCCATCTAAACAGAAACACAGAGCCCTCCTTGACAGGAGTTTAGCAGGAGCTGAAGGGATTAGGGGGTGTTACAATATCTCACTTCTAAAAAGTTAATGTATTAGGGAAGTGTGAGTCTAGACACGTATTGCAAGACTGATTTAGGATCTGAAAGAGGATTCTGCCTTTCATTCTGGCTTTTATTAAAAGCTTTGTAGTACATCTTTAAAGAGCCACTAAAGCCACACTGAAAACATAAAGGAGAAAATAATAGAAGCAGTAAGATTTTTTTTAAATGGATTTCTTCACCCATTTTCTCTCTTGCCCCTACTCAGAGTTGAAAGCCATTTGCATAAAAACATGATGTTCATTTTTTTTTTGTCCTTTAAAAATACAACTCGCTTCCTCTTTACTCTCTTCCCCTGAAAGCTGTGGGTCACTGTGCAAGATTAATGCCAGACTGTGAGGAGCAGAATGTCTCAAATTTGGAAGTTCATTCAAACTTCCTCCAACTGCAGAGTGGTTGAGATAGGAGCAAGCTGGGGGAATTTGGGACATGGTAACTGCTCCTCAGAAGGAGTTGGAGCAGCTGCCAAAAGATTGGGAAGGATGATGGACAAGGGAGCTGTGTAGATTTAGGGAGGATGTGGATTTTGCCGTGTTTGGAAAGAAAATGCTGAAAGGAACACAGATCTGCAGAACCCTGGAGAACAAAGTTATTTGTGTGGGCAAATCCAGCCAAGCTCTTGCTGAATTAGAGTCACTTCACCTCTAATTTTGTAAAGAAAAATGGCCTGGCACCACTTTTGGGATACTTGGGGTCTGCTTCTGCAGGGAAAACCATCCTGAGACAGAACAACATCTGCTGTTCACTTTTATTTTATCTTTTTCCTCCCAGTCTCTAACTTCTTAGGTCCTTTCAACTCACAGGTACCCAAAGCACTAAAGTAGGACTGGCTGGCTTCAGGTGAGGAGGGCACAGCAGGGACAGATGGATTCCTCAGCACCACAGCCCCGTTTCCATGCCAATGGAGCCCGATGGCAGAGAACAGGAGTCAGCTCTGGCGAGCTGCTGGCTGAACATTTCCCGAGGCTCTGGTGATTCCGTAGCAGGTGGAGCTGCTCTCTGCTCACAAGGGATTTTGTGTTTTAAACACAGCCCAAGTCCCCGAACAAAGCAGAGAGAAGCTCCCAGCAGCTCTGGTGGAATGCAAGCGCCCCGCTGTGATCCGCACGTTGTACTCGGCTCGGCTGCCCCCAAAGAAGGGGAAGGCACCGCAATTTGCATATAAATGAGGTCAGATTGGGTTCCTCTGCAGTCATTAAGGCAGGCTGCTTATCCTGCGTGTTCTGAGCCAAGCTGCTCAGCCCCTCTCCTCTCCCCAGCTCCTGCCAGCCCAGTCTGCCGTGGGTAGAAGCTCCAAGGTGCAGCATCCTGCCCTGCCTCTCCTCTTGGGAGGGATGGGGAGAGAGGCCCTGGGGCTTCTGCTTCCACTCTGGAGCTCAACCACACCTGGGGAATACTTGTGATTGTCAGGAAAATGAATCCACAAACACCAGAGGTTTGTGTCCAAAAGGGAGACAGAGGAGTTCTGGAACTTTATTCCAATAAAGGGAGAGGCCATGGCCCATTCCCCTGGGGTCTCTGCAATATTTGGAGGAGTCAGCCTCCTTTTTATCCCAATTTCCCATCTGCATTTCCCTCTCTCTTTTCCCACTGGCTGAGGCACTTGAGAGGTGCAGACTTCCCAGAACACCTGATACCGAAGATACCTCTCCAATGTATAACTCTCCCTTTTAATTTGTAATTATTATGGAATTTATGGTTTCTCCCCCTTGTCTCTTTCGTCTTTCAATATCCAATTTCATTTATCAGCAAACCTCCCATTTGTTTGTAAAAGCAAATATTTTTTTCCCATTCATCAATCCATGGAACCCTTCCCATTGTTTCTTTTCTCTCCCAGTGCTGGTTTTACCTGCCAGCAGCCCCACAGCTGGTTTGGAAACACAAATCCCTCATTCCTCCCATGATGCTGAAGTGATGCTTCTCCAGGAGGGTTTGCAGAGAGGGAAACTGAGGCAGGGAGTGAAGGAGAAGGTGCTGGGTTGGAAGAGCAGGGCTGACAGCCACTGTGATGCACAGAAGCTGCTCCTTCCTTTCACGGGGGAGAGCTCCCTCCCCTGAGCTCCTGCTGGAGGCCAGGCAGCCACCGAGGCTCAATCAAACACCCCCTTTCTTCACTCAGGCCTCAGTAGATCTAAGAAATTTGAAATTACTCCAACTTCCCATCAGCAGAACCCGGCCTAGTGCGAGGTGCAGGATGAAATGCTGCTGAGTGGAGGATTTCTATCATTTTATGCTCTGGAGGGGGTCCAGGAGTCAGCTGGATCAGCTGGGAACAAGTGTGCTAAAAGGGAGTTAAAAGACTTTGAGTGGTTTTCTGTCTTGCTTTCTCTTTGGAACAATCCCTAGAAATATTCAAATGCTCTATTAACAGCATTTCAGAGTGGTTAGTGCTCAGAAATTACTTTGCTCTGACAAATGCAGTGGGAGTGTGGGTCCTCCCCTCCTGAATTATCCACACCAAAAGGTAGCTTGAAGCCAAACCTCAAAGTTGCAAGATTTGTTTTGATTTTTTACAAAATGCCTCCAATCAGCAGGCTTCTCTTAAAACATGGGATTTTCATGAAAATCAAGTAGCCTTGTTTAGAAGGAATAGTATTTTCTGTCAACAAAGGTGTTGCAGGAAATATAACAAGAGAACTCACAGGCACAGCAGGATTAGAACAAAAATGTACAGAAAGAGAGGAAACACATTCAAATATTTCTGCCTGTGGCTGTTAAAACTTTTGAACAGAATTTGTGTCCTTCTAATTGACATCCTTCAAAACCTGTACCTGCAGCAAACCCCAGAGCATCCCTGCATCCTGTGCCAGGGAGCTGTGTTAGACTGGAGTAAAACTGCGCCTGCAAAGTGGCTGCTCCTCTCAATAAAATATGGGCTTTCATTTCAGCAAGGGATCACAGCACAAAGTGCTAAGTGCTGTAAACACTTTCCAGCAAGACATTTCAGGAGCTGAAAAGTGACTGCTTAGGTAGCTGCAGTTGATAAAAAGCAAATGTAAAAGCAGCTGAGCTGAGCCGAGCCAAGGTTGTGCTTTCCGTGGAGTTCTGGGCTCGGATCCCTCCGGCTGCCCACGGTCACTGTGGGAGTGGTGGCTGCAGCTCAGGAGCTGCTGGGAGTTGTGTCTGAGTTAAGAGCCCTCTTTGAGCTCAGCCCTAGGCTTGGCATCCCTCGTCAGTCTGGAGTCTGATGAATTTCTTGTGTTAATCCTGGAACGCTGCGAGTTCATTCCGTGTTTACCACGGACCACGTGTAGTTTGTGTGGCTTGGGTAAAGCAGGGGAGCAGATTGTTCAGTCTCCACATCCTGCATGTCTAAAGCCTACAGTCTGACACTTCAGTGGATCCCATCATTCCACACCTTTCAATGGAGATGATTTCTGTTCCTCCCTGGGCAGCTGGAGCCCTCAGCACTGGCTCCTCTCCTTGCTCTTATCACAACAATATTTTATTTGCCCGTTGCCTCTCGGTCCTTTCCAAACATCCAACAGAGAACAAGAGGGGAATGAAATTCCTTGTCCGGTCCCTTGGAGGTGATGGAGGGGAGAATCTGCCCTAAAACACCTCCCTGGGCTGCTGCTGTGGGGGCACAGCCCAAGACTGAAGGGGTTAAACAGCAGAAGGTTCTGCCAAGCAGTGGGGAAAATGTGGCTGATTCTCACCCTAAGTCGAAGTGCTAAAACTACCAGCAAATACTTCAATAAATAGCAAGCTCATAAATAACTTGCAACATTGCACTTCATAATAAAGCAGTGACAAATGTTACATCTCTCTCCAGTGTGGATTAATGGTAATGGGGGTGGGAAGAAGGAGTGATGTCTGTGAGGTGGTATTAAAAATCACTTACATTTCACAGGTTCCCATAAAAGGGAGGCTTGTGCAAAACAATTAATCATGCATTATAAATGCAGCTTTTATTAAAGAAAAGCAAAAGCATAAATACAGCCAAGCCCTGAGGCACTTGTTCCTTGCAATAGTTAGTAAGTGTTTGGAAATATGAGCCAACACTTGGGACCCACTTTAGCTCTGTTGTTATTGCTCTAAGAAAAGCTGGGATGCAGAAGTGGCTTTGCTGCTTTATTTTTGTCTTTTCTACAGTCTGGCAGACTGCTCTGGCTATCTACAGCTTTTCCCATGCCTGGCAATACTGGAGGGTTAAGAACAGCCCAGCCAGATCCTTGCAAGGATTTGTCCTGGAGGTGACCCCCGCAGAGCAGAGTTACAGAGCCCCATGTCCCTAACTCCTGCAAGACTAAAACCTTTGCTAAAGCCAGTGAAAAACAACTGTCTTTGTCCCACCAAGGCAGCAGAGAGCATAAAGAGGAGGGGGAAGTTGTTTTCCCTAAGTGTTCCCCATGGAGAGCTGTCCCAGTGCTTTCCCCATTGCATTCAGGAAGGGGAGTTGGTTGTTTAGAGTTGTGTTGCAATTCTGCTTTCCCAAATCCTAGGCCTGAGGAATGGAAACTTTAGGGGTAATTTTTTTTATTCCCTTTGGGTTGATCTGCTCTTTCAGGTTTAAGCCTGAGCATTGAAAGAGGGAAGTGGCAGAACTAGAGGGTGATGCAAGAAGAATATTAAGGGGCAGGGGGATTTTATGACAGCACAGTAAGAGGGATGATTTATTTTGTCCTTCGAGCACTTTCTCTTGAAGGCTGCTAAAGCCCATTAAAGCTTCTGTCTGAATCTAAGGTGAGATTCACACCCTGGAAAGGACAGAGGTTTTACCATGGGGAGCCAGCAGTGGGGATGGCTCTGGTTTCATTAGCAGAGCTGTTATCTGAGCTGAGAGGGTTTCTGCTAAATTAGCAGGGTAATTATTGCAATTAAAGTGCTCCTGTTTGTAGCCACAGTCACTGTGGCTTGTTTGATTTTTGGGGGAGAGCCAGAAGACCATAGCCAGGATCCCAGCTGTCAAACAGCAGGTACCACAGGGATTTCAGGGATCTGCACAGCCACAAATCATCCCCAGCTCCTCCTTGGACTCCTCTAACGTTCAGTGTCTGAAGTTCACCACCAGGCACAACCAACATGTGGAGCTGGGATTCAGTGGGATTCAGCAAGACCATTCCAGAGTGTGTTTCCTTGCTTCTGCAGTGCTGCATTTCTCCATGTGGGAGTTGGGAATTACCACCCCAGCTCATCTGCGTGTTTGCAGCCTCTGAATTGTTTCTGCTGCTCCAGGATTGTATGGACATACACTGTGCAATACTGGGTGAGTTGCAAAAAACCCCTTTGTCAGTTTGGTGGCAGTCCAGGAAATAAGACTCATTCTGGAAAAGCATAAATCCTGGTTAAAATCCTCCCACCCTGCTCAGATCCATCCTTTTGGCTGGAAGGGCACAGGTCCTCCAGCCACAGAGCCTGGAGAGCAGCCAGGGGTGCTGCCAACCCTCCCACTGCTCCCTCCTGTGCCTCTGGCTGCTTCAAGGTACGTGGGACCTTCCAGGAGTGTTTTGACAGAGCAGCTGAGCTGTCCTGAGCTGTCACAGGCCATTAAATATTTAATTCATCCATCACTTGAGGACTGGCCGTGATCAAACGGACAAAGGAGCTGCTGCTCTGTGCTGCTTGTTAATCAGGGCAGTTGTGGTGAGCAGCTCTGACAAGATCTTGAAAGGATTATTTTAATTTCCATGGAGGTGCTCAGATGTGTCACCCTGGAAAGAGGGCACCTGTCAGCTGAGCACAGCATCCTCTTCTCTCTGGAAGTCCCCAGGGACCAGAGCTCACCTGGGCTGGCAGTGGGGATGCCACAAAAATCGGGCCCTTTGCTGGCTGCTGGAACTGGAGCAAAGCCTTGGAAACTGGGTCACCCTTGCATGATTCTGCTGAAGAGGAATGGGCAAGGAATTTCTGCATCCCCCAAGGATGAACCTGATGGCTCCCCCTTTCATTTAGAGACAAACCATGATCCAGAATGAGAACACAACTCGTGCTCTTTGCTATGACTTAATACTCAAGGAAAATGAACTTCCAGCAGTGAAACTGGATTGGTTTTCCTGTTCTCGCTGAGCTCAGGGCACCACAGAACCACAGTGTTCTCTGTATCTTCTCTATTCCCTTGCATCTGCAGCCAAATCTCAGCTGTCCCATATCTTTCATCCCCTTCCATCTGAAAAATGACTTCTGTTCATACTGGACTGTCTCCAAACCTTGCTACTGCCTGAAGAGTCCCCAGGCTCCAGCATCAAATCCAGCTCTAATTGCTCTCACAGCATCACAGAGTGAATCTTTTCCCTGCTCCTCATCAGCCTGGAATGACAGAGGTCGGAAATGCCTTCCTGCCCATCTGCTTTCCCCAGCTCCTGGATGAAGTTCTCTTCTTTGTCCCTGCACTGTTTGACATTTGTGGGGCCACAAGTGTCTGAGTGGAACACAAATCACTGGAGTTACAGCATCTGGGACACACAGGGAGGAGCAGGAACAGTGCAGAAATCCCTCATTCCGTGTCTCTCGGTGGTGAGAGATCTTCCAGCTGTCATTCCTTTTATTTCTGGCCCTAAATGCTGCCTAGGCCTCCCCTGCCTGTCAACCTGCTTTGCCAATGCAGTAAATACTTCCCACTACCCATCCAAACCCCACTGCACCAGCTGCTTCATGGAGCTCTGCTGCTTATAAACCTCCCCAGCTTTAGTTCTCGTATTTGTTTGGGGCAATTCGTTCTGCAGCTCTGCCCAGAGGTCAGTGTGAGTTAGCAGCACTTTTCATCCTCTTTCCCCCTTCTTTTCTTCTGCCATTCCCTCTCCATGCTATTTTGCCCAATTTTCTCTGCCCTATTTTACTGCTGCTAAATTCAGATTCCTCTTTTCCCTCCACTTTTCTCATGGAAGTGCTGCCTCACTCCCCAGCACACCCTGGATGTTCCCTACCCTGTTTGCTGGTGGGGAACCCCAAACCCAGAGCCTGAGGGATCCCAACCACCCCCTTTCCTTGCTGCCTGTGCCCACACCTCCACTCTGCCTCCTCTCCTTTTTCCTTTGTGAGCTCCTCCCGCATTTCACTCCTGAACAGCCTCGTGCCCGCCATGAGTGGAGGGTCCCAGCTGGTCTGATGTCCTTTATCCCTCTGGAGCTGTTCCAGGAACGCTGTTCTGTGGGCTTCTAATTAAAATCTTCAAAGCAGGACGTGCGGGGAGCTGAGAAGAGCCGAGTGAACTCCGGGCACCCATTCCCTGATGCCTCCTTTGTCCTCAGATTCCGAGGGCCGGGAGAGCCAGTTCTGATCACGGCCACAACATTTCACACAACCACTGCTATTAGCCATAATGAGAATAAATGATACAAGAATGGAATCTTATTATGCACTTTTTGATGAAGGCCTTTCATCTGAAAGATTCCGAGGTGCTTTGCAGGCTACTGAGCACAGAAATCATTTTGCTCACCGGGGAAATTCAGCCAGCTCAGGAGCACTGTGTGGGGAACTGTTGGAAAACACACATTGAGCACGTGGGATGGTTCAGTAGGGGGAGCAAACATCCTGGATTCAAACAAAATTGCTACCTAAATTTAGGGGAAGAAGTAGGCTAGAATACCTTTAATGTGTAGCATTAAACAGCTGCCCCTTGGCTAATACCTGTTGGAGTGAGACAGATATCAGATTTTATGATCAAGGCTGGTATTTCCTTAAAGGAGCTCAAATGCTTGACTGCCATTTAATTCTTGTTCCTAACTCCCTTTGATTCCCGTGAATCAACTCACCCTGGTTTCACATTCCACAGGGAGCAGGGAAGTTCTGCAGCTGTGATTTCCTGATTAACCCTGCCTGCAATGGGGATTCAGGGCTGGCTCAGAGAGAGGAGTGTTACTCCCTAAACAGCCAAGTCACAAATATTTCTCTTCCTCCTCTGCTGTGGATTTTGTTTCCCTTGAGAACTCCAGTCCAAACACTGACCAACACTTGACCCTGCTTAGTTAATGAGAGGTCGACAAGATGAAAATCCATAGCATAACATGGAATGTATTTATCTTTTGTAAAGGAGAAAAACATCCACAGAAACCCCTGACCTCCACAGACACTCAGCTGCCTCCTGCTTCTCCACTGCTCCTTGGTTCTGTTTAGAGAAGCAGGTTGAAGAGGGCATTCCCTGTGGAGGGGAGCTGTGTGCATTCCCACTGATCTGTGAGGTGTGATATTCCCAGTCCAGGCATTGTGCAAAGCAGGAATGGCTTCTGCTGGGGGGCAGAACCACAATCCATCTCCGGGAGCTCCAGAGCTGCCTGGGCTGGCACTGGCCCTGCTGAAGGCTGGGCTGAGCACAGGAGCTGATTCCTCTTGCTCTGGGCTCGTCTTGGAAGCTGGATCTGCCACTGGGATCCCATCCTCTTAAGCTCTTTGGGTGCAAAAATGAGCCTGCAATGAAGCATGAACCTCTTGTAATTCCTGTTGGGCTGGGTGTGAGACCTCAGGAGGGGGATTCCCTGCCTTTGCTGCTCTGATGGGCTGAAGAGGATGTAAAAAGGGTCTCACCAGACCCCTCTAAAAGCCTTGAAATTCTGGCAAAAGTGGATATTTGAGGCCTGTGGTGCCTCTTGGTGTGCATGGGGCTGTGACAGCTCCTAGCCTGGAGGAGATCACAGAGGGAGCAGCATTTGCAGCTGAATTGAGCACAACCTTTTCTGACACACCAGAGGATTGAAAAGCCCATCGTGGATTGACTCATTCCCCAGGAAAAACACCATTAGTCCTGGAGGACTCGGGCAGCAGATGACAAGGGAAGGACAGGAGGAGGGCACACAGGGGCAGTGTGGCAGCTCTGTCACCGAGGTGTTGCACAAGAGCTCTGACAAACGGGTGAGGGGTCAGATTCCTGCCTGGGAGCAAGTGGAAAGGACAGGATGTCCACTGTGATGGACAGTGCTGGAGTGGGCACTTACACAGCGAGGCCCTTCCTCATCCTGCCACAGAGCAGATCCGGCCGGGCCATGAATTATTCAGGGAATTTGTCTGCACAGAGAGTGGAGCCCGTTTGTGTCCTGGTGTCAGGCTGAGGGTGATGCCACATCCTCGGAGGGGATGTGAGCTGCCCCACAGGCTCTCCCCGAGGCAGAGGGGGGTGAGGAGCTGTCCCAGGAGCTGTGTCAGGAGCTGTCCCAGGAGCTGTGCCAGGATCTCTCCCAGGAGCTGTCCCAGGAGCTGTTTGGAAGTGCCTGATTCAGAGATCCCCTTTTCTCCACAGGGATGTGATGGTGTTATAAATGCATATTATAAAGTTGGCTTTTCACAAATATTGAAGGGAATGCTGTGTGTGTAGTGTGGAGAAAATTCGTTGTATGAATGTGATTTCTTTTATTTCTGCTATTGGCAAAAACTTGAGAATAGTGGTGTGATGTGAGGAGCTTTGAATGGTGAAGGGGTGGTCAGGAAATTCTTTGCATTCTTGGATTATCCTGTTTGGATGAAGAAGACACCAGACCCCCAGGGAAGGAATTTATTGATCATCTGTTATCAGAAGATCTGCAACAGACTAAAACTAAAAGAAATTAGGAGAGACAGGTTGGGGAACTCAAAGAAATGTTTTTAAATGCAGGAGGGTCTATGAATATGCAACATGTTGGTGCATTTAAAGCAGAGTGTTCTAAGTTATGGTGTGCTCTTGGCTCACAACCAGAGACACCCTGGCTGTGTTTTTTGCTTTACTGCCTTGTCCTTATTGTCTTTTATTAAACCTTTTAAATCCTACCAAGAAAGTGAACCTCGTTTTTCACAATGGGCAGAGTTGGCAGTAGGAATAATTAACAGCAGAGTATTTGAGGGAGAAGTATTTGGGTATTTGGGAAGGATCACTCTGAAAAATTCCTGTCTTTAAACAGCCATGGACAAGAAGGAAAAGGAGTCATGAGACACTATCACAAAAATGATGTCCTGCCCAAAATCCACCTCAGATCGGTGCTGGGCTGTCTGAGGGAGCAGTTTTTTGTCTTAGGAGTCAGGACAGTTACAAACAAAGGTGACTTTAAGGAACTCAAGGCCATCCAATCTGGGTTTTCTGGAAGCTGTTCCAGGAGTGGGGATCAGCAATTTGGAAGACCATAGCACTTCTAAGCCATTTATGAGTAAATCTCAAAAAAATTGGGCAGGAAATTTGAGAGTTCTTAGGAGGAGATGACCACTGCAGAGCAATAATGGGCCTTTTTTTGTTCTCCCAGGAAATTTAGGCTAAAAAGAAACTTGAATAAATTCATGTAGCTGATTATTTACTGTAAGCTATTCACCTAGCTCAGCTTTAAGCTAACTAGTTGAATGACTTGCCTGTGCTTAAAACAAATGTTTGTTTTAACCTAAGCTCGTTGTAGAAGGCCTCAAACCCCCAGTGCTGCTATCAGCTAAATATATTTTCTCAGAATATATACAAGGCTGTAATTAAGGCTGTGTCAGACATTCCATTATATGTCTCTCATCTCCCTCTCTGTAATATTTATCACCCATTTTCACATCTTTCCATCTTTACTCTGGGCAATCACTCAGGCCTGGCAAGATATTTCCTCCTGAAATGCATTTAATCCACCCCAACGATGGCTGCAAACCTTTAGAACATCCATAAAGGTTGTCTCCACTTGGATTGAAGATGTCCCTTGAGCTGTCACCTGCCCCTGCCCCTTGTGGGCCGGGCTCATTCCCAGCTCCAGGCATGCAGGGAGCAGAGGAAATGCTTCCCCACCACACCCTCACCTGCACATGGCTGGTGTCAGGGTGGAGCCCTGGCTGATGGAGATGTCCTGTCACATCCTGGCCCACGTGTCCCAAGTGTCCCACTGCAGCCACAGGTGCGTTTGCATCACTGTGTTTGCATGAGAACACCCATGGCAGCTGCTGCCTTGTGTTCCCTGGGATAAACCTGGCTTCCCACGCTCCTGCTGTGTCCCAAGGTCTTGGGTGTCCCCATCAGGACTGCAGCTGTCTGTGGTCGGGGTGGCCTCGCCCCACGACTGCACCTTCACCCCTTTCTGGGCTCCCTCGTGGTGCCAAAGAGGAGGCTCATCCTCGGATTCTGGGATCTTGCAAAGTGAGACATCAGTGTCTGGGCTCTGAGAGGCTGCAGTGGGACCCAGAAATGCCATTTCCAGTTCTGCTGCTCACCTGCCAGCAGCCTCCCCCGGGGAGACGTGGGGAGTAGCAGCTCTCACGGCCTTTATTCTCATGGCAGAGTTTGCAGCTGACACTGGCTGTGCTGCCAGCAGAGAGAGCCCCGTGTGCTGGTGGCAGCCAGGACCCCAGGTGGCAGGAAGAGAGGCCTTGGGGAGGCAGGAGCAGGGTGATCCGTGGGCAGGGGGATGGCAGAGTGCTGGGCGTGCTGTGCTGACTATGCTAATGTGTGTTGGCTGCAGGAGAAGCATTTATTATGTGTCAGGGGGAGGGTGATGGATGGCAACTCAGGTTTTCCCCTGTATTATTCCAGCTCTCTGGTCTGCTGGTGATTTATTCAGTAGCATTTATGGTGTTACAAGTCTAAAACCAAAAGTGGAATTTATTCAACCCTTTCCTGCCTTTCTTTTCCCTCTCTGTTTTATTATATTTCTGAGGGTTTTTTTCCTCTGGTTTAAAGCTTCCCTTGCTTTTGGGGCAGATGGATTACAAAGCACCAGGCGGGTGCTTTTCTGCTGTTCTCTCCCAAGAAAGAGCAACTTTTCCAGGGACTTCCAATGCTTGGGCACAGGGCTCTTCCAGAACCTCCCATATGGATCCAGAGGAGCTGCTGTGCTCCAGGCTTTTCTGGAAGACTGGTCCTGAGTGGCTGAGCTTTTTAAAATCAAACCATATGCTGTTTGAAAATAAAATATGTACTCTGGCCTTTGTCACAGCAACTCTAATTCATGCAATGGATGGGGCAGTTTGGGGCAATTTTCTTGGCCCTGTGCTTTAATCTTGGGGTATAAACCCACTTCTCAGTACCCTAAAATATAAATTATTATGTTTAAGCACAGCTCTATGTACAGGGAGGCTGGGAATTTTTGGGGAGATTCGAGATACCTTTCCAACTTGCTGTTCAGAGACCTCTGCACATTGCAGGATCTGCCTGTGTTTGCAAGCTGAAAATGCAGGCAGCTCATCCAGTTTCACCCCAAATGCAGAGGGAGAAGAGAGG
>VZTB01007322.1:295022-325148 GCA_013397245.1 Thryothorus ludovicianus
CCCTCCCTCCCTCCCTCCCTTCCTGCTTCCTTTCCCTCTATCCTTCCTGCCTTCTTGCCTTTTGAAAATTAAAAGAATATTTTACTCCATGTGGCTTTCCATAGACTGCTCAGGAAAACTGAAAATAGCAGCCTTGAAATGAAGTGCTGAATTTTTCTTAGGAACTGGGGCAATGAAAAGGTTTGGCATTTTTCAAACAAAAATAAAAGAATTTTCCTACATTTGGGAGAGAAAAAGTACCCCCAAACCTCTGTCTTTTTTCCAAAATTATACTCTGTTTTGGCTTTTGCTCACTGGGTCCTGGTTAAAGGCTTTCACATCTGTCAGGGAGACCTGGTGCTCCCTCAGCACCAGGCAGAGCTCTGTGAAACTTGTGTATCCTGCTCTCAGGTCACTAAAATGCACAATTCCAGGCTGGAATGAGCTGCTCACGTCCTGTTGCAAATCCCAGGTCCCAGCATCTCTCTCCTCTCCTTCCTGCTGAGCTCATTCCTGTTTCTCCTGGCTGGCATCTGCCAGCTGTGACCTCCAGGCACATGTGGGTAGTACTGGCAACAAACTGCTCCCAGGTATCCCACAGGAGGGGAATGCCAAGGAAATGGGGGTTATAAATCTAGGGAAGGCTCCTTGGAGTCAGAAGGGAAGAAAAAAGGGATGTTTGGCACAGAGAGTTGGGCTGTGGGACAGTCTGGAAGGCTGGAGGATGGAAATTCTCTTTTCTATCCCACATAACAGCTGAGATTTTTATAGAATTTTTAAAATTTGCTCTCCATATGGCTGTAAGTAAGATATTGTTGCAGTTTTTTTGTAAAAATGCAAGACAGCCAGCCTGAGTGAGCCTGGGGGAGAGAAGCTGTGGCATGGAGGAGAGAGGGAAGGGACTGAAATCCCTCCTTAGCATCTTTCCTGCCTGTCTGGGAGCAGGCAAATGTCCTCATTCCAGGATTGCTGACTGTGCTGGAGCCTCCTCTTTCCTGCAGAACAAATGGAAGAAGCAAATGAAGCTGCGAGGGATTGACGTCCCTGAGAAATAACAATTCATAATAACCCATCCTTTGTGCTGGGCCCTGCTGATTGTCTGCTGTGTGCTCCCAGCTGGGTGGGGTGGGCAGGGAGGGGGGTCCTGCCACCCTTTTCCCTGTCGGGTTCTCTGCTATTTTGCAGAAATTCCCCAAGCTAACAAAGTCCTTTTCCACGCCCGAGGTGTAAGAAAAGAGCAGAAACTCTTCAGGTCTCGTGTTCAAGGTTGTTTATTCGTTCTTATCTCAAACATTTTCTTTCTGCCCTGCCGAGCTCCTTCCAGCAGGGCAGTCGAAGCCTTCTCCCCCCTCAGAGGGGGTGTTTATCTTTTATACTAAAAGTTACACACAGATTATTTACTAATTGTCTCCAATACCTATTCTCTACATTAGACAGTTTCTACTCTAAACCAATCACTCATGTCCCCATCACTGAGAAGATGGAGAGAAGAAGAAGAAGAAGAAGGAATAAACTTAAAAGCCACGAGGTCCCTCCATCTTGGCAATACCCACGCCCTGTACCAAAACCCAAAATCTACTTTTACACCCTGTAACAAACTCACTACTGCTCTATTCAAACTCCTGTGACTTTTAATTCTTCTTTTAAGGTTGGCAATCATTCCCACGGGCTAAAATCCAAACCTCAGGTGTTTTGGGCTCTGTGCCAGGGTCTCTGAGACCCCTGCCCGGGTCCCTGAGCCTCCAGTACAGCTGGAGGTGAATCTTGTGTTCCCACATTCCCAAGGGAACACTTCCATGGAAGGCACCAAATTCCTGCTTTGCTGGGATTCCACGCTCTGAGTGGGGCAGGCTCAGCCTGGCAGGAGCAGAGCACACAAAACCACCTCATTCCAAGTGGATGTGGAGCTTTGGATAAGAACCTGCCCTTTGCCCAGGCCTCTGGCAGCAGGCAGGAGCTTTAGTGAGGTGGGCAGCACCCCAAAACCCACTCTCAATCACAAGTGCTTTAATAATGGCTGATTCAGGCTATTATGGAATGAATTATAAATTTAATAGACGCAAAACTAACAGACATATGACTTAAAATAAACCAATATGCTACACAGGAATAAAGACAAGAAAAGGCTACTAATAGGTATATACAGCACAGGGTTAAAGGTGAAATGAAAAATTAATGTAACTCAGGATTCAATGTTTCTCACCATCCAGTTGTTGGTGGGGCACACGTTGAAATCCTCTCCCTCAATCCCCAGAGAAGTAACCACGGATTTGTGCCCAAACTCCAGGAGAAGGTTCAAGCACATGCAGGGTGTAGAAGGCTTCTGCCTCTGTGGCAACTTGTGTGTCTTTTATAGTTTGTAAAACAGTGTCTCTTAGCAAGAATATTTCTTTCATCTCTTCTCACATCTGCTTCCAGACAGGTATTGATTCTCAGCTGAGGCCTGAGCCCTTTTGGTGCCTTTTGGTGCCTTTTGGTGCCTTCCAGCCCCTGGCTTCTCTCTCCTGTCTACGACAGAGGGGGAGGACAGTCCTGCCACACTCCCTCCGAGCCCTTGGCATCCAGAGACCTTTAGGCAGTGCTGGAGCTGCTTTCCAGGGGTGAAAGACAACTGCAGGCAGCACCTCCCTGCCCGCTCCCATCCCGTGTATAATTCAGGATACATCGTGTTACATTTTTATTACTACACCACTTCCCCAGCTCGGGGCTGGTGGGATTCCCGGCAGGCAGCGCAGGGAGGCTTTTGTGTGGAGAACTTCAACAGGAGGAGCAATTCCTCGGGAGCCTTTGTGGCTGTACGTGGGTTTAACACATGCCTCCTAAAAGTCAGGTTTAATAAAATGGGGGGTTGTGCGTTGATAATTTCCTTTACAATGGAATTGATACCAGAAAAATAGGCTCAGAATAAGTGAGAGAGGAAATGAGAGTCACCCCTGCCATCTGCGTATAATCCCTTCCAGTATAGATTGCAATTGTGTTTGAATTGTAGGGCAATTAGTTTGTCAGGCTGGGAAGTGTTATACAAGACCCCAGGAATTTCCTTGGAAACTCTCTTAGCCCTTAAACCTAGAGAGGTTTTAGGATGGAAAGCTGTGGTGCTGGGCTGTGCTGATGCCGTGGATTGATTTCCTACCTGTAGCAGATGTTCCCAGGCAGGTGACAAATTGGTGACACATAAATATTGAGGCTCCTGGAGCACAGTTCTGCAGGTGACAAAAATAATCCTGCTCAGGAGCAGGAGCTTGCCTGGCAATGGCACGTGGTGTGGCCATGTGCCCCCAGAAACTTCCCCCTGCTCTGAGAGCAGGACTGAGACATTCCTTCTGGAGCATTCCCTGAGTGTGGTAGGCTTCACACTGGAGTGTCTAAATTAACAAAATCTGGGAAGTTTTGGTGGGAAGATATATTTATTACCTGGCCTCATTCTGACATGAACGATAACACGAGTGCCAAGGCAGGTTAAAAATAGGCAGCATCCCCAGCAAAGTTCAGGAGACCTGGAGCTGCAGGGAGAAAAACCCAGCACAGAAACAGAAACTGAAGACAGGGACTGAGTGTATTTTATATCAGAAAATGATACTTTGCATCTTCTAACACCTGTGTCTTAAACAGGGTCATTTAATTAGTTAATAGTAATTGATAAGTTTCTTAAAGATTTCTTTTCCTGGGGATGCCCAGGCTTGAATCCTGCTTGGGCTCGAGTGTGCAGGCTGGAGTGGATCATTCCCCATAATCCTTGCACTTCTGGATTTCTGGGCTTTCCTTTCGCCTGTCTCCCTGCCCTGTCTCAGCTGGAGGCTCCTTGGAGCAGAGCTTGTCCCTTGTCCTCACCCACTGAAATTCCCTCCAGCCTGGTTATTCCTAAGGCACTGCTCTAAGGCCCAAACCATATTTCCTTCTGAGGCTCCTGTTTTTGCCCATGGTTTTATTCACCTCAATCCTGCCCTGAGAATCAAGATTTCAACCAGCTCTGAGTGCTCAGCAGGACCATGGAGAGCTCATTCCCCACAGCCTGAACAAAGGTTTTGTGAGGCTTCCCATGAACCAACATAAAAACCTAATTCTCCCTCCCTCTCTCTCCCCTGCTGCCCTCGGGAAGAGACCTCCTCAAAGCAAGGCAGAAATTGTGTGTTCTCTGCTCCTAGGCAGTAATCAACCTGGAAAATGGAGGGAAGTTCAACATCCAGCCAGATATCTCCAGGAAAGCTTTCCTCGTGTGCTGGCAGGCTCCCAGGTTTGCCTCTGCCTGCTCCAAGATGTGGACACGAGGGATCTCTAATAAGAATCTTGTTGCTGGCACTGCTCCCTGTTTATTTTGTGCTCCAGGATTCGCAAGGTGCTGGGCTCTGCACGACATGAAGAGCTTTAGATAAGGATGGGAGTGAGAGGAGAGAGAAATTCTGTTGCAGCCTTGAAACCCCCTCAGTGATGCTGAAATATCTCTGCGTTTCTCTTTGCCTTCATCGGTGTTTCTCAGAAGGATGTTTCCAACCTTGACTCCTGAGGAGGCAGACACAGGCTCTGAGAAAATCCAATTTCATGTGAGACACAGAAATATTTGGTAGATAAAGTGCTGTGGTTGTTTCCTCTCTGTGCCTGGGATTGGAGCAGCTCTCTCTCTGCTGTGAGCCGGGCTGAGCTTTCACACCACTCCTGTGTGGATGGATGCTCTGTTCCTTCAGACAGAAGTTCATCTAAGGTACTGCCTTCCCAAATTTTCCTGGCCTGCAGGCGGTGGATCTAGGGAATGTGTGCACTATAAATACAGGGCTGTGAGCACCACAGGGCTGTCAGGGATCCAGGATCTCGGAACATCTGCATGGGTTTGTAGCATCCCCGACTCCCTGGATGGGTTTTCAGTGTTGCAGAGTGCAGCTCATCGTGTGGCAGATGATCACACACAGGAAACTGTGTTTAGTTTGACTAAACTTTGGTGTTGTCCTAAATCTATCCCTCCTTGCTGCCCTGGCACTAAGGAGGCTCTGCTCTTCCTACCTGGCTCCCAAACTCATCCAATTTGGAGGCAGGTAAGAAGATAACTCTCTTCTCCACAACCTGTAGCTCTTCTTGCTATTCTGTGCCAGATTGTGAATGAAAAAATCCTTCTGCATTTAAGGCTGTGCTCGTAGCTGGTAATTAACACCCAGCACACTCTGCCAATGCATCTCAGAGCTGCTTTACAGAAACCTAGAGCTGGAACAGAAGCCACCCGGAAAAACAACGTCTGCCAATTGAGTTAAACCTTAAGTAAAATCCCCAGCCAAATGTCTGCAGGATAAATGTGGGAAGGATGCTGGCTGCTGCACCGAGCTGGGGAGGTGTTTTCCAACGACGGGGCCCCAGAGATAAGAACGTTAAGCGCTAATGGGACTTGTGCAGATCTCTCTCCCCCTCCCCTGCGCCGTGTTCCAGCTGGGAGCTTCTGCTTTCTGGGGAGTTAACTCCTGCAGCCGTGCCGTGGGAGTGCTGACAGAGCCGAGCTGGAAGCACTGCTAATGGAAATGTCTGCCTTGCAGCCGAACCTGGGAGCTGGGGTTGCACACAGCGTGCACAAAGGCACGGTGAGCCCTGTGCTAACAAATGCAGTTTGCAGAAGTGATGTGTACATGAAATACACCTGCCAGCCTGTGGCCTGGCTCCAGCACTGAGGATTGTTCTCACCCACGTGCCTTTCCCTGCTCTTTGTTATCCTCTCTGAACGAGGTTTTACCAGAAAGGCTGACACTCCTGCCCAAGTGTCTGCCTAGCAAACAGGCCCAGGCAGCTGTCAGAGCTGAGCAGGTGAGTTTGCACTGCCCTGAGCCCCCCACACATCCTGGCACATCTGGAGCTAGGGAAGAATTGTTTCATGGAATCGATATGATGGAGAGCAGCCTTGTCCCCAGTGGCCAGACTGCCCTGTGCTTCTCTGGCGTGACACCACTTCCAGCAAGGATGTGATCTCCAAATGTGTGGGATTTCCTGTAAGCTCAGTGCCTGTCTGCAGGGGAAGTGAGGAGCTGGTGCATTGACCCCCTCTGCCAGCCACAGTTCTTACAGTTTTTTGTTTCTCCAGTTTCATGGTAACCTCATGGTCAGGTTACCAGTTTATTTGCCTCCCCTCGTGCTTCTGAGAACCCCTTCCAGAGAGTCACCAACCACCAGGGCCATCCATCAGCTCTGCCCAGCTCCTGAGCAGGAACGGGCACAGCCTCGTGTGGCCTGGGTGCAAAGTGGGAAGAGAATCAGAGCCACAGTTCTATAGCTGAGCTGATATTGCACCTGCAGTAAAAACCTGCAAAGTGAGACCTCCTGGGGGACAACTTTTGCTTTTGGACCTCTGTAGTTCCTTGGCTCCTTGTGCCACAGCATAAGCGATGTGTGTACGTGCATCCACAGACACTCACAATTATACAGACACTCATAGCAAGAGACAATTTACTGCTTCAAAGAGTCCAAGGGCCAGAATTGCAGAGGCATTTGGATGCCTGAGGCTGCACTGAAATGGGACAAGACCCAAGTGAGTTGGGCACATAATTGCTTAGAACAATTTTAAATACTTCTGGGTACACACATGCATCCTCAGGGGTGCAAATTGCCTTAGAAAACCTGGTCCTTCAGCACAACAACAGAAGAGGCATAGGAGAGACCACAATGCTCATCTGCCACGTGGGAGCTGTGGCAAAGGGAGTACCTGTGACTTGCCTGAGGTTATGTGAGAAGGCAGGGAGACAATTATCCCCTTCCTACCAGTTTGCTATGCTCCAGCACCAGCTGTCCCCTCTCCTGTTAGCTGAACAACAAGGAAACTCCCTCCTGCAGCTCTCAGCTCTCCCTTTCCTGTGCATTTCACCTGGGTTTGCCAGTAGCCACCAAACACCAGCCTCAAACCAACCCAAAGAAGTTTCTCCTCCCAGAAGGAGCAGCTACGATTGCAGGCTGCGAGTTTGCCCGCGTTTGGCCCCTTCCACCCCTCCTTCCATCTCCCCTCGGTGCCTGTCTGCTATTTTCTTTTGATTTGCAGCTTTCCTGAGCACCGAGCCTGCAGCAGGCTGTGATTACCCTGTGTGGAGCCTTTCCCACTGACAGCATGATGAGCAGAGACGGAGCTCGGTGCATCTACAATTGAAGCCAAGCAGGAGGCCAGCCCAACACCTCACTTGCCAATTAACTGAGTCGATATTGTGCACAGGATAATGTTTGTTGTTTGTGTGTGTTGCTAAAACACTTCCAGGCTGTTCAGAGCAGCACAGCAACATCGACACCTCCCTGCAGGGGGGATGAGCTCTCCATCCAAAGCAGCGCTCTCTGAGAGGAGGGGAAAGGGAACTGGGGACCTGCCGGGCTCTGTGTCCATCAGGGGTTTGTGTGAGGGCCTGTTCAGGGTGGGGGAAGCCAAGAGCCTCTTCCACTCATCGTGATGAGTGTGAGGATGCAAAGGGCTGAGAAGGAAATGGCGTCTGTGGAGATGAAAAGATGTTCAAGGAGATGGGAGGCAGTGGAAGGACTGCAAAGGAGCCATGGGCAGATGTGGCTGCCAGCAATCTCCCTGGTTCTGTACATCCGAGGGAGCTGGGTGTTATAAACACTTATTATAACGTTGGCTTTTCATAAATATTGAGTGTTGTACATAGAGGGTTGTTATAAATACATATTATGGTATTAGTTTTGTTTTTTTTCCTTTTTTTCTTTTTACACTCATATTGGGTGGATACTCTATGCATGGTATGGAAATGGTTTTAAAGATAGAGTTTCTTTAGGAGTAAAGTAAGTTGATAAAGTGTCTCTGTAGTGAGTGAGCACTGCCTGGTCAGGATCACACCCAGTGCAGCCCCTGCTCTGATATGAAGAATCTGCTGCTGATATCCCAGCTCCAGCACCGACCATCTGCAGAAATTATAGACCAAGGCCTAAATTGAGACTGATAAAAAGAATTAATTAAAACCACAGCCAAGAAACACACATGCTCTAAAAAGGTAGGACCAAGGAGTGACCATGCAAAACAGCTCCTAAAAACATGGAAATAAGTTCTTAGAAAAGTTTAAATATCCATATTTAAGGGTGGTCTCTAAATGAGCAGGTGTGCTCTTGTCCAGAGACATCTTGGCCGTGGATTTTGCTTTATTGCTTTGTCCTTATTGTCTTTTATCAAACCTTTTCAATCCTATCAAAAAGGTGAACTTTATTTTTCACGTGGGTCTCCTCACTGAGGTGTCTGTGCTGCCCCCACTGAGAGCCCGAGGCAAAGGGAACCCAGCAGAGGGGAACCCCAAGGGGTGCAGGTTTCTCCCACACACAGCACCTGGGAGCCAGCCTGGGCACTGCCCCTCACCTGGGAGGCTGCTGGGACTCCTGAGGGGCTGGGAGCAGCACCTGCCAGGGGTGCTCACTGGTTCTGCATTTCCTGAGGGTGAGCTGCCCTTCCTCTGGGGCCAGCGGGGATTTGGAGGCCCCGTCCCTGCTCTCAGGTGGCGCCTGCAGGAAAGAGAAAAGCCATAAAACTGTTAGAAAGCTGTGGGAAAGCAAATCTTGGAAATGTAAGAAAGTTATAGTCAGCAAAGTCAGGAATAATGGAGCTATGAACAATATCAAGTAAGGCCTAGAAAACAGGTTAACTAAGATAGTAGCAATATGTGTGCTTAATAATAAACTATTTATCCGTTGTCCTAGACCATTACAAGAAAGCATTGTTAGAAGAAAGTGTACTTTAGTAATTGGCCAAAGCAATTGCTTGTAAAGCTTTAGCAAATTGCAATTGGCTGAAAAGTTTTTAAAAATGCACTGTAACTAGGAAATCTCAGGCAGCTGCTTTTGCAGCTGCAACACTGAGGCTGCAAAACCTTGTCAAATGAGACTGATAATTATAATGTAATAAAAGCTTCAAGACAGCCCCTCCAGCTGTCCCCATCTCGTTCGTGCACACCTAAAACTCCAGCAGGCACCTCTGTGGGGATCCCTCACAGAGGGAAGCAGAGGTGTGTTCTTGGCCAGGCTCCCCCTTCCACTGCACAGCTCCGACACTGCCCCAGGCCAGCTGATGTTGGCTCTCTGCACACAAGTTTCTGCCTCGGGTTTATTTCTTTTCCCACAGTACACAGACAATGTTTTCCTGCCTCTCTGCAGTGACAGGAGGTGTTTATCCAAGAGGCACCAAGCAAAGGCAGCTGCACAACCATCGTGGCACACAGGGCCAGCAGCAGGCGGATTTTGGGATGCCCCAGCCCTCCCCGTGTGGGGACAGTGGGGTGATGGCAGCAGGAGAGAGGAGGAAGGGCCAGACCCCAATCTGCCTCAGGTTTACACCCTTCATCCACTGTTATCACTGTTAGAAAACATCAGTGTCCACAGAGGCCCAGCCTGCCTCAGAAGGGGCCTCTTATGATGCTGATGCTGTTTTGGTTTTTGCTTTTTTTTATGTTCTCTGTATTCTTCACACATGTATGTGTACCTCTGTAGTCTATTGTATAAGTGGCTGATTTTCCCAATAATTTTCCATGGCCTTTCCCTAGGCAAAAAGACAAAACGAGTTCCAGAGCTCCAAGGCCTGGGGGGTACAAGGTCCTGGTGCTGTCTTGGTTCTTCCAGGGAACCAAGGCTGAGAACAACTCTTCCAAATTCATTTTCGTAGACAAAGTACAGCTGGAGCAGAGGGAGGAACTCCAGAAAAAAGGCTTGACCAGAAGAGAAATTGCATCATCACTTGTTCTCCTAATTAGTGCTTTTTATTTATTTTTTATTATATATATTTATTAGTGCTTTTAATTTGTTTTGGGAAATTATGCTAATTTCCTAAAATAAATAAAAATGTACTCACCTCTAGGGCGTGGGCTTTTGTAGACATCTTTTCATAACTGCCCCTGAAAGCCTTCAAATAAAAATCTACTTTTGTATTACCTTCATACTAAAATTATCTCAAATTTCATTTCCAAGTTGAGAAAAGGGCAACAATGGTCATGAACAAGAAAAATCCCTTTAAACTGAAGCCTCATCACTGTATTCCCCTGCCAGATCCCAGGCCTGTGTCTGCTGCTTGGTCTCTCACCATCCTTCCCCGTGTGCCACATTCACTGAAAGCACCTGGTGGCCACAGGTGTGGGCTGTCCCCCCTCTCCCTCTTCCCCAGGCTTCACCAGGAAGTATTTATTAAGTGTCAATGTGATAAATGAAAAGTCATATTTTATTGTGAATTATTCCAGCCCTGCAGTGGAGCCCAGATCTATCGCCTCAGAGAGTTATTAACTGCTTACCGCAGAGAGCTATAAAATCCTCATCATTTTCTCCAGTCTCTGCTCTGTCAGGGTGAGGGAAAGAGAGCCAGATTATCACACAGAATGCTTGGGAAGCTGCCTCCAAATTCCCCCTTTGATTGGAGGCCAGAATGGCTGGAATGATTTCATCAGAGCAGGACAGGTCTCTTTGCTGGGTTTGGTTCTTCTCAGCGTGTTCTCGTTTCCAGGTTGCATCACTCAAGGGCCCTGTGAGAGAGCCCTTGGGAACCTCACTCTGGCAGTCGTGGCTCTGTTTCTTCCTGTGGTGGTTTCTTCCCACAAGCACAAAAAGCAAAAGCGACTCCAAGGTGAAGTGAGTGCTTTGTTGAATTTCTCTCATTGTGTTTCTCCAAAAACACCCCCAGGATTTCCAAATAGGAAGTGGAATTCTCATCCCCTTGTTGCTGCACTTGAGATTGAATATGTCACCTTTAGCAGCTCCTTGCCCAGGCTGCAGAGCCAATTCCTGGTGCAGTTTCACTGCTTCGAGTGCCTGAGTAGGAGCTGAATTCCTGTTGACACCAATTGAATTTGGAATGTGCTCTTCACTTCTTTGACTTGATGAGAAACGATCCTGACTCCTCGTGTCCTGCAGCCATCTCACAGCAAAGACCCTGCTGGCTTTTTCCAGAGTCTGCAGAAAGGCCAAGGATTTCCTGCACCCAAAGGCTGCCAAGGCCTGTCACTGCACCCTGGTGACACAGGGCTGGCCACTTGGGCGGTGCAGAGCAGCAGGAACATCTCCTGACTAGGTTTGTGTCTTGTCTTTTTTCTCACAAGGGTTCTTTATGCTCCTCTGTTTTGGATTTTAATCCTGCTCCGTGGCAATACCTTCTTTTTGTAGTGCTGATAGTTCAGAAAAGGTTGGCTTTGGGATCTACCAGGACATAAAAGATTTAGGTTGATGAAGAGGTCCCCTGAATCTTCCCCAGAGTTGTTTGCTGCTGGAGGGTTATTGAGAGGTAGAGCAAACCTCTCTCAGGACAGGAAATATAACAAAGACTGGATCCTCTTTCATCCCTTCACACAGATGGGACTTTTCTCTGCAGCATGTTCATTTCTGCTTGAATTTGTGATCTGGCAAGAGAGTAAAAGTGCATGCACTGGGAGTTCTTTGGAGTTGGACAGGTTTGCTAGGAAAAGGGAAAGGTCCTCCTGTGGGAATCATTGAGAGCCAGTGGATCCAACCCATTGTCCTGTGAGATCTGTTGTTGCCTTCCAAGGTCTGGTCGGTGCAATGATGGGCTAAATTCACGTTTGGAGTNAGGCCTGGGGGGTACAAGGTCCTGGTGCTGTCTTGGTTCTTCCAGGGAACCAAGGCTGAGAACAACTCTTCCAAATTCATTTTCGTAGACAAAGTACAGCTGGAGCAGAGGGAGGAACTCCAGAAAAAAGGCTTGACCAGAAGAGAAATTGCATCACCACTTGTCCTCCTAATTAGTGCTTTTTATTTATTTTTTATTATATATATTTATTAGTGCTTTTAATTTGTTTTGGGAAATTATGCTAATTTCCTAAAATAAATAAAAATGTACTCACCTCTAGGGCGTGGGCTTTTGTAGACATCTTTTCATAACTGCCCCTGAAAGCCTTCAAATAAAAATCTACTTTTGTATTACCTTCATACTAAAATTATCTCAAATTTCATTTCCAAGTTGAGAAAAGGGCAACAATGGTCATGAACAAGAAAAATCCCTTTAAACTGAAGCCTCATCACTGTATTCCCCTGCCAGATCCCAGGCCTGTGTCTGCTGCTTGGTCTCTCACCATCCTTCCCCGTGTGCCACATTCACTGAAAGCACCTGGTGGCCACAGGTGTGGGCTGTCCCCCCTCTCCCTCTTCCCCAGTCTTCACCAGGAAGTATTTATTAAGTGTCAATGTGATAAATGAAAAGTCATATTTTATTGTGAATTATTCCAGCCCTGCAGTGGAGCCCAGATCTATCGCCTCAGAGAGTTATTAACTGCTTACCGCAGAGAGCTATAAAATCCTCATCATTTTCTCCAGTCTCTGCTCTGTCAGGGTGAGGGAAAGAGAGCCAGATTATCACACAGAATGCTTGGGAAGCTGCCTCCAAATTCCCCCTTTGATTGGAGGCCAGAATGGCTGGAATGATTTCATCAGAGCAGGACAGGTCTCTTTGCTGGGTTTGGTTCTTCTCAGCGTGTTCTCGTTTCCAGGTTGCATCACTCAAGGGCCCTGTGAGAGAGCCCTTGGGAACCTCACTCTGGCAGTCGTGGCTCTGTTTCTTCCTGTGGTGGTTTCTTCCCACAAGCACAAAAAGCAAAAGCGACTCCAAGGTGAAGTGAGTGCTTTGTTGAATTTCTCTCATTGTGTTTCTCCAAAAACACCCCCAGGATTTCCAAATAGGAAGTGGAATTCTCATCCCCTTGTTGCTGCACTTGAGATTGAATATGTCACCTTTAGCAGCTCCTTGCCCAGGCTGCAGAGCCAATTCCTGGTGCAGTTTCACTGCTTCGAGTGCCTGAGTAGGAGCTGAATTCCTGTTGACACCAATTGAATTTGGAATGTGCTCTTCACTTCTTTGACTTGATGAGAAACGATCCTGACTCCTCGTGTCCTGCAGCCATCTCACAGCAAAGACCCTGCTGGCTTTTTCCAGAGTCTGCAGAAAGGCCAAGGATTTCCTGCACCCAAAGGCTGCCAAGGCCTGTCACTGCACCCTGGTGACACAGGGCTGGCCACTTGGGCGGTGCAGAGCAGCAGGAACATCTCCTGACTAGGTTTGTGTCTTGTCTTTTTTCTCACAAGGGTTCTTTATGCTCCTCTGTTTTGGATTTTAATCCTGCTCCGTGGCAATACCTTCTTTTTGTAGTGCTGATAGTCCAGAAAAGGTTGGCTTTGGGATCTACCAGGACATAAAAGATTTAGGTTGATGAAGAGGTCCCCTGAATCTTCCCCAGAGTTGTTTGCTGCTGGAGGGTTATTGAGAGGTAGAGCAAACCTCTCTCAGGACAGGAAATATAACAAAGACTGGATCCTCTTTCATCCCTTCACACAGATGGGACTTTTCTCTGCAGCATGTTCATTTCTGCTTGAATTTGTGATCTGGCAAGGGAGTAAAAGTGCATGCACTGGGAGTTCTTTGGAGTTGGACAGGTTTGCTAGGAAAAGGGAAGGGTCCTCCTGTGGGAATCATTGAGAGCCAGTGGATCCAACCCATTGTCCTGTGAGATCTGTTGTTGCCTTCCAAGGTCTGGTCGGTGCAATGATGGGCTAAATTCACGTTTGGAGTTTGACTTCTTTAGCTGGAGGTACAACACCTGAAGCAAGATCATCCTCTAGGTCCCCCTCAAGTTCAGCAGGAATTTGATGTGCTCCAAAGCTCAGCAGCAGCCAAGGGGAGTGAAGGGGAATCACAACTCACAGCTTGGTGGACTCTGGGGCCACCTGACACGTTGCTGCCTCCATTAAATGAAACTCCACTTCTGATTATAAGCTGTAATTACAGCCTTCAACCAACGAGATTTGTGAAGAGAGGGGTCACAGAGCCGAGCTGGCTGCGGGATTGACTGTGCTGGGGATATCAGTAAACATCCCTGCCTGCCTCCCCTGACAGAGACAGAGGGGCTAATGCAGCCCGGCAGGGCACGCAGCTGGATTGATGGCAGCTGTGGTGTGGCCTCTGGCCCCCAGAGATATTCTGTGACAAGGCAGTGAAAGCTGCAAACACGAGGCCGAACCATCTATTCAGCCTGACAGCCTTGGACAGGGGTTAAGGAGCTCGTGGACTCCCATCAGCAGCGATGAACGGCCTCCAGTGGATCTGCATTAACACGTGGAGTGCCAGGCCCATGGCTGTGAGTGGCAGCTGTGCCTGGCCAAATGTCCCCGTGTCACAGGGACAGCCATCACCCTGAAACCAGGGGGCAACAAGGTTCTGTGTCCCTGGAAAGCTGGGCAATGGCAGCTGTGCTCAGACAAATGTCCCTGTGTCACAGGGAAAGCCATCACCCTGAAACTAGGGGGCAACAAGGTTCTGTGTCCCTGGAAAGGGGGACAATGGCAGCTGTGCCTGACCAAACAGCCCCATGTCACAGGGACAGCCATCATCCTGAGATCATGGGGAGCAGGTTCTGTGTCCCTGGAAAGCTGGGCAATGGCAGCTGTGCCAAATATCCCCATGTCACAGGTATCACCCCCAGATAATGGGGAAAGGTTCTGCACTCCTGGAAAGCTGGGCAATGGCAGCTGTGCTCAGACAAATGTCCCTGTGTCACAGGGAAAGCCATCACCCTGAAACTAGGGGGCAACAAGGTTCTGTGTCCCTGGAAAGGGGGACAATGGCAGCTGTGCCTGACCAAACAGCCCCATGTCACAGGCAGAGCCATCAACTCCAGACCATGGGACAGGTTCTGCACCCCTGGAAATCTGGGCAGCCAGGAGGGATTCACTTCCAGGTGAATTTTTTAATAGCACAGGGTGGTAAAGCCTTCTGTTTAGTTCTCTAGAAACCCCTGTGGTCAAACTGGAGGTGTTGCTGTAAGTGATGCAGGTTTGCCCTGAAATTCTGACTCATGCTCTTCTGGTGTGTATTTCTTAAATAACCCCCAAGAGTGGTGCAGGTTCCTCTCCAGGGCTCATGCCAGGTACAGCACCAGAGACTTTGTGTGAGCCAGAGCCAGCCCTGGGGGTTCTCTGGTCAGGGAGAGCCCCTGGGCTGCTCTGCTCTGGTCTCTTGCACTTCTCAAGCTCAGAGAAGCACAGTGACTGACCTCTGCACTGAACTGTGGTTCCTCCCATGCTCTCCTGGTTTGGATCTAAGTGAAGAAGAATTAGCCCTGCTCTTTGGTCAGCTCTTGCAGGGAATAGTTCCTCTCCCTGTTAATATTTTTGTTTCAGATGCCATTTAAGTATTTCAGTCTCAGCTTGCAGCCGTTGGGCCCTTGGGGTATTAAGACTGCAAAGGTGACAGAGACAGAATGAAAAATCAAAATCAGATTGTCTCTCATTTGATATAATTTCCCTTGGACTTAAACTGTGAGGGAAAGGAGGCAGGACTGCTCTGACATAAACTGATCTGCTGATTGAGATGAGACAGTTGGTTTGGCTCAGCTCCAGCCAGCTTCACTTTGGGTTTGATTTCCCTGGAAATGGGTTGTGCAGCTGCAGGTGCTTTGACACCCCAGTTTCTGCACATCTCAACCAATTCCAGCCCTGTTTGGTGGATGAGTAATGGCCGTAACAGGGATGATGCCCAGACAAATCTCACAGCAAAGGGATCTTCTAAGGCTCAAAGGCCCCAGTTCCAACTTCCTCAGCTGGATGAAGAGGTCCAGAACCTCGCCAGAGTTGAAAAAGCTTCAACAAGAGCTCCCAGGCAGTGAAGAGTGAAACCCAAAATAGTTTAGAGATTTGATTTAACTGTGCCTGTGTTCAAGGATTTCATCTTTATTTACCTTCATAGCAACACAGGATCCAGCTGGCTGGAAAGAGTGCAGACATCCCACGAGAGCTGTCTGACCCCAGCCTCCCGTGGACTGCCTGGGCAAGGTGGCCAACAACCATTTCATGGCTGGACAGCCGAAGCAAAGACAGATTAAATTGTGTTCTGTGAGTCCCACAGGGTGGCTGCTTGACTGTCAGCCAGCTCTCTGTCGCTTTCTTGTCTCTAATTCCATTCTTTGATCAGAGGCTCTGGCTTTTGTTTCTATAGCTCGTCCAACCCTCTCCTTGTTGTTTCCAGCAGCCTCGTTACAGCTTCTCGCAGGCTCTGCTGGGCTGGCACCAGCATTGTTCCTCTCTGCAGGATGGGATGTACGTCTGAGTAATTCTGTGCGTGAGTTGTCTTTCTCTCAGAGACGTTTCTGTGATACAGAATAAATTGCAGCACACAGCTTATTAGAGAAACAACAAAAAAACCCATCAAAAACCTTCACAACTGAGGCTGTTCAAAGAAGCAAGCAGCAGAGTCCGACATAAAAAAAGCTGTAGGAGCACAGTCAGAAACTTGCCTGCGACTTTCTGGGATAGATTTGCCAAAGCCTCTGCTCCCTGGGTCATCAGATGCTCAGCTCTGGGTCAATCACATTTATAATCTTGTTTTCACCCTCTGAACTGCACAGCCAAGGCCAGCCTGCCTGGCCAGGTGGGATAACCCCAGAGCTGCCTACAGCAGAATTCAGGCCAGCTCAGAGGGGTGTTCTGGAAGGATTCCCCTGCTTCAGGTGCTTTTCCCTGCTGCCTCTTAACACCAGGGGGGTTTCACAGCCTGTGGGAGATATTCCAGGCCAGCAGCTTTCCCACCTCTGGGCGTCTGGAGCGGGAAGCATTTCATGCCCTGCTTTTTTTATTTTTGGATAAAGCAGCTTCCACTCCCCTGCACCTCTTAGCAATGCAGCTAAAATCTTTCCCAGCTAAAAATCAGATTCACCGAGAATGTCTTTATTGATTTACAGGGTTCAGCTTTATGAACATCTCCAGTATTTCTCTTTGGTCAAAATAAAGCAATATTAAACACCGTAGCAATAAATCCAGGGCACCCTCTTCTCTCTAGGGTGCAAGGTTATCCAAATGTATTTATCATTTACCAACAGCACTATTTAAACTACAATATTTGACAGGAGTGGTTGTGTCAGGTGTGATGGAGTGCGGGTTATAAAAGGATATTAAGAGAGACTTTGCATTTGTCCTTCAAACATAAAGTCGATTTTTGCATGATTGGTACTTCAGAGCTCATCTCCAGCACAAGATGAACTGGGAGCAGCACTCAGGGAAGGCAAATGGCTGGGACCTGGTCTCCCTGTGCTGAGGTCTCCAGGAGGGCTCTGCAGCTCTGCATCAAAGGTGCTTCAGAGCAGCGATTCACCCGTGCTGCTCTGCAGCCTCTGGGTGGGATTTTCCACACCCCTCCTGGAGGATTTGGAGTTGGAGGCAAAAGGTTTTAACTTCACCAGGCAGTCGTGCCTTCATTGCATCCTGCAGGAGCGAGCAGAGTCTGTAAACAAGCCCAAATCTGGCTATTTTGATTTCTCCTTTTAATGCAAGAGTTACCCTGGTGAGCACAGGAGTTTTTCTTTCATCTCAGGAGCCCTTCGGGGCACCAGCCCTGAGTAGAAGCATTAATGCCTCACCACACAGCGAGTGGCTGTGGGCAGCTGGGTCAGGAAGTGACCCTTGCACCAAATGTGATTGATAAGAATTCCCTGTGGAGCTGAGGAAAAGATGGAGAGTGCTGTAGGGAAAGCACGAGCTCAGTGTGAGCTCCCAGGCACCAGCCATGTGCAGCCTGTGGGGTGTGGAGGGGAGCACACGTGGAAAACATCCCCTGGCCAGAGCACAGGAAAATAAAGCCTGAGACTGGAAGGGTGAGGGGAAATGTGTCTGCAGAAAGGCTTTTGCTAAAAATGAGCTGTTCCACTGGAGGGAATGAGGAAAGCTGTAGCCCCTGGATAAAATGGTGTTTGTGTGTTTACACATCCCCATCTGGGTGTCACAACTCGCCCCCCGTTTTGCAGCCCTGGTTCTTCTCCTGGGAGGGGCTGTCTGGCCAGGGCACTGGATCAGCTGACAGCTGATGTGAGGAGCCCAGAGCTGGGGCCCGTGGCTCGTGCTAATTACTGGCAGCCCTGCTAATTACTGCCAGCTTTGGGCTGCAGGGAACCTTCTGCTGCACCCTGAGTGCTGCACAAACAGAGAGCAGAGCCCCAGGGGCTGCACAGCCAGGCAAAAGCAAAGTGCTTTTCTCAAAGGCAACTGGTGGCAGAGGCAGGAGCAGAAAAACCTTTCTCTGCTCCCTCCTGCAGTTCTGCTACTGAATTGAAGAAGCAGTTCCAGGCTACAGGTGGGGTGGAGAGACAGAAATATTTAAAAAAATAAGAATGGGGGGGAAAAAAACCCAGCAGAACTGAATAATGAAAGACTCAGGTGTTTCATTATTCCTCAGGTGACTCTGAGCTGGAGTGTCTGGGTTTAGCAGGTAGGAGGCATTAGTTTTGTAATCCCTTGTTTGCAAAGTGTGAGGCTCTTGGCATGTTCTGGGATCTTAAATGACTCTCATAATCTATTTACCAGTGCTGTGAAGTTTCCCCTTTTATACCAGATTATGGTAATAATGGTATTGTGCAGCAGATGAAATTAGTTTTTCTACACAGTTTTGTTTCATCTCAGTGGCTAAATGTGTGAAATAAAAGGTGAAATGGGCAATATTGTCATGGGTAAGCCAGTTCCCTCCCACACCCACCCTACAGACACAGATGCTTTCTCATATCCTGAGGATAAGCTGACTGCCAAGCAATGCATGACAGGACTGTGAGAAGCAAGGGGTTTTTAAAATTTAGATTTGCCATTAGGGTAATTTTCAAGGTTTATGAAGTTTCAAACAATTGGGGACTGTTATGAGCATCCCCCGTGGGCTGGCACAGCCCTGAGGGATACTGGGCTTATGCCCATTTTCTTTTCCCAGTGGCACATACCAGCAAAAGGCTCTCCACAGAGATGTGAGGGCTTGGATGTGGCTCAGGATCCTCTGTAACCCAACTCCCCTGTGGGAAGTGTTTACAGGAATAACTGAACCTCTTCTCTCATCCCTTTATGAGCCTGGGCTCTGAGGTGAGAAGGTACCAAAACCCAAAAAGGTGACAAAAGGTGACTTTTTTTCCCCAATAATTAACTTAAAACCCCCAAAAGTTTCCATAATTTTGTTTGGGATCAATCAGTGTCCACTGGTTGGTCATACTGAGGGAATTAAGTCTCTGCCATGCCAACTTTACCACCTGTGATGCATTTTGGTAGCTCCTCTTCATGCAGGATCTGCACATCCCCGATTTGCCTGGATGAATATTCAGACTAAGAATGAGCTCAGAAATTTCCTGAGAAGATTTCGTTGTTTTCCTGTTCTGAACAGATATCAAACTTTATCTCACATTTTGCGTGGAGTGGGCCAATCCCAGCTTCCCACCTTAATCAGGGATTTCTGCAATCATCAGCGTCCTAAAAATGAGGCCAGGGTACAGCAAAGTCTTTTCTTAGCCTCACTAGCACGTTCTTAAAGTTTAATCTGAAAGATTTCTATCAGGGAGTGGAGAGAGATGGGGAAGAAGCTTGTTTGGGAGGGGGGGAGAAAGTAGGTCAGACAGAAAAGTGTTTTATTGTTCCCAACTCCTGGCGTGCTCTCCAGGAATGAAGCGAAGCTTTGTGGAAGCACTTTGCTCAGCTCTCCTTGCACTTGTGAACATGGCATGGTAAAAAGCCTTCAGAGCTGCCCAGGAGTGAGTTCAGCCCCAGCCATCTCGAGGGCTGAGCACAAAGGGGCTTTGTGGGCTGAGCCCAGACCCTCAGAGAGCTCCTGCACCCACCGGGAACCCCAGGAATGACTGAGGGGAAGGATCTTCTACACAAAGCTGCCTCAGAAGCCCCTCCAGCACCCTGGATCCCCCAGAGGGGATTCCCACAGCTGTGAGAAGCAGCAGGCTGGTTTTTCCCATCCTGTTATCCCATTAACTTCCTCGCTGGGTTAAGGAAGAGACTCCTCTCACCAGTCCCTGTCTCACTGGTACTCTTAGACCCCTGGCGGGGCTTAAGCCCTGTCTTGGTTTGAACACCAGGTGTCTGCTAAGGAGGGCAGGAGCCTCCCTTGGAATGGAGAATGCAAACCCCTTCCCTCCTAATTATTACAATTTTGAAATTAAGGGACTCTCAGGGAAACATATGGGAATAGCAATAACAGTTTTTTATTTGGAAAACTGAAATAAAACAAACATGCTTCCCCAAGACCTGGAAGGGAGGAGGAAGTTGAGTTTATCCACGTGGAATTGGATAAACCACCTTTACCTTGAGGAGTGTGACAAGATTGTTGCTGAGCATGGCTGGTGAGGAAGGGAGCAGCTGAAGTGACAAGGAGCTCCTGCAGGGACACCCCAGCAGGTGGGGACAGGGCATGTGGGAAACCCCTTTGCTCTTCTAGGTTCTTTTATTTTGGGGTTAGGATTAAAAGCACAGGAGGCTGAGTTTGTGTTTGGACTTTGTTGTTTGTTGTTATCTCAGTTACAGCCTCACTGACCACCAGTGTTTCTACATGCTGAGTTAACAAGGCAAAAATGGAGAGCACAGAGAGAAACTTCAAGGTCCTTTAAGCCTAAATTAACCAATTATGAGGTGCCAACAAATTTATTTTAACTTTAAACCCAATAACCAGTCACCCGTATTCCGCACTGCAGAAGTTCTTAACCAGTCATACAAAATCATCCAAACTTGTGAAGAAGAAGGCGAAGAAGAAGACTACACCCTAAATCCTCCATTTTGTTACATATATATTATTTTACTCATCCACCTTAAATTCTAATTTTCTCACCCTGTGATATGACATGCTTCTACTCAGCTTCACATGCAGAGACTCAACATTATCACTCAGTTTTGGAAGTCTTTCCCAGGGCCTCAGGTCAAATGCAGTATATCTTGGTGGTTCATTCCCTGTCAGCACAGAAAGTCTGAAATCCTCTGTGTCCACCAAGAGGGAGGAGCACAAATCCCAGCCTTGGCTGCAGAATGGACCCAGCTCCACTGGTTTCCAGTGCTGGCGGGGTTCAGCCCAGCCTTGGGGTTTACACAGGGTGGGGTGGGTGTGCACACGGGGTTTTATCCCTCACTTTGGTAACAGTCATGGGTAATTTTCATGCACTGCCTCGTGTCTCAGCTTCATTCATCACCAATGTGATGGCCAATTAGTCATCTCTAACTATTAAGCAATGCTAACAGCTACTTTAAATGCAAGCAGAGCCTTAATCTAGTTCTAACTCAGATGGACGGTGATACTTGTAATTAGGCCATCAAACCGAGGAGAAAAGTGATATGTTTATAGCTGAGGGGACTTCTGCATTGAACTGTTTCAGGGGTAATTATGTATTATCTTTATTAACATGGCCTGAGTTAGTAAATAATGGGTCATGCTTTTGCATCTGGGGTGTTAAATATTGTGGATTCAGGCTAAACTGCAGATTTTGATTTGCTGGGAGATGCTGTCTTGCCAGAGCATCCATCACGAGTCAGGTTTCCTGGGAAAAGTGTCAGGGCTTCCCTACACCCCACCCAGTTGTAGCCAATTCCTTTTACAAATCCATCCTGCTCTGATTGGAATCTGTTGCTGATCCAGGGCTTGATCCATGGATAAAACTGAATAAAGTTCTTCCAGAAAAAAAATCAAAATGAAAAAAGGGTTGAAGAAGCCATTGCAATAAACAGACATTGATACACATCATGAATACAGCTCCCCAGACATGCCTTGGCCTGGGTAGTGTGTGTGACAGAAATCAGATAAACACATCCCAGCTTTTGATCAGAGAATGTGAACTGAACCTGTCCCTCACTGGAGGAGCTGAGAACCTGCTCGCTCCCTTGTTTGGAGATTAATAAGAAGGAAAAGGGGGAATTAGAGAGAAGTTGTTTTGAAAGCAGAAGCTTTCTATTCCAAAATGATAAACAGGAAAAGGGGAAAAGATCAGTGTCAAAATTCGTTGGGGGAGGGAAAGAAAAATATGGAAATGAGTTAAAAGTAGATGTGTGTCTTTCTCTGGAGATGTTTCTCTGTTTTCCTGCAGCCTTATTAACCAGCCTGCTCCTGTCTCTGCTGTTACAAGAAGCAAGGGAGAGCAGGAGCCTGGGGCACCAGACTGTGATAGCAAGGCCACAGGACACCCTGCACATGTATTTACAGCATTAATATTGCTGTTCTTTGATTCCAGCTTTAATCAACCTCCTTTTCTCCTAATGAGCTGCTCAGTGAGGTGTTTGCCTCTTGCAGGGAAGTGTTGTGTTCTCTCTGTCTTTGTGGAGCCCCACATTTAGAGCTTCACTGAGAGAATCCCTCAATCCCACCTCAGCTGCTGCACCCACTCTGACCACAGAGGATGTGTCAGGGTGGGAACTCTTTGAGTTCCACACAGTGGATTCATGGAACAGCCTCAGTGAGGGATGTGAAATCTCAGGGCAGCGCAGCCTCCTCTCCATCTGCCTTGAGCTGCAGTGCCAGCTGTCCCCAGCAGTGTGGAATCTGTCACAGCTCTTGGAACTGGGCTGGGGTAACCCTCTGTCCATGGTCCACTCTTAAAAACCACCTGGGGCAGTTCCTTTATCTCCTCCAAGGCCCATCCTCCCTCCAGGGACTGATCTTCTGCTCATGGGCCACTGAGTCCCACTGATAAAATTCCATCATCCCACTGGGAGATGCTGCACCCAGGGCAGGAGCCAAGCATTCCTACCTGGATAAAAACCTGAGATTTGGGACACCCAGCAGCCTTTGCCACTGGATTCCCAGAGGGAGACCAGGCCCATCCATCACCACTGCACCTTCAGAGGAAACCTCCACCTTTCTGCAGGATCCCTGCTCCACCAGAGCCACCTGTGCCACTTCAGGAGGGCTGCAGCCACCATGGAATGGCACTGCCACCAACCCCTGACCCACAGAGGTCAGCCTGGATCCTGACTCTGTCAGTGGGTTTGGTTTTTTTGTATTACTGCATTTTCATTTTAGTTCTCCTAATAAATAACTGTTATTCCCATCCCTATATCTTTCCCTGAGAATACCTTAATTTCAAAATTATAGTAATTGGGAGGGAAGGGGTTTGCATTCTCCATTCCAAGGGAGGCTCCTGCCTTCCTTAGCATACACTTGGTACTCAAACCAAGTCACCATCCCTGCAGCCCCAGCAGAGCCTCCAGGCTCTGATGGCACTGAATTCCCTGCTGCTTTCTCATCCATCTTCTGTCCTCCATTTGGTGTCAGGCTCCATATTTTCAGGGTCAGCTCCTCTGCCTGTGTCTCCATGTGGAAATGTTTCAGTGAGGCGTGGAACAAACCTATGATGGCTCTGGTGTGGGGCTGGCTCTGTGGGAACCATTAATGAAGCATTAGGTGGAAGGCCCCTGATGTTCATTAAACCCAAGGAATGCCCTGCAGCTCAGCAGCAATTCCAGCTCTAAAATTGAAGTGGAATCACCCAGAGGCGTATCCAGGCATTGGCAAAGGTACCTCCAGACAGCCTGGCCCGTGTCCAGAAGTGCCGCCAAAACAAAGGAGGATCCGGGATGAAGGAAGCTTTAAATGCTGGAAATCCATAGGTGAAATGTTTGCCTCTTCAAATCCTGCTCCAGACTCCCCCAAAGGAAATGATGGAGAGCTTGGAGAGCCAGATAGCTTCTTTTTAAAGATAAAATGGGCAGAATAAATTGAAGTTAATCCAAGGGTTTACTTAGGTTTCTGTCTTTGGTCCACTTTGGGTCGACTCTGGGTTGGAGCCAGCTCCGTGGTTTTACTCCAGGGTAATGCACACTGAGGGCTGTGCAGGGCTGTGTCACCCAACAGCAGCTTTTCTGGAACCTTGTCCCACACTGTTCTGTCATTCCCAAGGTTCTGGAATCAGATCCATGCTCGTTCTGGGCTGAGATCCATGCCAGCTGCCCTCAGGTGTGGCTCAGAGCTCCAGCAGGGCACAGCACTCTGCATGTCCCCACGCAGGTGTCCCCTCCTCCTGCTGCTGCTGCTCCTCCTCTGAGCTCTGCTACACACTCAGGTCTGCTCTCCTGGGCTCTTAACACAATTATATTGTCTGGGAAGAAGAAACCTTCCCCCTTCTTATGTTTGACGTATTTTGGACTATTTGGGTTCTGCCTTTCATCCCAATCTCATTTCATTCGCTTTTACCTTTTCAGGAATGAATATCCCATTTATCTCCATCTCCCCTTTTACTCATTATTTCTTTTTCTGTACCTCCTTTTATCCCATTCCTCACTTCTCTTGCTGTTTACCAGCCCTTCCCCACCTCCTTTTTTATATATCTTACAGGGTTGCTTTACCTCAGCTTTGCAGTTTAGTGGATTAATTTTATTACTTTCTTTTGTGTGTGTCTAATTGACATGCAGTTTCAAACTCTATTTCATTTCAGCTGTGCTGACCTTTATCCCCTTGCAGCAGAGGGTTCTTTTCTCCAGCTAATACCTTCACTACCTTGCTGAAAACAAAAATGCAGCACAATTTTGCTCAAGGGTGTGGGGAGTTGAGGACAGCAGCAGGAATCACCCAGCAATTGGACTGGAGAACAGAGCTGCCTTTTCTTTTCCTACCCCCATCTAACCATCAATGAGGCAGCTTATGGGAGTTCATTTTTCTTCCCATTTTATTTCTGACAAAATCCCTTTCCTCTTCTGGGAATGTCATTGCCACAGAAGGAACAAAGAGCTGTATGGGAACACCTGAGCCGGGTCCTGGTGCTGTGAGCTGCAAGAGAAATTTGTTTCCAAGGAAAGTGCAAAACCTTCCTAAATGAGGCTTTGGGGAGATTCCTTCTTCCCTTGCCTGGAGTGTCTGGGTTTGTTCTCCAGCACAAAACTTTCTCCCTTCCAGAAAACCCCAGGAAGCTGCAGTTCCTGTGTCCATCACCATCACTTCAAGCCTCTCTGGGGCTTCAGAGCACTGAAATCCAGTGGAAATTCCCTGCTTGGCTTTGCTGTCTATCAGGTCAGAGGGAAGTGGGACCAACCAGGAACATGGGACAATGCTCCTGTTTTCTCACAGCCCTTCTGAAAGACCTGAAATGGACCTTTTGGATGGAGAAACCTCTCGGAGCCCTGACACTGACACTGCTCCAGCTGTCCCAGGTGCTGTCCCTGCTCGATGACAACACATTTCTCTCTCTCCTCCTTATTTCCTCACCCAGCAGAGCAGAAATGGCAGCTTTTTTTTATAAGATGTTTTCATTATAATTTTAATGGGCTAATTTCTTTCCCTGAATTGCCATAATTCAGATTTAATGAAACATGTCTTATAAAATTAAAAAAAAAATACAATAATAAAGTGGAACGCCCCATTAAGCTGAAGAACAAGGAAATAACATATGTAGAGATCTGATCACTCTGACCCTGCCATCCCAGCGATGCCAGCAGCAGGCAGGCACGTGTTCTGTATCCCCTTGGGTGGCTGTACTTCCCACCAGGGGAAAATAGATATCAAAATAATAATAAATATATGGATTTGTGAGGGGAGCTGGTGCCTCCTCCCGACACGCCCCTGCCCGAGTTCACATCCAGTGCTTCTGGTCATCACTCATTGCTAGGTAAGGGCATCATCTTGGTCTTTTCATCATAATGGTCTTTTCTTTCTGTCTCCCATGGATCTTGCTCTGAGATCACATTCCTGTGCTCCAGGGATCTCCATCTCCAGCTGTGCCAAGAGGAGCTGACCCTGCTGCCTGCACTGCTCCATGCTGGGGCTGCTCAGTGGAGCTGCACATCAGCAGCACCTCCCTGAGGAGTGAGATGAGCCCAAAAGGGGTTTTAGACAGATCTTCCTCTTGTTTCTTCTTGACATCCACTAAGAACCATAAAACTATGGGATTCTTAAGTTTGAAAAAGCCCTCCAAGGTCATCGAGTCCATCCTTTGACCAAATACCACCACATCAACCAAACCACAGCCCGAGTGCACACCAAGTCATTTCCTAAACCCAGAATCATAGATCTCACGGGTTTGGCCTCCTTAAGACCTATGTACACAGAGAGAGGTGATCTTTAAGGTTTCTGATGATCTCTTGTGAGTGCCATTACCCAGGAGCTCAGTGTGGCACGGGTGAGGAATGCTTATGGAATGTCTCTCAGGTGTCTCTGCAGCAGCATGGAAAAATCCCAGCACTCCCAGCTGCATTCGTGCTCCCTCCCAGTACAATGTCTTCTTTTGGAGAATTCCTCCCCAAAAATGCTGACCTCCAGCCACGAGCAAAAGCAATCAAAGGATGGAGTTTATTGTGGTGCTGAGTCAACAGGCGAGATTAATGCTCCCCTTTCATCTCCCAACCCTTCATCTCTGTGTTTCAGAGCTGTGTAAAATATCGCTCCGAGCACGCTCCCTGTGGAAAAACCAGCACAGAAAAGAAGCTGTTTGCAAGCATCAGCTCAGGGAGAGTTCCTCAGTCCCCTCTGTCCTCTGCAGCTGTTGGGGTGGCCAGGCCAGGATGGTTTGGAGTTCCATCCCAGAGCAGGGATGGCCCGGCTGGCAGAGATCCAGCTCTGCTCATCACCTCCACTGCTTCAAAGGGGATCCCTTTGCTGCTGACAGCACTGAAACATGCAACTGGGGAAATCATAATGAATGGAAGAAGGGATATTTTCAAATTTCAACCAAATCAAGCCCTCAGGGGGCAGGAAATGAATGGAAAGAAACCTCCTGCTTTCTGTGCAGTTCCTGCCTCTGGAAGCTGAATTTAACTGCCTGGGGAAGAGGCATTTGTGACACTCTCCAGAGGGTGTCACAGCCCCAGATGTGGGCTGGAACTTCTTGTCTTCAGCCACTGGAAAGCTTCCATCACCCCAGGAGTGCCTGTTATCCATGGAGAGAGAGGAGCCTTTGTGCACAACCCCTTCGAACCTGTGGATGCTGGAAAACAACAGGATTTGACCCTACAGATTTCTGAGACATTGAAACAAGCAAAATCCAAAGAGATTAATTGGAGATTTTTAAAAAAATAAATCCAAGGAAGGGAGAAGGAATATTTATCCAAGCTTTAACAAGGTAGTTATTGCTGAGTAATTACAGTTTAACAACTTATTTACAGGAGAGGGAGGTTGTGGAAGTTCACTTTACTTGTCTTGGTTAATCAGGTCCTGCTCCTTGGGATGAGCTAATTGGACATTCAGTGAGATAATTAAATAAATGCCAAGTCATATAAAGAGTTAATTAAAAATAAAGAAACATTCACCCTTCTGGAGGCCCTGAGCTGGAGTTGATGCAATATTTGGGATGCAGTGCTTTTCTGTGGAGAAACACGGCTTGGCACAAGTGTGACTTGGCATAAATGTTTGTGGGAGCACAGCTATTTGGATGGAAATTTTGCCTGGAAGATTTATGAGGTCAGGGAAAGGGAAAGAAGAACGCAAGGCTGTTACCTGGGCTGCAGGATGCTGCTTTTCAAACCCTGCTTTAGGAGATGGCAGCACTCCCACTGTAAATTAAGACCTTGTACAGCAAAAATGTTTTCACCCCAAGAGCTGCTGGTTCCTCTGTCCTTTGCAGACAGGAGGGGGGGTGGTGTGATTTAAACATCATTTCTTTGTGTCCAGGAACAGATGGGTTGGCCATGCAAGGTTGCGAGGTCGGCAGTGTGGTGACTGCTGACTCTCCTGTTTTGCATTATGAATGCCATGGAAAACCTGCAGGAAGCTGCTCAGCCAGCCCGTGCAGAAGAATGTAATTCCTGGACAAATGAAGTAAGACAAAATCTTGTAAATCCACAGAGAAATGAGTGTATGACTTGTGTCTGATTGGAAGAGAGGGGAATTGCTGATGTATAGACCTCACCATGGGAATTGTAGGAGAGAAATCCATCATTGGAAAGGTTTTCGTCCTTCTTCTTATTTCTCTGGAGGGCGGAATGGACTCTGGGAGGGGCAGAAGCAGAGCTGGAGCTGGGCACTGCTCCCCTGGGAGACACCCAGTGCTTCTGGTGACAGTGAGGGGCAGACCTGGACTTGCATCTTGTGTAAGGGAGGGCAAATATTGCTGGGAACATCTGCTGGCCAAGGAATTCCTGGGTGATAGCCTTGACCTCACTGTGGAGATGGAGCTGGGTCATTCCTTAGGACTGGGTCATTCCTTGGAGCTGGGCCATTCCTTGGAGCTGGGTCATTCCTTGAGGCTGGGTCATTCCTTGGAGCTGGGCCATTCCTTGGAGCTGGGTCATTCCTTGGAGCTGGGCATTTCTAGGAGCTGGGTCATTCCTTAGGGCTGAGTTGTTCCTTGGGGCTGGATCATTCCTTGGAGCCACATCATTCCTTAAAGCTGGGTCATTCCTTGGAGCAGTGTTGTTCCTTGGGACTGGGTTATTCCTTGAGGCTGGGTCATTCCTTGGAGCTGGGTCATTCCTTGGAGCTGGGTCATTCCTTTGACCTGGGTCATTCCTTGGAGCTGGGTCATTCCTTGGAGCTGGGTCATTCCTTGAGACTGGGCCATTCCTTGGGGCTGGGTCATTCCTTGGAGCTGGGTCATTCCTTGGAGCTGGGTCATTCCAAGGCAGTTCTCATGTCCCAGCAGGAGCCCCTGTTCCCTGCTGGAGCGGGGCTCTCCTGAAGGTGTTTGTTTCTGGGTGCTAATTCATCAGCTCTGAAGTTATTTTAATGGGCATATTCCTGCATTTCTGGCACCATCTGCTCCCCTCTCTGGTTATTGATGCAAGGAGGGATTAAGAGAAAGCCTTTTCCCTCCTTCAGCAGGAAGGGAGTTATTAGTGCTTCAAACACGCACCGAGTCTGTTCTGCGTGCCCAGCAGCAGCTGGCATTTCCTCTCTGCCTTTCCCTCTGCGATCTGGGGGAGGAAATCTAATTGGGGAGTGGAGATCCAGGGCTGGGAGCTGTGCTGGGAGTTGCTGTTTGCTTCTGTTTTCCCAGGAGGTGGTTGGGTGTCCCAGAGCCAGGGCTTCCTGCAGGTTCTGTGGTCAGCAGAGCTGGGCCTGGCTCTGCAGCCCTTGCTGGGAATGTCCTGGGAGTCACACGTGGATGGATGGAGAGGGGAGGGGAGGCAGGGAACTCTCCAAGTTCACATCCACCCTTTGTGGAAAGCAGTTCCCATCCCCTGTGTGATTGTTATTCCATCCCACACGGAGAAGGTCAGGCCCAGCCATGAGAGGGAGGCTGGGACTGAGATCTCAGCCAGGCCAAGGAGTGCCTGGAATCCCAACGAGTGCCAGCAAGGGGGAGATGCCAGAAATAAAACAATGCTCTGTGAAAAATTAAAGGGAGCAACAACAGGTACCACAAAGAGGTCAAATGAGGGAACCATCTCCAAAATCTCACCCTCAGCTTTGGTCTTGATTTTTTTTCCCAGCCAACCTGATCACCCAAAGTGTAGAAAGGTGGGAAACAAGACTGACTTAGAGGTTAAAAAAGCTGCATCAAAATTCACTGCCAGCTCTGCTCTGAGTGGGTTTGTTTCTTAAGTGCATGTCAGGCCATTCCTTGGCTACATTAAGTCCATATGGATAGAACTCCTGATGCTGGAATATAGCACAGAATGGGTATGACATGACACCTGGGCTGGGAGAGACCTGCACGTGTCCTGGGATGGACTGGGACTCTGCAGTGAGGTACATCCCAAAATAGTCACACATGGGGGGAATGTCTCCAGCTCTCCAAGAGTTGGGAAAATGTCTCATGGGCAGTTCCCCTCTGTGGGGTGCTCTGCAGACCATGTGGGTCCACATGGTCAACCTAATTGTCTGAGGCAATGATGGGAAAATCCAGTGAAGATTTTGGGCAAGCTGTCCAGGAAAGAGAGCAGAGTTCTTGGCTGTAGCAGGTCATGGACAACTGCACTTGGAGGTTGAGTGACACTGGACAATGTGGCTGGGCTTTCCTGGGGGGTTGTGCTGTCCTGCACTGGTCACCTCTGTGGTGGAGCAGCCAGCTCAGAAAGTCACTGTGTCCAGGCTGGACAAGCCCCCAAAGCCCATCATGGAAGGGAAGTAGCAGAAATCATTGCAGGGCTGGACTCGGGATTCAGTCTGAAGGACTTTGGGATAATAGGAGATGCAGGGCTGGCTGTGGCTTGTTCAGCATTCCCAGCTGGATGGTGTTTCCTGGCACACGTGTTTGCTGAAAGGTCTGTTCACAATCTCACAGCTTCTCCACACGTTCTCCCTGGGCCTGGAGTGAGCAGTGCTGCTCACTCACCTGTGGCAAGCAGAGAAACCATTCATCAGCAGAAGTTAAAATATGAACTGTGAGCTGCTTGGACTAAACACAGGCAGCAGAGGTGGGTTCAAAGCTGCTGCTTCTGGTTTGAACCTGGGTTTTTCTCAAGGGGGTCAGTGGGCAGTGGAATAAAGATAACAACATCTCAGTGCTGGGAGTGTGTGTCCAGTGAGGGAAAAGAAGAGCAAAGAGGGGAAAAGAGGACTGGGAG
>VZTB01007322.1:326249-337753 GCA_013397245.1 Thryothorus ludovicianus
TCAGCCCATCCACACCAGTGTGACCAGTGTGACCAATGTGACCAGTGCTACCTGGGCTGGTGTCTGCAGCACCCTCAGCCCATCCACACCAGTGTGAGCAGTGTAACCAGTGAGATCAGTGTGACTGGTGTGACCAGTGCTAACTGGACTGATGTCTGCAGCAACTTCAGCCCATCCACACCAGTGTAACCAGTGAGACCAGTGTGTCCAGTGTTACCCTCAGCCCATCCTCACTGGTGTGACCAGTGCTACCTGGGCTGGTGCCTGCAGCACCCTCAGCCCATCCTCACTGGTGTGACCAGTGCTACCTGGGCTGGTGCCTGCAGCACCCTCAGCCCATCCTCACTGGTGTGACCAGTGCTACCTGGGCTGGTGCCTGCAGCACCCTCAGCCCATCCTCACTGGTGTGACCAGTGCTACCTGGGCTGGTGCCTGCAGCACCCTCAGCCCATCCTCACTGGTGTGACCAGTGCTAACTGGACTGATGTCTGCAGCAACTTCAGCCCATCCACACCAGTGTAACCAGTGAGACCAGTGTGTCCAGTGTTACCCTCAGCCCATCCTCACTGGTGTGACCAGTGTGACCAGTGCTACCTGGGCTGGTGCCTGCAGCACCCTCAGCCCACCCTGTTCCCCCCCGGCACGGGGTCCCTGCTGTGGCACTGAGCTGTGGCTCAGCCCCAGCGAGCTGTGCTCATTAAAGCATCTGCAGGGCAGCAGGGCCAAGCTCAGGACGGGATTATTGAGATCTGGAACCTCTGGGTGTGTGCTGTGAGTCGGGCAGAGCTGAGCTGAGGCTGGGAGCCGCGCCGCCACAGCAGGACCCCAGTGTGAGAGTTCTTCCTCCCCAATAATCGTCAGTGTGATTTCCTCTGCCTGACAAGGTGCTCGGGAGCTCTGGGGAAGGCTGCTCCCGCCATGCCTGCCTGGTTCCTACGGCTGCAGACAGCACAGATCTGCCAAAATCCCGTCAGAAACTGCTCAGCTCCGTGCTGCCCGTGGGGCTGGGCACTGCTCTGGGAGCTGAGCCATCCCTAATTCCTCTCTGTCTAAAAGGGGCATCACTGCTCGCTCATCTCAGGCAGCTCAGAGTGAGGCTTTCATTTAAAACTTCCTCCAAGTGAAGATTACAAACAGCAACTTAATGAAAAGCACGAGGGAAAAATGCACCACAGAGATTTTTTTTCCCCTTGATTTTGACCTAGCAGCCTCCTAGTTTTGAAATGTTATCAAAACAATGAAATTTGAGAAAAATTATGTCGGGTGAAGATTTTTGAATCCACGCTGATTTCCCCAAATTATTCTTTTCAAAGTGGGGCAGAAAAGAAACATCAGGAAAAAAAATATATCAAAGCCTCTGATATTTGAGGAGCGAAACATTTCCTTTCATCAGTTTGGAACAACTTATTTAAAAGCTAGATTCCCATAAAAAAAAACCCACTCAGATCTTGAAATACATCACTGAAAAATAATAATTCATTTAATTCATCGAAGAAATGTCTCAGAAAATGCAGAGGCAAAGTGGTTTAATTTTATTAGAGAAAAATCTGAGTCCAGCTCCACGGCTTTGCCTCTGGAATCACTTTTTTTCCCTCAGCTTGGAGCATCCTTGGCTCGTGCCGTGCCAGTGAGGTGCCACAGCCCCGGGTGAGGCTGTCAGCGAGCTGAAACGGGCGGTTTGATTTACGGAAATAGCCTCAAATCAATGGTTCTGCTCCTCAGCTAATTCCTGATTGCGGCGTAGCTGGGCTCAGGAATCCGCGATGAATTCCAGTAAATCACACTGCGGCTGGCAGCGGCACCCACAGCCACACTGCACACCAAATATCAGCTCCCATTTCATGCTCCCACAGCCTGGAGCGTCTCCTTGGTGGCCAAAACACATCCCCTGCCCCTGGGCACGCAGAGCTGGATCCTTTTCCGCAGCACTTTGGAAGGAAAGATCGATTTCCAAGGGATGGTGTATCCTGGGAAGCAGCCAAGAGGCTTCTTCTAACTGTGATTGTGCTCGACACTCATAATGAACCAAAATTCAGATCGCTGCAATAAATTTCCAAACTGTGAGTCTTCAAAAAAAAAAATAAAAAAAAAATAAAAAGCTTAGCATTTCCCACAAGGCCCTACAGATTCAATCTGCATAAGCTCCAAAATAAGTGTATTTTCTACCTTAAACTAATACTTGGCAGCAACTTCCAATTGGCTCATTTAATTAAGTTGGTGTGCAGATCCCATTTTAATGTATTTAGTGCCGCTAAAATGACACGCATACTGATCAAGAGGATTGTATTTTATTATTTTTATGTTTTCTTTTTAATTTAGCCTCAGATTTCTTCTCCTCCTTGCAGTGTTTGCTCCTCTAAGCTCACGTCTTCAGGATGTGACGCAGCAGAGCACCCAAAACCAGCCCTGAGGAGAGAAAGGAGCAGGGCATGAAATGAGGGAGTGAAATTAATGAAAATTAATTAGGGCACAAGGGTGTGCTGGATCAAGGAGGAGTGACATGGGATGACACATCCTTAATCTCAGATTATGGAATCGCAGGATGGGCTGGGAGGGAATGTGAAGCTCATTTAATTCCATCCCTTTTCCATGGGGGGGATCCCCTTTCCAGTAGCCTCTTGTCCCTTTGTGGTGGCCAGAAACTGATGCATTGGAGTGGCCACCTGAAACAGAGGCTAGGCAAGATCAAGAAAATAAAAGTGAGTATTTATTAAAGGCCTTCAATAGGTGCACCTTGGTCAGAGGGACTGCACCAAAGCTGGACAATGGTCACCAGTTTTTCACACAACTGTAAATTTGCTCTATTTACCTATCAGGGATTAATCCTCTAATTACAGCTTCAGGTGATGAAGTTATTTATTCCAAATTTGCCCCCTCCCAAATCACTGTTGTTGATATTTTTTGAGGCCTGAGGCAGTGAGGTGTCCTTGATTCCCAGGCCTGGAGAGGAATTGTTTTGTCTGAATAAAAGGGGAGAACAGCAGCTGACAGGCCATGGAGTTTAGAGTTATACACTAAAGCAGTACAGGATCTGAAAAATATAAAAGTTAAATCCTAAGGCATCACAGGGACACTTTCCACCATCCCAGGTTGTTCCAAACCCCATCCAATCTGGCCTGGGACACTTCCAGGGATGGGACAGTTTCTGTGAGAACCCTGTGCAGATGTTTTTTTCCTAGCTTCCTCCTGTGCCCAGCAGGAAAGAAGAGGATTTGGTGGCTTTTTGCACAGTATTGGTGAAAAGTGAGACAGTTCCCCAAGGCTGGGGGCAGGCAGGAGGCTTTTCCCAAAGCAAAGGAGGGATTTTGATCTACTTTGTGTGAGCATGGATCTGCCTGGCACACCCCACGTGCACAAATTTTTAGAACCTATTTGTTTTCAAGCAGATTTGAAAAAGGACTGAAGAGCTCAGAGATGTGAGATTCCCACGTGTTTGGTGAAAATGGGCAGCAGAGAAAGGAAAAGGTTGAGGAAGAGGAGTGTTTGGAGTGAAGGCCCATTGTTAGACCCTGGGAAATCTGCACAGGGGAGGTGCATGAACACAGGGTCACTGCTTATCCTGCCCCTCGAGTGATTTTTCTGTGTCCCTGCCTTTCCTGAGGCTCCTCCAGCCTTCCCAGCTGCCCTGAGTGGTCCCACAGGGTGGGTTGGGCAGTGCTGGGTGCTGCCAGAACAAGGAACAGCCAAAAGGCAAAGCTGTCTCTGGGCAGCCAGGGAAGAAGGGGCTGGGCTGGGCAGATTTACAGCTCAGGCACTGCTCCAATCCTCAGCGTTGGGCTGCTGGGAGAAATCACCTGGCTGACCTTGCAGCCACTGGCTCTGTGTGCTCTGTGGGATGGAGAGGGATTGCACAGAGCAGGCCTGAGTGCCTGAGATGGGTGAGATGGTCCTGCTGTAACTCCTGCTGAGCTCCTCCATGGAAGTGGTTAAAAGGGGCTTGTTGTGAATAATTGCAGTTGTCAGTAATTGGGGAGAGAATTCCATGGCAGCCTCTGGGATCTGCTGCTGGAGCTTCTCCTGGCTCCAGCAACCCTGGTCTGACCTCCCAAATACAGATATTTTTATAAAAATGTCTGAGAGGAGGAATAGATGTGTTGTGTTACCAGTTCTTTTTCTCATACTTTGTGTTGGAGCATCTTTTGATTTTCCTGTGATTACCCGAACCAATTTTCAGTTATTTTCCCCCACCTGTGGTCCATTTGCTTCAATCCTCTGTCCTTACACAGAGGAGATATTTTTCCCTCTCTTTGCTTTAAGCCTTGAAGTTAATTCCTCCCTCTCCCTCCCTGCGAGGATTTTCTCCATGAAGCTTTTGTGGACGTGACAATTTCATCTTTTCCAAGCACCACTTTGACATCACCTGAACCACAAAACTCTCAGCTGCCCTTGCCAGTCCCGCTCTCCCTCAAATCCTGCCCAAGGTAGTGAATTACCCGTGACCCAGAAAGCCACAAAGACTTAGGATTGGGCTCAAATCATGTCTGTGCTTGATGGATCCTCTCCTAAACCCCCGAAAACTCACGGTGCTCATGGCTGGGATCTCACGGTTTGTATTCTGCTTTCATTTGCAAGTGGCTTATAAAAGATTAATAAATGATTAATAGGCATTAAAGACATGAGGAGCATAATTTAGCAAGTGATTATAAGCATGTCAGGAGAAGGTATTACAGAATATTATGAGCAACCTATTGACTGTTTGGGCTTTCCAGTAATCTGTAAGCATTGATTAGTCATTCATTAAAACACCGATTAATAATTTCCAAACATTCTATCACTGATTTTTGTGAACATGTGACAGAAAACGCAGCCAGAAATGGCACATGTGAAAATAGTGCTTTTTTTCCACAACCAGCCCTAGGAGATTTTAGAGCCAGAGGTGCCAAAATTCAGCCCTTACCCTGCCAGGAGAGCGCTCCCTGTTCTCCAGGATAGCAGGAAGTTACACCAGGGCAGAATCAGGATCCCCAGGGAGCTGCTGCTGGTTCCACCTGGACAGCAGGAGGTGACTCCAGTCTGGTTTGCACTTCCCAGAGCACTTTTATATTGAGAATAAACAAGTGAGAAAGAAGATGTTTTTTTCCTTATGAGCCTAATGTTGTCCAGCTCTTGAGCTGTGAGCAGAGTCAGTATTACCTGTGAACCCTCAGAGACAGAGAAACATTTTCCAGGAGCATCTTCCTTGTTCCATCTTAGTGTCAGGTTTGTCCTTTGGGGTTATTTGAGAGCAGTCAGGAGCTGCTTTTAATGAATCCCCCAGACTCATGTGTTTTTTCTTTTAAAAAGTGCATTTTAAAAACTGGGTTTAGTCATTTGAGATGCTTTTTTTTTTTTCTTCTCTTGGTCTGAGTTTGCATTTCTTTTCTAAAATGAAGGAAACCTAGAAACAAGTGGTTTCTTTGCTGTCCCTGAAGGGACAGATCAGAAACAAGCAGGATTTGAGTGACAATCTCAGTCTGATGCTGTCACAGCCCTCATGTGGGGTCTGCTCCCCCTGGAGCTGCTCTCACCCCCATCCCTGGTTTCCATTCTGCGTTCTGTGCCTCTCTCAGGCTGCTGAGACCTCGAGTGCTGCCTTCCCTCAGCTCCCCCAAAATCTGAACCCTCCTCCTGGAGCACGTTTGGAACACAAAGACTGTTCCCATCCCGGAGAGCTCAGGCTGGGCCGGCAGGCAAGGGGACACAGGGGACACTGTGGGACACTGGATTTACTTCCTGGGATCAGCCTGCTCCTGCTTTGGCACTGGCAGTGTTTTCCAGGCGCTGCAGCAGCAGGGATTTTTAGGGAGGGGTGTGCAGGGGGCTTCACAGATTTGTGCACAGGATTAGCACAGGAGAAACTTTTCTCCCCCTGGGCTCTCCTGGCCCCTGACTGAAGGGAACCTGGCAGCCACGTGCTCCCCTTCCAGTCTGTATTTTGAGTGCTTTTCTCTGTTTGGGCTTTCTTGGCCCAATTACCAGCTCCATCCCCATGGAATGCTGTCCCTTTACAGTTCTCACTTAATCGATTTGGATGAAATCTCCCTGAAAATCCTGTCTCTTTTCTTGCTCTTTTTTTTTCCCCTTAATGCAGCCTGCTCTAATACCTCACCAATCCTCCCTCAGATCCCTGCGTAGCCCATTAGTGTGTTTGTACTGTAAGATTTCCTTCCTTTCCCAGAATGCAGGAGAAATAATTTCACGGTGTTTTTCCATCTCTGAATATTGACAGAGATGCTGCTGAAAGGGTCTCTCTGCTCCTGCTTGTACCTCTTCACACTTGAGCTCACACTCTTGTTATTCAGCACTTAACAGCTCCCCCCCTTCCCGGGATGGGTGCTAATTGGCTAAAATTAAGCCAAGAGAGATGAGATATCCTTCACACCCCATATTCATGCCCCCATCCCAACTTCTCAATCTGCTGGTGTTCCAATTAGTCCAGTTCAGCGCTCTAAATGGCTCTACATCACTCCTGACCCCCTCTGCAGGTTTCCAGGCTCTCAGAGAGATGCTTTAGCAGCTCCCTGTCTGTTTTGTTTATTTAATATTTGCTAAATGCTGCCACTTCTTGCAGCTCTTGGGGTGAAGTGGTTTGATCCTTGCTCCTCCGTTCTGGATGCTCCTGTTCAGGGCTGGGTTAGTCACTCTTCTTGGAGGTCAACCCCTCTCCTCCTGCTGTTTCCAGGACATTCCCTGTCAGGAAACCTGCTCTGAAGCACAGTCCAAATTTGAAGGCACTCCTGTTATTTCCTGGCTGTTCTTATCAGGCCCTGCAGGTGCTTCAGGGGCATCCGGGGATGTGGCTGCAGCTGAGCTGCTGGTCTTGCCTGTGTGGCTGGAAAAGCTCGGGAGGAACATCACAAGAAGAAAAATCTCCCTGGCTCTTGGTTCTCCAAACCTGGTGGGGATTGTGGGGTTTGTTGCCACCCCTTTGGCTCACACCTGATGTCCCTTTGCAGCCCTTATCCCCCCAGCTTTCACTGTGAGCCTCTCCAGGAGGTTTTTGCTGGTGAACTCTTGCTGGGTGAGCTCTGCATCTCAATTTCTCCCTCTCCCCCAGAAGGGCTGTAAGGAAATTATCTGTGTGCCAAATGTGATCGTGGGGGAAAGGCAGCATTAGCTGCACTGAGGGATCTTTACTGAGGGCAGTAAAGAACCAGAACCAAAGATGATTTCTTGTCCTGACCCAGATTCCTCTGGGAACCATGTGCACACCCCATAGATTTTCAGTTCCCAACATTAAGCAGGCTGAAGAGCAGCGAGGATGTGTCCACTGCAGAGGATCAGCCATGCTTTGTGTTTGGAGTCAGCCTGGAGAGAAACAGCACCCAGCATCCCACAGAGTTCTGTGCCGTCCCCATGCCAGCAGAACTCTTCTGAGAGACAGGAATCTTCCTCTGGTGCCCAAATATAACAGGGGAGGTACGTGGGAGTGTGCCCCAATTCTCTGCACAGCCCAGCTCGCTTCAGGCTCAGCTGAAAGCAGATCTCACCTTTTTCCAACCATATTCCAGCTGGTTCCTCCAGCAGGGAGGCCCATTCCTCACGCAGCTGATGGCACTGTCACCGAGTGCTCCCTCTCTCATATTTCACTCCTTTTGTTCGCCTGGGCTGCGCTGGGAAGAGTTGCTCTCTAAGCCATGATGCTAAGAAACCTTTTTTTTTTTGCCTCTGTTGTGCCGTCAATAATCTACTAAAATCAGAACTATCTATTTGCCTTGTTCCTATCAGTCTAACTCTGTGCTGTTATTGAATCTCTCTGTCGAGCTCGCTGCTGGATTTGATCTTTGTCGCCGTAGCTTCTGACTGTCACACAAATATATATGGAGGACGTGGTCTCCTTGGCTTGGGAGATTTATCTCTCTCTGTTGGGCTGGTCAGTAGAGAAGGGGGAAAAAAAAGACAGCAGCAAGGAGAGAGACAGATGGTGTGAGATGCAGAGAAACTGAAAAGGCAGCCTGAGGATTGATAGGGGAGGAAAGGAGGAGGAGTGAGGGAGGGAAGCTGCTGGAGAAAAGGCTCACAGGACTGAAGGGCTTGGAGAGGCAGAAGGGCTGATGGATTGTCCTGCTCCAAGTTGGGAGCTGCAGAGCTGGACACAGCATGGTGCTGAGGAGGGCCCTGCCCTTCCCTTCATGCCTTCTGGAGGCTGACCTGGAGCAGAGCCCAGCCAGAGCAAAAGGATGAAGCAGGGATTTATTAAAAGGCATCACTGGGCACCCTGGGCAGCACAAGAGCCCAGCTGGGCCACACCCAAGGTGCCCCAAAATGGTCACAAAATGGACAAATGATCACAAGATCCCATACTTTTATAAGTTCTGGCCCATTAACATATTAGAGTCAGTTGTATAACCATAGTTTCAGGTTATGAAGCTACATCCTTCTTATTTTTCCTTCTCACTTCACTGTTGGTTTTGTTCTTGGGCCTGAAAGTTGTCCTTGGTCCCAAGCTGAAGAAGGAATTGTTTTGTCTCCCTGCTCTGTGAAGAGAACTCAGTAGCACTTAACATGAAACTTAACTACCCTCTAAACCAGCCCAGAATCTAAAAAATATAAAAGCTAAAACTTCAGGCATCCCCCTGAAGAGCTCGTTTAGAGGAAGGAGGAACAGAGGAATTTCAGACACCATCAGACAAGTCTGAGGGCGCCGCTAATGAGATCACGTGGGGTCAGAGAAAGTGCGAGCGGTTTGAGGCAGCAGCTCCTTCCTGGGAAGCTGTTTAATCAAAAATACTGCATCTTGTCAGGAGCCAACGAAGCAGAGTTAAAATAGGCCCGTTATTATGTAAATCCTTTGCCAGCCCGCTGGGAGAAGACAGGCCTGAGCTGGGCCAGGCCGCGGCTGCCGCTGACAGACACGAGGCACTGCCGTCACCCTGTCCCCAGAGCAGCTTCACTGCTCCTCATCCTCGTCCTCGTCCTCGTCCTCGTCCTCGTCCTCGTCCTCGTCCTCGTCCTCGTCCTCGTCCTCGTCCTCGTCCTCGTCCTCGTCCTCGTCCTCGTCCTCGTCCTCGTCCTCGTCCTCGTCCTCGTCCTCGTCCTCGTCCTCGTCCTCGTCCTCGTCCTCGTCCTCGTCCTCGTCCTCGTCCTCGTCCTCGTCCTCGTCCTCGTCCTCGTCCTCGTCCTCGTCCTCGTCCTCGTCCTCGTCCTCATCCTCATCCTCGTCCTCGTCCCCCTCCTCCTGCCATCCCCAGGGAATTTGTCCTGCCGTGCCATCAGCAGCCCTGCTCTGCAGGCAGCCCTTCAACCCAGAGGTTTATATCCCGTAGGAGAAGCTCAGCCTCTGGATTATTGCTACTCCCTCCTCACCTCTCAGCATCTTTTGCTTCTGACATGCTCTTACACTTCTTTTCTTCCTTGATTTTGGGAAAATACTCAGGAATAGGTTTCCTTTCCTCTTCCAAATCACTGAAGACTTATTAGGTAATCTGTGGGTCAGGGGTTTTTTAGGTTTAAGCTTTCTTTTTTTTTTTAGTCTGTCACTTCTCAGGCCCTGCCATCCTATGGAAAAGCAGTATGAATGCAATTAGCAGCCACATCTCAGCCTTTGTCACCTGTGCCAAGTCCCAGTGCTTGGCTGAGCTGCTGAGATAAGGTGTTGGCAGCTCAGGTGGTGAGATTCAGCCTCTAAGAAATCTCAGCACAGAGCATCCACAGCAGGGACGAGAGACAGCAGCATGAGAAGGATGGAAATGACAGGGAAACCCAGGCAGCCTGAGCTGCAGTGCTTTTCATCCAGTTCCAGGTTCCAAAACTATTCCAACAGCAGAATTTTCAGACCACTCCTGATCCTTTTACAGCCCTGTAAAAGACAGAACCGCAGTCCCAGTGGCTTTTATCAGACCAGTTTTGGGAGAGGGTACCAAGATTTTCTTGGCAGATGCCAAGAGCCTCCTAATAAAAATTCACATCCAGATCTTACCCAGATGAAATCCCACTAATCCAAGCAGAAGTTTCACATCAGGTGTGATGGTTCCTGGCCCCAGTCTGCTCCCATGCAGAGCAGAGGGTGGATTTTGCCTCTGCCAGCAAGAAAGAGGTTAACCCAGGCAGCAGGTTCTGAGCAGCTGGGAAGGATCAAGGAAAAGCTCTTTAGTAGAGGGCAGTTAGAGAAGGAAGCCGAGGAGCCTTTTTTTTCCAAAGGATATAGCTTTGGGAAGTCTAGGAAATTAGGCAGGACAGGTTTCCAGAAACAAATTCTCAGCAGGGAGCAAACTGAACTAGTTTCTGAGGCAATGCCAATGCCAGAGTGAACAGAGGAGCTAAACTTGCATACAAATTCTGTGCGTGCCTTTCATTCCCTATCCGTGTCTCTGCCCCTGCCTGCCAATCGTGCTCCCAGTTAATAACTTGATCTGTGAGATGAGTGGTAGGAGGGGGGAGCAGGGCGCCGAGCTGGCAGAAAAGATCTCCATCATCTTCAGCAGAGCCTTGGAGGACTCACGAGGCAGAAGATGATCAGAAGGGATCTGGGGATTAGAGAGGGGAAGAGTTGAGCTGTGCTGTGGCTGCAGAGGCAGGGACAGGGTCATGTTCCCTCCCTCTGGGCCACTGCACTCAGTCCTGCACACCTCCTCCAGAGAGGGACACCGGCAAACTTGGGGAGTTCAACAACGTTATTGGAGCTACAGGGAGTTCAAAGGGTCTGATTAACAAGGAGAGATTCAAAACATCTAATTATGTACAGCTTGGCAAAGCAACAACTACGAGGGACAGGATAAGTGTCTGCACATCGAGAGAGGATAAATACCACAGATGGGTAATATTAATGTGCCCTGACTCAAGGGAAAGTCTTAACAAGAGGAGAAGTCTCTGTGGTTATCAGAAAATATTCTTACATCTGGTGCATGAGGCAGCAGTGTAGTTTACTGTGGAGAGGGGTGAAATCAGCTGGGAATTGTAGATCTGGGGAAGCTGCAGCAGTGCAAAATATAACGAGGGAAACCATCCTGTGGTGGGCTGCAGGAGAACAAGGGCTGTGCATGTTCTCCTCCATTAATGTGTCAGTGTGAATCTTTTGCCACTTAGGTTCGATTTCAGTAACAGATCTGTGTGACAGGGGCTTGGCTTCGTGTCAGATTTCCACTGGCTGTCAAACAATTCCATGGATTTATGCCAGTCAAGTATTTGTTCCTGCTCCTTTAACTTCCCCTCCAGGCCCCGAGTGGATCCATCATTAAAATCACTCTGTGCTCTCCCAAGCTGGGAAGTTCAATGGGAGCCCAAACCTTGACGTAGTGACACAGTTTAATGAATCCCAGGGCTGGAAATAGCTCAGGCTATTCTCCAAAGGCCTGGAAAAATCTTCAGAGGGCACTCACATTCCCCTTGCCCCGTGGGCCCCTGGCCCAGCCACACATCATTGCAGCCACTTTGAGAGTGTGGCCAGAACATCGTGAGGTGAGGCCATCAGAAGGGCCAGGCCCTCTCTGTGCTGAGCCCTGTGATCCTTTAACAGCCTCCGTTATTCCAATAAAAATAAAAATAAAAATAAAAATAAAAATAAAAATAAAAATAAAAATAAAAAT